>NW_004624730.1:25901775-25920266 GCF_000247695.1 Heterocephalus glaber | reverse complement strand
TGAAAAAAAGAAATCACCCAATAACAAATGCTGGCAGGAGGGGTGTGGGGAGAAAGGAACCCTTCTCCATTGTTGGTGGGAGTGCAGACTGGTGCAACCACTTTGGAAATCAGTATGGCAATACCTCAAAGAACTAGGGCTAGAGGTCTCATTTGACCCAAATATTCCATTCCTGGGTATCTTCCCCAGAGTATTAAAAGAATCATACCACAGTGATATATGTGTATCCATGTTTATAGTGGCACAGTTCGTAACAGCTAAAGCTCGGAAACAGCCCAAGTGCCCATCAACTGGAAACTGGATAAAGATGTGGTTTTTAATAAAATGGAGTACTGCTCAGCCATAAAAAATGAGAAACTAGAGACATTTATAGCTAAATGGATGCATATTTAGGCCATGCTCTTAAGTGAAATAAATAGGAGACAGATGTGTAAATACTGAATAGTTTCTCTAGTGTGAGAAACTGAAAGTGTAAATAAGGATTAAATCGATTAAAACAAGTAATTGATAATTCAAAATAGGAAGAAAATGTCCAAAGGGGTAGGGAAGTGGGAGGGGAAGGGGAAAGGAAAGAAGGGAAAGGAAAAATTTTGAGAAAAGAAAAAAAAATGGAAACAAAGTCTATATAAATAGGAAGGATGGAGGGGGTGAAGGGCACATGGGTAATGGTGAAAAAATAAGAACCAAGATACATCATGTTACAGGTATAATCACCCAATGATAAATGTAAACATATTGTGTACCTAAAATGTACCAATAAAAGAATTTAAGCAAAAAAACCCAAAACCAAAACCAAAACCAAAAAGAAAAACCAAACAAAAACAAATCATAGATACTACTGGATAGTTACCAGCATGAGTTGATAAAAACCTGGAAATATGCATTCCAGAGAAAGAATCTATATCTTGGTGGTATCTGGCACAGAAATACTTTTCTCGAAATAGTTCACAATTTTATTTAAAGTTAATGTCTATGTACATGGCAATGTTACTGAAGTTTATCAGGTATTAATGTCTATTGTGGTTCACCATAAAATTGCTTTATCAAATTTTTATCTCATTGATGCTTGTGAAGTCTCTTTTCACAAGACTAATGATGTTCCTAGCATTATGTTCCATTTATTAAACTAAAACCCTGTACAGATTTAATTCCTCTGAAAAAATGTAAATTATTTTCTCCTTCAATTTAGGGATCTCTAATTGGAAGAGCCACATAATCACTTTGTAGGAATTGGAACAAATGCAAAATGAATACAATTCCTGAAATTGAGTGCATTAAAATGAGTAAAGAAGAAATGAACCTTTTCTGTTAACAAGTAAATATTATACAATCAGCAAAGAATACCCCATGGGAATACAAACTAAATTTTCTCTGTAGATTAAAGGTTTGCTTACCCAATATTAGTCATATCTCTTTTGGTTCCCAGGAGATGCTAATTCCAGGAAAATATCTAGAGGAATCTATGGGAGGTAATTTTTATTTGGCTCAAATGACACACCAGGGATTTCTTAAATCTAAACTTAAATAGATTAAATTTACTTTTATTTACAGTCTCTTCAAATAACTTTCTTTAAAGTCATCATCTTAAGTAAAGATTCTTGACTTGTCCTAAGTTCTCCCTTAGTTACAAAAAGCCAGGTGCAGTGCTTTCAAATTTAAAAAACCAATATTCTTTATTTTAATGATCATTTTGTAAAAGGCAAACCTGATATGTTGTGATGTTCTTTTCCTTTTCATGGCTTTCACACTTGATTAGAAGCCTCATTACTACTGGTATTGATGTAGTAAGCACAAATATGTATATGCATTAAGTTTCCTTTTGTAACAGGGACATTAAAAAGAGCATACCATGTTCCCATTCTCAAATCACATGTACTTAAAAACAAATCATGAGTTTGATCTCCGGTACCAAAAAACAAAACAAAACAAAACAAAAAAACCAAATCATGGTTTAACCAAATGAACCTTCAGCTGCATCAGTAATGAAGAAGATACAATTCCTAAAAGTGATGTCTTTAAATATTATAAAAAAGGGAATTTAAAAAATGTTCTAGCAATATAAAAATAGTTTCCATCTTGCTTACATACCATGCTGTGTCATTCCTGGGCGACTTAATGTTTTCTTTTCCCTCTGATGGAACCTAGTTCCCATTTCTCTTTTTGCCCATTAGTTTCTAGGGGTGCCCACATTTTTCATACTCCGTGATTAACATGTCATCTAAACAAGGCTTCCCTGACATCTACACTGTCCCCCTCCTGATGTCCCTGGTATGTTGGTTTATGGCTTTTTCCATCAGATTATGAGCTCTGGACTCTCGGGAACTACAAAGATAATGAGGTACCCCTCACAGGGTTCTGCCAACTGGAGAGAAGTTTCTGAATTCATTGCATATTGTTTAATAAAATTTATTGCATTAGGTAGCTTTTAAGGATTTTTGAAGTTTAGCAAATATTACCCATCACATGGTAGATACATTTGGAATGTAAATATGATTTTAAAATAACCTGGGGACCAATACTAAAGGTTTTATAAGCTAAAGATGCCATCACTAGATTCTTTGTGTTATTTTTATCCCTTTGAAGATTATTCTCTGTGAAATTTAGTAAAGTAAGCACAGTGTCTAGTTTTCCCTAAGCTGTGTTTATGAAATGCTGTGTTTAACACAGATATTTTCCTGAGTTAGATAAATTCCTTACAAGTTCATCCATTATGCACAAAACGCTTGACCTTCACTTCATTTCAGTCCTCTTCTAATCAATTTAAATATACCACTGCCTAATTCTCACATATTTCAATATTTATTCCACACCTTCAACCTCCCCTTCTCCTCAAACAACCCTGAGAGGAAGAGCAATTATTTGAGAAAATGAAATCAAGTAAATAAACTCTATTAAAAGAGAAACCAAGAAGCCAGTCATATTAAAGATATCTAGGGTTCCTGCATCTGGGTGAAACAACAATAAATATTTATTGTGATGCTTCTTTTTATGAGCATTTCAAAACCCCTCTGTGGTAATAATGCCTTATCAGGCAAACCTATGTTTTAAGAGAAACTGTTTTCATTTAGATAAATGAAAACAGAGGCAAAAGAAAATGATGCAAGGTTCACCTTGTAAAAGTCACAAATTAGATACAAAACACTGCCACAGGCAAATCTGAATTCAATAAAATAAAGCAGGCAGTCATGAACATAAGGTAATAGGCTCATCAAATGAGGTTTTATATTTTTTATAATGTACATTTTATGGGGACCAGTGTAAAAACTAGTCAGTAGAATAAAATATAATTTAAAAAACAAAATTCAACAAGATTCGTTTTCTAAATTGAACAACTTGTGTCAGATTCACACCAAATGAAAGACCAGGAAAAAGTCCCTCTCCTCCTAATGCCTTATGAAATTGCCTGCAATGTCTCATGTTTTACTGCCATGTACCACTCCCATGTACCACTGTCCAACCCAACCTCAAGAAAAACCTGTTTCACCATTAATAATATTAAAACATACAGACACAGCTTTTAAAAAATTTTAGTTGTTGGTCACTGAAATTATTCATAAGTACCTTTTACCCAGTTTTTATTATATTTCAGGTTCTATTTTAGGTGTCTTACATGCATTATATCATTTCATCTTCACAAATTTCCAGAAATAAAGAGACTATGCCTTTTTAAACAAAATTCATTTATACTAAAATATACATAGTATATGCCATGAAGACCTTATGTTGAACCATTGTTCTTAACCTAAGGAATCAGGCCTCATAGTTACATCAAGATCTGGGTTTCCTTTGAACTTCTACAAAATCATAAATCTATAGAAGTGTGTGTGTTTTTCTTATTTACAAGCCTGCATTTCCATTACTGTTAAGTAAACAACATACCAGGATCCTTTTCCTTTATTGCTGTCTTTATCTTCCAATGCTTAACAGATTCTCAGTTTCTGATCCTCTGTGGATCATACTAACTTAAAATAAACAAAATCCAAATAAGATAGAAGTCTGGTATTTAACCATGAATCATCTTATGTATCACTGTTCTGCTAGGATCTTTTGAAGGTAGAAACATGACAAATGTGTATGTTTCAAGGTTGACATAGTTATAAACAGAATACTAGAATACTGTGGTGTGCAAAAGTGGAGTTACGTGCAAATTAAGGAAGTGAATGGCAGGAATGGAGCCCTCTGAAAGAGCAATGCTTCACTCAAGTTTATGAACTGATTTTTTTAAAGGAGTAATAAGAACCAATGGAGAAAAAGTGGCCTAGAGAGATACTCAGTAAAGAAGATTAAGAATTTAAGTGGAAGAATTCACATGTACACACGTGAAGGCACACAACTGAATAGTTGCTCTGACAAATTACACCTAGATTACTACCACTGGAGCACAAAGTGAAATAGAAAAAGGAATGTATTCATGAGAATCATTCTCGCTGCTGTCATAAATAAATTTCCAAAATTCAGTGGTTTAACAGCATACATTAATTTCTCATTCATTTGAGAGATCTGTGCATGTTCTTGAATGGTGAGTATTTTTATTTACCCCTATATGGTGATTCAAGGGTCCAGATCCCTTCCATCTTGTAGTTCTGTCGTCCCATAAAACTGTCTCTCTGATATCTATCTGGCAAAAGGGAAAGGAAAAGGAGGAGAGGCATATGTACTTCTTACAGTGTCTTAGCCCAGAAATGATATGTCTCATTTCTGTCGATAGTCCCTGAGCAAGAGCTAGTCAATTGATCCCTCTCAGATGCACCCAGAGCCATAAATATACGTTTTGGCCAGCAACTAATTTTTAACAGTAAGTTATGCTATTGTTAACTAGTATAGCAAGGAAGAACATGAAGGATAACGACCAGCTAGCTATCTCAGGAACAAGGAAATTCTTGTCCCTTTAGCCATGTTGACTTCTTAGGAGTTGAAATTAGAACTGAAGAGTGTATGAGACGGTTGACTTGTTGAGGGAGCCCAGGTGGTAGAATAATAGTTACTTTTCTACCCTTTGGTAAACTCTTGATTTTTCCTGAGCAAGTGCACTCCCATTAAAGAAACAATGAAAGAAATGAGGTTCAAAATTTCAGATTATATGAAATGCTCACATTTACTTAGCATTATTGCCTTGTTTATTTAATAACATGCTTGGAGCACTTATTATATAACAGGCATGGTGCTTGAAGAACAGAGCTATAAGTACATCTCTAGGTAGGTGGGATTTAGAAGAATAGTGATCAACATTTTTCAATACCAATTTTTAATTGTTACCACATATTCATAGTCAACAACAGTGGCTCACGGTGATGATGATTTTCAACCTGTGGGATGTTCTCTCCCATCCCCATTTGCCAAGCGAGTCAATGGTAAATCTGTAACTATGTGAATGTTGATAAAGGTGACTCTAATATGACTTTCTTTGGCAGGCCATCTCCCTATTCTGTTCCTAAAATTACTGCTTTTAAGACTCAGCTATAACCTCATTAAAACTTCTTGTGTTCAAGACTGGATGGATTCCATAGGAGTAAACCAGAGATTTTTGTAGATAGAGTATAAATGCCTAAGAAAGGAGAAAGGCAATAGAAAATGCCCACAGTATTGAAACACAGATATTCATATCCTATTAAATAATAACTTTTAGCATAGTATATAATGATTTTAGTCAAACATCCAGTTGTGTAATAGCTAGCTAATTACTAAAGAAAGCTTTTGCACAGATATCTGTGTGGATGCTTTTGTACTCAAAACCATAGAGAAAAATAAGATAAAATGTACAGATAAAAGTATGAGAAGAAAGTGCCAGAACTTAGTGTTTTTATGTGTTTTAACAATGCTAATATTATTGAGATACTGTGGAATAAAAAAGGATCAATTACAATGGGTGTTGAAAGTATTCAGTGAAATAGCTCTCTGCTGAGTTTTAGGTCTATTGAAAAAATGTATATTATAAAATCACTAAGAACAGTTTGTCCCAAAGCAAGTACCGTTTTGCTTATACTTTGTTGTATAGCATCATATTATCTAGATGAATTAAAAACCACTATAGTTTGTAACTTCACAGTAGGCAGAGGCTCTGTCATGAATTCCTGTAGAAGGAAGCAATTTGCTTCTGTTGTAGATAGATATCAATCCTCAACTCGGGTTCCACAGGCCTGGAATAATTTTTCACCTTCTGTCACTTTGAGGTCAGTTTCTTATTATGAATGAGAAGCTGCCTTTGCCCTTCAAGAAAATGAAATGAAACTAGAATCACCTTCTAGCTTCCACTGCCTGCTTTCCCAGCCTAGTATTTCAGCGTTGGAAGACTTTATTTTGGATGTCATTAAATATAGCTAGTGATCCCTTAAATGAAATGGATTAAATGGCAAATGGCCTACCATCTCCTACCCTTTAGTTTATATAGTCACTTGAAAAAATTCACAATTCAAAATATGATTTATAAAGTAACTCATTTCTACGTCTAAAAGAAAAAGTTTCATTGGTGATAATGTTGCAGTATATGCTAATGTAGTAGTGTTTTTCAGCAATATCTTCTTACGATAGTAAAGAAACTACTCTTTTTCTTTTGACTTTTCTTTTTTTCTTAGTACATGCTTGCGGTATATGATGCTCACATTCATCTTGGGGAATTTATCCATGTCCATAACACTCTCAATATTTTTGTCTCCTTGCCCCCTCCAACCTTTCTTTTCCTCCCTATTTACAAATGCTCTATTTCAATTTTTTCCCTTTTTTCCTTTTAAATCACATTTCTCTTCCTTCCCTTCCCCTGCTCCCTCCTCTCTTGTTTCCTTTTCCATTTAAAAAGGTTCTCCCTACTTCCTAATATCTATCTTCTATTTTACTCCTTATTTATACTTTGGGTTTCTCACACAGAAGAAACAATGTGATATTTAAACTTGTGTGTCTGATTTATTTCAGTTAAGATTATGGTCTCAAGGTGCATCCTTTTACCTAAAAGTGAGGCTACTCTTTTTTGTTTGTCTCAATTCAGGATTGAAAGTTCAAAGATTTTCATGCAGAAATAAAAATATAATCTTCCCTAAGATATCTTTGCTGTTAGGGAGTTTCTGCCCTTTAGGAATCTTCGTACGTGTATGATTGTTTTGATTTACTTATTTGTATTTGTTATTTCTCACAATTTCTTACAAATAACTCGGTCTTCAAAAGCTAAAAATATTCTATAGTTCTGAATGCATCCTAAGCTATATCTTTCTGTCTGTCTGATTATCTATTATATGTATACATATAAGCATTATCTAATGATATTATCTAAACACATTATTATTGATTTTAAAGTATTTTAAAGCTAAACAGTATTACCTAAAACACACCCTTCCTTTTGTTATTTCAGAACAGAAGTCATTTTTGTATAATGAGATTCTAAATTGATTGGACACTTGAGTAAATATAGACCTAAATGTTACTGAGGGGAAATTTGGATAAAATACAGAAAAGTTTTCATTTTTCAGAGGACTGATATTTGGTTGTAAAATTCACTAGACTTAACAAGCATATATGGGACATATCCATCAGTCTAGAAGGTGAATATAAAGGTAAAGTGAAACAAAAAAGGAATCTCTAGGCTCTTTGTCTCTGAGAAGTGACAATTTAGGACTGGACTTAAACAAGGGACTTGTGAATAAAATAGCAGATCAGGAAGTAACAGTTGCAGTCCTTTTCCATGCCTCACTGTTTTCTTTCCCACTGTCAGAACTATTTTAATAATCTAGGATATGTAGAAATTAACATGATCTACATACTTAGTAACTTTTTGTTCAGAGGACAATAATATATAAACTGAATTTCTCACATAAATGACTGAAGAGGTCTTTGTTGACATTACCATTCATCATAAGATTTAAGTTAAGGGATTTAAAAAGCAAAATATTCTTACCTTATCCATCTTCATTAATTTTCCTCAGTTACATAAGAAGGTTGATGGAAGGAATGGAAATGCAGCCAGGAAACCTGTGGCAAAGTGTATTTTTATATTATGGTTAATGAAAATGAATAAACTAAAAAACTCCACATCTAACAAAGTTTTACAAACTATAATCTAATAGGGAAAATATTATCATGCAGGCTATCAGAAAAATATTGACTTTTTTACTTCTACCCTACCTTTACCAATAATAAGTATTAACATTTTTTCTCTGTTCTAGATCAACAAAACATAATTAGAGTGACCATAGCTCATGTGGACAAAGAAGAGGAGGACTGTTGGGTACAAATAGATGTTCCAACCTCTGAGGGCTGCTGTGTACACTAAAAACTTTTTGCATGGTATTTGGTGCTATAGATCAAAGACTTATATATCCTTTCACCCAGAACTTCCACTACTAGGAACTTATCCTATGAAAAAGGTAGCAGAAGAATATACGAAGATAAATATATAAAAATGGTTTTTCTTCAAAGGCTTTGGTAATGGTTAAAAAATTCTTCAAAATAGGAAATTATTTAATTTAATAGGATATCAATTGAAAAGTAACTGAAATAAGTGAAGTAGGCTGAGTGTAGGAAAAAACTGACAGCTAAAATAGGGAGAGAAAAACTCTATGGGCAGCTATAGCAGGTGGCCGCTACCAGGGATGTTGGCTCAGCCTGGCCACAGTTTTTGATTTATTAAAAGTAACTGGAAATGTATATTTTTAAAGATATTTTCTGAATTTTAAATTTTTGGGCAGAAAAAAAGGCAGTTTTGGGCTCTGAGTCATAGACTGATGACATACAACATTTCAAAAAATTGTAGTCATGGACAGCTTGCATAGTGACATTTGGGTCAATAAAGACTACACATGTGATCTCATAAGATTATAATGGAGCTGAAAAACTTCCAGTCTATTGATGTTGCGCTCACCACAGTGTTGTAGTGCGGTGCATTACTCATATATTTGTGGTGATGGTGCTGTGAACAAATCTACTATGCTGACAGGCAAACAAATATATAGCAATACCATTATGTACGGTACCTAATACTTGATAATCATAATAAATGACTGTTACTGATTTGAAATATGTTACTTTCTATACTATGCCTACTTGCAAAAAGTTTACTGTGAACAGTTTGCTATACTACACTGGCAGCAGCCTCATACATCTTGTGTTTACTATGTCTCCTGATTGCATTGGTTTTTCTTATGCTTGATTTATGCTTGTGTTGTTTTGTTCATCATGGCCCTAGGAAAAATAGACTTCTCTCTTTCTTTCTCCCTTTCCTATGTTCCATATAGTCTAATGTGTAGTTGGCTCCGTTGATGTTTCATAATAAGAAAATTGCTGAACTATGCATTTCTCAGAATATATCCTGTCATTAACTGTCACGTGGCAGTATATGACAACCTATATTGGGCTGGGGATGTAGTTCAGTAGTGCCATGCCTGCCTGGCAAGAGCAAGGTCCTGAGTTCGATTCTTAGCACAGAAAACAAACAAAAAACCCCCCAAAACTATAGTGGAACAAAATGCCATTACCAAAAATGATGCTATTGTTGTATTTTTATTGATGTTTCAAAATAGACTATGTAATATAATCCCAATTTCTGAAAGTGCAGCTAATATACACTTATTTGTTGCATTTGAATGGAGAGAGAACAGACTTGCATTATAGCCACTAAAATATTCATCATAACTATCTATGAGTGAGGAAGTCAGGGACATTTTGAACTTAGTTTTTCTAATTTTTCTACTTTAAACATGTATTGCCTTATAAAATTTAAGGAAAAGTGGCAAAACACGTTTGATTTTACAATGGAGAATAGAATACATCATGTGACAGGAGTTCAGAATAAGAAGAATATGAAGATGGCAGTGAATTTAACATAAAATTAACTATGCACTAAAAGTGCTAGGAAAACTTAATGAATTCAAAAGCCACTTTGGCAAATAGGTTTTGTATGAGTTGCAGGGCTACTTTCTAAAAGGGTACCAAAATTTCAAACAACAATAAGACAAAGTCTCTTCCAAGAGTTCAGAATCTAATGAGGATCTCCCAGTGTTACCTTTTAATTGTAGAACATAGAACTGCATTCACAGTATAAAATGAGGATGTAAGAACAGTGGAATTTTGTGATTGGAAAGAGTGTAACTTGGGTGTTTTTTTGCCCTGCTTTAAAGTCAGGATGATAAATCTCAGAAATCAATATAATTATGAAATTACACTTGATTATAGCCAGGAAAATGCTCTAATGTAATGTAGAACAATTTCATAGTACAGACAGAAAATTAAATACAAATAATTTTATAAGAAGATTCTACACAGAAAAGTTGTAAGTGCTTATGTTGTTTTCTTGACATAATTAGACAAATACAATGTTTCAAATACAGGAGTAACTCCCCTCTTGTTAGTGTTAAGTTTTTTATAAAGCAGGTATTTTGGAAAAGTTTCAACAGGTTTAGTAACCAAAAAATGCCCCTTATCATTAAAAGATGTAAAGAGAATCACAGATCCCAAAGATAACATTTTCAGAAAAAATTAGCCTGTTTTTTACCAGAGTGAAAAATATCAAAGAATTTTTTAAAAATGAAAATTCCTGTCAGAATTTTAACTTAAAAGCATCTTACAGAACCTCACAAGAAGCATTAAAGACAGTTAAAATGTATAAGTAGAGGAATCACCAAATGAAGCATGAATTGACATGATAAAAATGTTTAAATGTCATAAAACGGTGGTGTGGGATGCTGAGTATAGAGAATACAATAAAACTGAGGAAACTGGCTGACTAAAAACAGCATATATAAATATGTGACATATAAATATAAGGTAATGATCCTAGAAACTAATAAAAAATCCTGTAATATCCATATGCTATAAACATTCAGGAGGAAAAATATCTATAAGTTCTAGTAGAAAAGCATATAAAACTTTTTACATAGGTTTTCCTAACAATAATCCTAGTTACAAAAGGCATTGATAGTAATACCTTCTAGGTTAAGTAGAGGGAATTATGAATGCATTTTTTAAAAAATGGAAAAAGCTTATTATTTAATTTAAAATTTTTTAAAATTTTTATTTCAAATTGACACAGTCATCATACGTATTTGTGGGGTACAGTATGATAGTGCAATATATATGTCCATTATGTATGCATATCACCTTGGACTTTACCATTTATTTGTGTTGAGAACAATCAAAATCTTCTCTACTAGTTGTTTTGAAATATTCAGTTTTCTACTGTTAATTATAGTTAACTGGACTGGGGATTTAGCTCAGTGGTTCTGCCACCTCCCTCGAAAGCACAAGGACCCAAGTTCAATCCCTATATAAAAAAAAATTATAGTTAACCTACTGTGCTGTAGAATCTTAGAAATTATCCCTCTTATTCAACTGCAACTCTGTACCTGTTAATCACCATCTCTCCAAGTTCCCATTCCCACACCCTTCCCAGCCTCTCTTAATTACCATTCTATGCTTTCCATTTATGAGATCAGCTTCATAAAAGTGAGACCATGTGGCATTTGTCTTTCTGTACCTGACTTATTTCATGTGACATAATATCTTCCAGTTCTATCCATGTTACTGTAAAAGACAGAATTACATTCTTTATAGTAAATGAATAATATTCTATTATGTATACAAAGTCAAAAACTGTATACACACTTCAGGAAAAGAATAACCTGTATAAATATTTTAATACTAAATTTATTGAGACATTGTGAGATTAATGCAAGTTCCTTTGGCATCTGCAATTACAAGAGGTGCTCAAAAGTAGACATTTATTAGTACAGTGAACTGTTGCTTGGGTAACCTTGGTCACTGAGATTGTTGCACATTCACTTTCAGTTTCTTCTCTAAGGGCTGGAAGTGTAGTGGGTTTTCTGTGCTATATGACATTGCCTAGGGTCCCCCATATGAGGGTAACACCATCCTATTTTCTTTTTTCCTGAAGTATGTATACATTTTTTTTGGTGGACTCTGTATATTCCGCATTTTCTTTAACCATTGATTGTTACCTAACTTGATTTGGTATCTTGGCTACTGTGAATAGCATTGGAATAAATATTTGAGTGCAGATGTCTTTTTGACCCACGAATTTCAATTTCTTGGATATATACCCAGGAGTGGGATTGAATTTTTTTGGAGGGGAGAATTGATACAAGTTGCTTTATGTAATTCAGGCTGGCCTTAAGCTCACTATGGCTGAGACCAGGCTGGTCTCAAACTTCCCTCACCCTCCCAAGGTTAGAAATGCATCCACTTATCACCATGCCTGGCTTCCCAGGTAGTGGGATCTTTGGGTCATATGATAGTTCTATTCTAGTTTTTTTTGAAGAACCTACATATTGTTTTTCCATAATGACTATGCTAATTTTACAATTCCACAAATAAAGTATGGGAGTTCCCCTTTCACAACATTATTACTAGCATTTACTATTTTTTGACTTTTTAGTAATAACCATTCTAACCAAAATGAGATGATAACTCATTGAAATTTTTAGGTGCATTTCTGTGGTGATTTGTGATGCTGAGCATTTTATTATATCATTTGTTAGCCATTTCTGTATCCTCTTTCTGAGAAATATCTATTCAGGTCATTCACTTGTTTGTTTAATCAGATTAGTTATATATAGAGAGATATATATTTGCTGTTGAGTTGTTTGAGTTTTTTATGTATTGAAATTGATCCTTTGTCAAATGAATAGTTCAGAAAGATTTTTCCCATTCATTAGGTTTTCTCTAGTCTGTTGATAGTTTCTTTTTAGTTTAATAGTCTTTTATATCAAACTGAAATCTTTTTAATTTGATTTAGTTTAGTTTGTTAATTTTTGCTTCTCTTGCCTGTGTTTTCAGTTTCATAGGTTAAAAAAAAGATCTGTACCCAGATCAGTGTCTTTAATTATTACTTCTATGTTTTCTTCTAGTAATTTCATAGTTTCAGATCTTATGTTTAAGTCTGACCCATTTTTAGTTGATTGTTGTATATGATGAGAGAGAAGTATCTAGTTTCATTCATTTGGATGTGGCTTTCCAGTTTTCCCAGTAGCATTCATTGAAGAGACTTTCCATTCTCCAGTTTATGTTCTTCTGCCTTTATAAAAATCAGTTGGCTGTAAATGTGCGAAATTATTTCTTGGATCTCTGTACTATGTGTGTTTTTATGCCAATATTCTGTTTTCATTGCTATAGCTTTATAGTGTGTTTTGAAATCAGGTACTGTAATGCCTATAAGCTTTGTTTAATTTACTCAAGAGTTTTTGGCTTTGGAGGGGTCCTTTGGAGCTCCACCTAAATTTCAGTAGATTTTCTATTTCTATGAAGAGCATTCTTTGTATTTTGATTGGAATTGTATTGAATCTTAGATCATTTTGGGTAGTATGAATATTTTAACAATATTAACTCTTCCAATCCATGACTATGGGAAACTTTTCCTTTTTTTGTATGTCTTCCTCTATTTCTTTCATCAGTGTTTTGAAATTTTCTTTGTAGATCATTTGCTTCCTTAGTTAAATTTATTCATAGGTATTTTATTATTTTTGTAACTATGGTGAATGGAATTGCTTTCTTGAGTTTTTTCTTCATATTTTCTTTATTAGTAGTATATTAATAGCTACTGATATTTACATGTTGCTTTTGTATCCTTCAATCTAACTGATTTTATTTTTATTCCAATAGTTTTTTTGGTGGTGTCTTTAGGTTTTTTTATATATAAAATTATGTCATTTGCAAACATGGTTAATTTAATAGCCTCTTTTTTATTTGGATGGTCTTTTTTTAATTCGCTAGTTAAGACTTCTAATACTTATGGCACATAAAATATGCCTCAAGAAATTTTAGGTGACAAAAATCTTCTACAGTATGTTTTCTAACCATAAATTACTTAGTTATAAATAAATAATAATAAGACAATTAGAATATACTCAAATAGTTGGAAATAAATAATAATCTATGGGACAAAGAAGAAATTACACAAAAATTTCACTTCTCTGTTTTTTCTTCATCTCTTGAGATGGATATATAACTTCTTGATTTTATAATTTTCTTCTAATATAAGTATTTTCTTTCTGAATTGCTTAGTTATCTTTCTTATTTGATATGTTGTATTTTTCATATAAATCTGTTCAAAATATTTTTAATAGATCTATTTTAGTGAATGTTACATATTTACTAGAAAAAAATGTGTATTCTGTTATTCCTACGTATGTTATCCTAAAAAATGTCAATCAAGTGAATGTGGGTGACAATGTTCAAATATTGCAATTGTTTACTTAATTTTTAACTCTATGATTGATCTATTATCAAGAGATGTTATAAATTACCAATCATGATTCTGAAAAAATAAGACTTCTAATACTAGATTGAATTTATGGTGAAAGTGGAATCTGTGTCTTATTCTTGATCTCAGAGGGAATGACTATAGTTTTTCTTCATTCAGTATATTGGCTGTGAGTCTGTCATATATGGTCAGTGACTGAAACACATGGGGAATACCTAAATTCTACAAAAACTTATTACAGGAAAGGATATATTACCAAGAACAGTGGGATAAATGTGTTAGAAGCAAGGGGATTAATGGCATTGTGTCTCTTGCTATCTTACATTCTTAAAAATGTTAAATCTTGATTGTATGCTTTGATTACACATTGTATACTCTTTATTTTGTTGATATATAAACACTTTTAACTAATTATCTGAAGAAATTTTCATTAAGTTTGAATTTTATTGCATGCTTTTTCTGTACCTCAGAAGATGATTATATGGTTTTCATCCTTCATTGTGTTAATGCAATATATTATTTTTATTGATTTGAGTATGTTGAACCATCATTGCATCTCTGGGTTAAATCTCACTTGATTATGTCTGTTACCTTTTTACATGCTATTGGATTTGTTTTGCTGGTATTTTGTTGAGAATTTTTGCATGTATGTTCATCGGGAATATTGGTCTGTAATTTTCTTTATCTGTGCACAAGCATGTGCATGCATGCATGTGTCCACTAGTCTGCTTTTGGTATCACAGGAATGATGGTCTTGTAGAATGGTTTTCGAAGAATTTTATCCTATTCCATACTTTGATGTAGGTTGAGAGGAATTGGAATTAGATCTTTAAAGCTTTCACAAAATTCAGCAACAAAGCCTTTCAGTTCTGGGCTTTTATTTTTTGGAAGACTTTTTATTACAGATTCAATCTTGTTACTTGCTTTTGGTATATTTTTGGTTTTCTATGTACTCATGGTTCAATTTTGGTAAGGTATATGTGTCTGCAACTTAATCATTTCTTATAGATTATCCAACTTGTTAGCATA
Organism: Heterocephalus glaber; assembly: GCF_000247695.1. The sequence goes on along the minus strand of NW_004624730.1, from coordinate 25,905,040 downwards.
TAATTGCTCATAAAAAACAATTCATTTCATTGACCCGTTTAATATTTTTTTGGCCTCTGTTCATTTGGGTTGTGAACTTTGTTATTTCTTTCCTGCTGTGAATTTGGGGTTTGTTTTGTTTTTGCTTTTTAAGTTCTTAAACTTTCATACTTAGGTTGTTTATTTGAAATTTTTTTAAATGTGGGAACTTATTACTGAAATTTCCCACTTAGTACTGCTTTTGCTGTATCCTATAGGTACATTATTTTTAAATTTCTTTGTTTCAAGAACTTTTTTTATTTCCCTTGATTTCTTCATTAACCTGTTGCTTGGTGAGAATGATGTTCCATGTATTTGTGCAACTTCTAAAGTTCCTTCTATATATTTCTAGTTTTATTTCATTATGGTCACGGAAGATACATGCCATAATTTCAGTTATTTTTAAATTCTTGAGACTTGTTTTGCACCTTTACATATGGTCTATCTTGGAGAATATTCCTTATGCTCCTGAGAAGGATATGTATTCTTTAACTGATGAATGAAATATCCTGTAAATGTCCGCTAGTTCCATTTAGACTATCTTATAGTTTTACTCCAGTGTTTTTTTTTGTCATATGATCTGTCTATTGATGAAAGGGGAAGTGTTGAAGTCCCCAACTATTGTTATATTAGAATTTCAGCCTCCTTTTCTATCTAACAGTATTTGTTTTATACAATTGGGTACTTCAGCATTAAGGGCATATATATTTCTAATTGCTATTTCCTCTTGTTGAATAGATACTTTTATCATTACTTGTGTGTTTTTTAAAGTTTTGATTTAAAGTCTGTTTTATCTAAGTGTAGCTACTCTTGCTAACTTTTGTTTACCATTTACATAATACGTATTTTTTCCATTTCTTAACTCTCAGTATTTGTCTTTACCAGTGAAGTGAATTTCTTGTAGCAAGATATTATTGTGTCTTTTTTTTATTACTCAGTCTATATCTTTTAACTGGGAAATTTAACCTGTTTATAATAAAGGTTATTATTGATAAGTAAAGATATATTCCTGTCATACTGTTAATTTTGTCTGGTTTTTTACATCCTTTGGTCTTTTTCTTTCTCTATTGTTGTATGTAGTGGTTTTGTGAATTTCTGTATTGATAAATTTTGTTTCTCTTTCTCCTTTGTGCGTTTGCTATGGTAGTTAAGTTAACATTTTTCTGTGTTTTCATCATTGTAGTTACTATCCTTCTAGTAGTTACTATCGGTTTAGTGTAGAATTATCTTAAACATTTTTATAATATCTAGTGGTGATGAATTCCTTACATTTTTACATGTTTTGAAAGAGTATTTCTTTTTGAATTCTGGAGGATAACTTTTCTGGGGATAGTATTCTTGGTTGGCATGAATGTTTTAAAAAATGTCACTGAGATTTTGTATAAAAAGTTGTTTATTTTCTTTAACTTCAAAAGTGCAGACACAATAAAACTCAGAAGAATGCAGTACCAAAATGAAAACAATTATTATTACAAAAGGAAAAGAATTAAAAATATAAAGAACACTGGTCATAATTCAGACTCAAATATAAAATTTAGGTTACAATTCTGTACTTTTCTTGGAATATTTCATTTTAAAATCACATTTTGAGTTTTCATTATTTTCATAAATAACCTTTCTTCTGGTTTTTAATTTTATTAATTTAAATATCCCCCCCTCTCCAAATAAAGCTAAATTGATGTTGAATTAAGAGACTCTTGAACATATATTCTTGAAGACTATCTGGTAGTATTTTTATCATCCCTTTGATTGATTTTTAAAAATTTTATTTTATTGGTACATTTTAGGTATACAATATAATGACATTCATCATAGGAAATTTGCACATTTACATAATCTCTCTTGGTTCTTATTTTTCCCCCTTCCTCTGCCCTCCTTTCAACCCCTCTATCCCTCCCTATTTACAAAGACTTTGTTTCCATTTTTTTCATTTTCTCATATTAATTCCATTCCCTTCTTTCCTTTCCCTTCCCCCTCCCACATCCCCTTCCCCTTTGCCCCTTTTCTTTCTGTTTTACACTATCTATTATACCTTTTAGTGGTTATTTACAGTTTCAGTTTCTCATACTAGAGAAACTATTCAGTATTTACATGTGTGTCCAATTTATTTCAGTTAAGAGTAACACCTCAATGTGCATCCATTTAGCTATAAATGTCTCTAATTTCTCATTTATATGGCTGAGTAGTACTCCATTTTATTAAAAAAACCCTCACATTTTCTCTATCCAGTCTCCAGGTGATGGGCAATTGGGCTGCTTCCAAGTTTTAGCTACTACAAATTGTGCTGCAATGAACATGCATGCACATATATCACTGTGATATGATTCTTTTAATTCTTTGAGGAAGATAGCCAACAGGACTGGGTCAAATGGGACTCCCAGTCCTAGTTCTTTAAGGTATCTCCATACTGAGTTCCACAGTGGTTGTACCAGTCTACACTCCTACCAGCCGCGGAGCAGGGTTCCTCTTTCCCCGCAGTCCCGCCAGCATTTGTTATTCGTTGGTTTCATGACAGCAGCCATTCTTTCTAGAGTGAGGTGGATTCTCAGCATTGTTTTCATTTGCATCTCCCAAATGACCAGTGATATTGAACATTTTTTCATGTGTTTATTTGCCATTTCTACTTCTTTGTGTGAGAAATGTCTATTCATTTCAGATGCTCATTTTTGGATTGGGTCTTTCAATTTGGGAGGACTGATTTTTTTAAGTTCTTTATAGATTCTAGATAGTAAACCTTTGTCTGAGGAACAGCAGGTGAAAATTTTTTCCCACATTGTGGGTTGTCTCTTCACATTGCTAGTGGTTTCTCTTGCTGTGCAGAAGCTTTTTTTTGGTACCGGATATCAAACTTGGGTCCTTGCGATTGTGCACCAGGCAGCAAAACCACTGAGCTAAATCCTCGGCCCTGCAGAAGCTTTTTAATAAAAAGAGATACCACTTGTTGATTGTTTGTGCTAATTCACAAGGTTTGGTTGATAAAATCTGTTCCTACACTAATGTCTTCAAGAGTTCTACCTAACCTCTGTTCCAGCTGGTTCAGCATTTCTATTTTAATATTTAGATCTTTAATCCACTTTGTTTTAGTTTAGTGCATGTGAGAGATATAGGTCTAGTTTTAATCTTTGGCAATTTTCCTGGCACCAATTTGTCTGGCACCATTTATTAAAGAGGCTATCTTTCCTCCAGTGAGGGTGTTTGGCTCCTTTATCAAAGATGAGGTGGCTGAGTGTGTCTGGAGTTGTTTCTG
>NW_004624730.1:25875579-25900410 GCF_000247695.1 Heterocephalus glaber | reverse complement strand
TGTCCCATAGATTCCGATATGTTGTATTGTCATTGTCATTTAATTGAAGAAACTGTCTGATTTCTTCTTTAATTTCCTCTGTGACCCATTGGTTACTCAGAAGTGTGTTATTCAATTTCCATGTGTTTATGAAATTTTTGCTGTATCTTTTGCTATTGATCTCCAATTTCATCACACTATGGTCTGATAATATACAGGGGATAATATCAATTCCTTTGCGCTTACTTAAACATGTTCTATGAGCAAGTATGTGGCCTATTTTGGAAAACAACCTGTGTGCAGCTGAAAAGAATGTGTATTTTGATTTTGTGGAGTGGAACCCTCTGTAAACATCTGTTACGTTCATTTGTTGAAGAGATTGATTGAGTTCTAGTATTTCATTACATAATTTTTGTCTTGTTGATCTATCTATTTGTGACAGTGGGGTATTGAGGTTCCCCACTATTATTGTATTAGTGCATATATGACTTTGCATGTCTGTTAGTATTTGTTTTATATAGTTGGGTACACTAGTGTTTGGTGCATATATAGATTTATGGTTGTCATGTCTTCCTCCTGGATTGTTCCCTTTGCAAGGATATACTGTCTTTCTTTGTTTCTCTTAATCAGTTTTGGTTTGAAATCCACTTGATCTACAAAGAGGATAGCTACTCCTGCTTTTTTTCAGGTTCCTGTTGCATAGAGTATTGTTTTCCATCCTATAACTTTCAGTCTATGAGTTTCTTTTTGCACTAAGTGTGTTTCTTGTATGTAGCATATTGTTGGATTTTTCTTCTTGACCCATTCTGCTAGTCTATTTCTTTTGAGTGGTGAATTGAGACCATTAACACTGGTGGTTATAACTGATATGTATTGACTTATCCTTGTCATGGCTTTTTCTTTTTGTTGGATTCTCCCCCTTTCCATTTAATTTCTTGTCACACCTGATGGATTCATTCTTCTGTGCTTCCTCGGGTTGTGATCCGCATTGTCTTTCCCTAGGATATTGTCTAAAAGTTTTTGGAGTGCTGGTTTGGTATTCATGAAGTTCCTAAGGTGCTCTTTGTCATGAAAGTATATTTCTTCATCAATTTTGAAGATAGTTTTGTAGGGTACATCAGTCTGGGTTGGAGGCTGTTTTCCTTTAGGGCTTGCAATATGTACTCCAAGCTCTTCTTGCCTTGAGGGTTTGCATTGTGAAGTCTGCTGTGATCCTGATGGGCTTTCCTTTGTATGTGATTTGTTTCTTTTCATCACTGCTTGTAGAATTTTGTTCTTCTGTTGGGTTTCTGGAATCTTAATAATTATATGCCTATGTGTAGATTTTTTTGATCAAGGCTAGTTGGAGTCCTATATGCCTCACTTATCTGTATGTCAAGTTCTTTTCCTCTGCTTGGGAAGTTTTCTGCCATCACATCTGTGAAGAGTTTTTTTATGTCATCTGCACTCTCTCCTGTTTCTTCACTGACTCCAATCTATCTTATGCTGTTCTTCTTTGCATCATCTAGCAGGTTCTGGATTGATTTCTCATGGTCCCTTACAATTTTAAAGCAATTTTTCTTTTCCTGGTCACTAAGTGCAATCTTATCTTCTATATCTGAAATTCTGTCCTCACATTGGCTCATTCTGCTGTATAGACTTTCAGTGGAGTGGAAATCTGTTTGCATCTGTTTTATTGGTATCATTTGTTTCCTATGTTGGGATTCCATCATGTTCCTCAGCTTCTCTCTAGATTTATTAATCATGTCTTGCACTATGAGCACAATTTCTGCTATTATCTGAGAAATTATTTCTGATTTTGTTTTTTCCAGATCCTCTTTTGTTGCCAATTCAGGGAGTCCAGGTGATTGAGTATCAGAGTGTTCCATCTTGTTTCCCTTTGGGGTTCCTGTAGTTGATCTGGAAGTCTGGTTTTGAGACTTATGTATGTGTCTTCTAGTTTCTGGGGTGGGGGTTTGTGTGCTGCTGTCACCTGCATGGCTCACCTCCTTTACGCTGGGAGTGATGGTATGGAGGCCCAGAAGCCTCCCTTGCTGACTGATTTTTAAAATTAACTTTCTCATCAAGGCCAGGACTTTTGCTAGTTTCCTGGGCAGAACCTTGAGTGAAAAGAATTTTTGAAGCAAGTCAAGTATGTGGGTCCAAACTTTTTCTACCCTATGACCCACTCTTCCTCAGTGGGAAGTCAATGCATAACCCATGTTCCTAAGCCAGTCCATGAGGATGAGATTAGAGTACTTCTTCTGTAAGGACTCCTAGAATTTCAAGTAGACTAATTTGAAATATTTCGATTTAGCATATTAATAAAATCTTAACACTATGTGAAATTGAAAATCAAGTGACATCTCTAAGGTAACTTTTTTCTGACATCTTCTTACAATTCAAGAAGTAAAGGGGCACTTTAAACCCTACTTTTGTGATTTGTATTTATGCTAGCACACCACATGACCTTTCTCATATGTGTAATCTAGAACAGCTAATCTCATGGAAGTAGAAACTAAAAGAGTGATCACTAAGCCTGGGGAATACAGGAGAAGGGTGGATGAGGAGAGATTGGTCAATGAGTACAAATTACAGTTAGATATAAGGAATATATTTTGGTATCCTATAATGCAACAGAGTGAGTATGATTAACAATGTCAGATTCAATATTTCACAATTCCTAGAAAAGAGAATTTTGAACACTCTCACCACAAAGCAACAAATGTATGAGGGGACAGATTTATTAAATACATTGATTATTTTTTAACATATACATATATTGAAACATACCATATGCCATAAATGTGTACAATTATGTTTCAATTAAAGAAAAATAAAATTTTAACAAAAGAATTAGAAAAGAGAATTTCTTTTCTGTACTCCAAATTAAAAAGAAAATCAATAACATCAAGACTTGCAAAATTTCCATGCTAACAGACGTAGCAAATTGCAAACTGTGCTATTCCTATAACCAGTAAGCAGAGATACCTGTTCACAATATCACAGCCTTCCACAAATGCTCACTTCTTGGTGGGAGGGGTTGGTCACTATTTAATTAAAAAAAAAAAAAAACTCTTGTAGTTACTGTACTTTAAAATCTTTAACAATGCCATATAACAATGTCATGAGCATTTACTAACTAGAAGAACCAGATAATTCAACAGAAAGTTAGTAACTCTGGAACCAAAGTTAGATGCCATAAAACACAAGGAATAAAGCCAAACTCCTGCTGTGCTAATTTAGGACAGCATACTCTATAAAATAACATTGGTGATGCTGAGCAAATAAAAAGGGAACACTGAACAAAAATACATTTGAAGAGTGGATTTATGAGAGCTGGTATCTATCTCCCACAGTTTCCTTTTGTAATATTTGGAAAATTAATGTTCAGTAATGTCAGGTTTGAATTAAGAGAGGACCTTCAGGAATGCATGTTTGCACTGCGTAAAACTCAACCACTCTGTCACTCCAAGACAGGCTGGTTTCCAGCTGTAGCTATAGTCCTTTCTTTTCCTCTGTACCAATTTCTCTGAAGGCCAGGAGATGTGAGATTCTCTGAGATTTTTTGAGCTCCAATAAGTAGGACAGTACAAACAAGAAAATCAGCAGCACCTAAAACTGCCTGGACCTCCACTTGTTTCACTGCTACATGGGAGTTATAAAAACAAACTGAGATCAATTTCTACAGTAATAGAAGATTGATATGGTCAATTATATAGTTTAAGATTTTTCTAATTTGAATTATCTGCCTAGATGTTTACTATTTATTTTGGTTCACATAGATCACTGTTGAGAAGCCTGAAAGTCCCTTATATAAATCCTGTACTTCTTGGAAATAGAGCCTTATTTGTTGTACCAGCATGCTTCCTGTTTCTTAGATTGTGTCTGATTGGTGCTTGGTAAGTGTGTGTTGAAATAATGGAGAGTTTAAAAGCAGTTCTGTGGTCTTGCCTACCTGCTTAGCAACATTTATGACGCTTTGTCTCTAGTCAAATATGTCTGAGCTCCTAATAACTGTTAGAACTTATTTTGTTGAGTTAAATGAAGGATGATTTATAAGTTGAGAATGATTGCTCTAAATTGTTTTAGTCCACAATTAAACTACAGAGATGAGAAAAGTGCCATATTTCATAGGCAGCTAGATCCCTTTCCAATGAAGATGTGACAATTGTGCTTTTAATTCTTTGTCTTCAAGAAAAAAATCCACTTTTTCCCAGCTGTGCTCATGTTGGCTACAAGAGACCTAGGCATTTTTTTCTAGCAAAGCCCCTATGGTTCACAAAAGGAACAAGAAAGTGGCCAAAATAAATGGTGCAAAAGTTCTTCAGAGACAAGAGCTATGCAACTAAGTGTAGATTCCATTTTCTAATCAGTGTCCTTTTATAAGGTAATTGTGTCTCTCCAAATATCACCCATGCAATACAAACCAAAGCCACAACCAAACTCCACAACCCCTACAAGATTTCACTTAGCACATTTGTTTGTTATAGTTTCGTATTTTAATAAACATGCACATGTATTCACATCAATGCTAGACTACTAATGCTCAGAGAGTCTGTGAAATTGTGTCTGTAAAAAAGAGTATATAAATATACATCTATCTCTATCTATCTATCTATCTATCTATCATCTATTGTCTATCTATTTTCACTGTCATCCTGTTTTGGGGCCTTAAATCAGCTCAAAAAGATAAATACGTTGAATGATTCTTGTACCACTTAATGACATCGTATATTCACAAGACAGGTTCTAAGAAATGTGTAAAATAAAATTATGATTTGAACATAAAGTCAAGATCTTCTAATTTTAACAAAAGACTAAAGATAGAGTGTAATTTGTAAGTGAATACAAATTTGTACCTCATGAATTAAGCACTCCAGATTGTCATTTTTCCTTTTTTTAACATAGAAAACCCAGATAGAACTTAAAAATTTATAAAAAGAACTTATGTATAGAATGTATGCTAACAAGGAATATGTTAATAGTGCTGTTAGCCTGTGTGATTTCGATCATTATCAGCCATTATTCTGCAAATGGTAAGTGGTAGATAAGAGCTCAAATGAAATTTCCATCCTTTTTTTGTAGTCAGCATGTAAAATGCATATACTTTATCTCTAAATTGTCTCCCTTTTCTTACAAATTTGCTCATTATATATACTTAGACTTGTGAAATGGAAACCATTTTATTTAAAGGAACTAAAAGCAGGAAACACTGAGTAAAGACCTGTGACTGATTCTAGAATGTGTACATTAAAATTTTTTCAGTGGTCCTAGACTGTGAAAGACTTTGGATAAGAGAAAGTGAGAATTCTCTTGGCAATTAAAAAGGAAAGAAAGGAAGGAAGAGAATCAGGAAGGGAAGCAGAAAAAAAGAGCTAAATGGTCACTAAATTGACCTGGAGAGGAGCTCTAGTTATTTGCTGTTGTTGTTGTTTGAATTAAAACTGTTTTTAAAAACCATATTTGAAAGAAGCCTCAACAAAACAGTTCAGAATCATGTGTGAGTGGCCTGTTTCACTCAGGAGTTATACTAGTTCACATTAGTGGTTTTTATGTGAGAATAAGTTAATATAAGGCCACTTACAAAAATAGATGCACATATGTTGCATTGAAGGATTAAAATATAGATAGAATATTTTAGAATTTTGGTCTTGTCTGAAGACTAGGAGAAATAAAAGGGACTGACAAAAAAGAACAGGGTCTATATTGTTCTCTTTAGGAAAGATTATGGCAATATTAGTTTAATTCTAAAATAACATAATACAGTCTTCTTCCTTCAGTTTTTATTCTTCCTATGGACTGCTTCTTACATGCCTCATCTTGGGACAATGGGTGGATGTCCCAAAGCCAAAGGATAGCTTTTTCATTTATCTTGCTAAATTCGAACATTTATGTTAGATTTCCTTTTATGAAGAATTCAAACAGTTCATTCTCTGCAAAATCGATAGAATTTGTGTATAGTGTGCTATGGGAATGTCTGTATACAGCAATAATCCATGTTTTACCAGACCTGAAAATTTTTGAATCGTTGTAAAAAAAAATTGTTCCAGAGTGCAAAACATAGTTTGAGTGAAATTGAATTTTATAAAAATTTCTAATGTGTATATCATAAGTACAAAATCTCTCAACTAAGCAAAACAAACAAACAAACAAACAAAACTATCTCTTGCCATTCCAAATGTATTAGAATTTACTGCATGGTGCTATGGTCCTTTAAAATGCTATTGTACTACAAAAGGAATTATTATTAGCAGTATTTTTAGTTATAACTTACTAGAAGTACTACAAAATTCCACCATTTTAAGCTAGTGTACCAAAACATTATATCCATAACATATGCAGTTTCTATATGTTTTTTAATCTTTCTTGCCTCCTCAAGCAAAAACAACTTACACTCATTGACATTATGACAGAAATTACTGTTAGTAATTCTGATTGAAGTCTTTTGTTAACACTTCATATTTATCAAAAAATTCCCTGTTCTAGGTTATAATGTATACTGCCATTGAAAAACACAAATGGTACCAGAGAGCATTCGGTTTTTTAATTTTCTTAAAAATAAAAAGCTAGGGAATTAAATGCCTGCTAATGAAATGTTACATTTCTTAGTTTTCTGCAACTCATTTTAATTGAAAAAAAAAAATCCCTTAAAGTGTCTCCCATTTTCCTATTCTCAGAAGAGAAATAAGGATAATCTATAAAAGAACATGCAGTTCAATGACTAAATAACGGAAGCAAAAAAAAGACAGCTTTATTTTTAAAAATACTGCATTCTTTTGTATATGTGAGAAGAGACTTAGAATTCAGATGTTCAAAGTTTCATTTCTAACAAATTTTTCAAACATTCAGTAATATAATGTCAGTACTTTATGGGAGTGACAAAAGAACATTTTAGGCTCACCTGACCCCCAGCAACACTGAACTATGTTACCTTTTCTCCAAACAGAGCTCTTGATACATCTTTCCCTTGAAATGCTGACTAAAGCAGCAAGAGGCTGATAAAAAAATATGTTGTGTTGATACCAGGATAAAGCAATAATGGAAATGTGTGAAATCATAGCATGTCTCTGGGATCAGGTACAACTAGGATTATAAGATATGAGGAGACTTCCTGAGAATCCTTGCCATCCACAGGAAGACAACTGTTTGTGAATTGTGGGATACATAGACTATGGGAGGTAGGCAAGCTAGTTTAAGGAACCCTGGCTGACCCAGAATGCCTCATCTTTTCTCTGTGCCCTGCCTTTATTTCAAAGTAGTATCACTGTTACTTCTGAAAGGGTTGTGTTCCCACAGCATTCCTGGCTTTGAGATTCTGTTATCAGCTATAGAATGCATCTAAGAAAAACAATATTCTCAGATATTCACAACATTCCCTCTACAAACCTCTCAGAAGCTAAAGACAGAAAAGGTGATAAGGGAATATGAAAGAAAAGGGAGGGAGATGCATGCTAAAGGGAAAGCAAGGAACTGAGAAGGGAAAAAGCAAGGGAGAAGAGGGAGTAGAGAGAGAATGTGGAAAAGGAGGAGGAGGGAGAAAAGAAATGGAAATAAGACTGATGCTTCTGTTGTTTCAAGTAAAATACACTCACCTTAGATCACAGGACTCAGCATGTTTAAAGATTATGCAGCCATCTCTTCTCATTTGTGGGGAATTGGCTTCAGCTAAATTTGTGCCAAATTTGTGAATGAAGCATTTGAGTATGACCTATATACACCCTTCCAAGTACATTAAGTCATCTCTAGGTTACTTATACTACCTAAAACAATATAAATGCTATATAAGTAGCTATTATACTGGATTATTTAGGGGATAGTGACCAGAACAATAATTCTGTACATATTCAGTGCAGATATTCTTTTTCCAAATATTTTCAATCTACACTTGGTTGAATCCATAGATGTAGAGCACATAGATGGTAGGGATGGGAAGAATGTGTATTTCAGATTACCCATGCTCTGCAATGCAAGTGTGCATGCAGTATTTGTTCAGTTATTTTACTTCTCAGTGTTCTCTTCCAAAATGTGGAATGGGTACCTGGTCTCAGAGTGGCAGGGGTCTAAATGGGCAATGGATCAAGCTCTGTGTTCTCTGCAAATTGTATAGAGCAGTCTGGTGGTCCTGTGGGTTTTTTCCATATAACCAGGCTGAGAAAATATCTATTCATGCTCCCCTGATTGCTCCTTAGATATCCAGCCTCCAAAAATCTAAGGACACACGTATCATTTCTTTAACTATGTCATGAAGGAATGTCAGTCCCTGAGAAATCTTGGTAGACAACCATTTGGAACACTGTTTTATCCACCCACTACATTCCTCTTCCTGGAAAGATGCTGTTTCTGTCAGCTGTAATAGACAAAATAAGTTATCTACTTCAAAAACATGAAAATTAATAGAGATTATATCTGAATAAACTTATCTTTTTTATAGGAATGCTATTACTAGAAAATATGAAATGTTTACATCATACCACTCACATATTTCCCCAGGGTACAAATACTTCTTTTATTCATTTATTTACCTATTTTTGCCTACTTGGCATTAAAAGTAGCAGTAAAGATTATATATATATGGAATTTTAGAAAATGGCTCATAAAACAGTTGAACATGAAACAAGTAAAGTAAGGGATGAGGAATCCTACACTAAAGTAGTTGTTCCCTTTATAAATCAGTTCATAAAGGAATTTGTTTAGCTGCTTGCATGCAATGATCATTCATTTATTTGACATAGCTGAAGAAAAGGATGACATTTAAAGTTAAAATGTAGCCAATGTAAGTGGATAAAGATTAATTACAGTAATAATGGGAAGAAGGTTATTGTTACGAGAATTCCAGTTCACATACATTTCCTTCTTCCAATCCTCCCAGCTAAATTCTGAGAAATGGTGGGGAGAATATATTACAAATCACTGAGGCAAGTTCACCAGAGCCCTTTTTGCATAAGGGCTGAGAATTGTCTTTGGAAAGCATATATCCTGGACCAAGTTACTGTTTGACTGAGACTGTGTTTTTGAGCTGGACATAGCAATGTCCTTCATGTTTCTTTTCTTTTTTTTTATTAGTGTATGTTTATAATATATAACATTTACATTCCTTGTGGGGAGTTGGTACATCTTAATTCCTTCTTTCATACCCTTTCTCATTACTCCTTCTCACCTCTATCCATCTCGGGATCCTCTTTTCAAGGTTCCTTATTTCTGAATCATAAGTGAGACTTATGAGAATTTGAGCAACTAAAATGAAGACCTATTGACTTGAAAGTTTCGTAAATGATTGGGACACAAACAACATAGCTTTTGAGATGCCTTTCACATAGTGAACCTGAAAGGGTAGAGGGAGGGAAAAGGAGGGTGCCAATGGTTGAAGCATGATAAACACATGTATGGGCATGTTACAGTGAAATATTACACTGCACAATTAATGTGAGTCAATTTTATAAAAAATAATAATAAAGGACACAATAGAGCAAGAATAGGGGAGAGGCACTCATTGCTAAATACCCTGGCTACTAAAGTAATGGGCCCTTTGAGCTTCTGGGGAAGATGCTTTTTTAAACAATGGAGAAGGCAGTTGGCAAATTAGGTTCCTGTGCAAAAAAAAAATAGGAGAACAGTATTACAGCTTGTTAGAGTCTGTGGTGTTCCATAGGAGAATTATTACTTGCATGATACTCCTGGCTACTTGATAGGGAATGTTGTAGTACACTTGAGGTTTTGAATCTCTCCAGAGCCTTGAGAGAGTGAAATGTGAATGACAGTTTTACTGTAATCTCATTCTTTTATGGAACCTAGGAACACTGAGTTTAAACAGAAATCTTTCTTTAGGGTAAGATAAGTCAGAAATCTTGACCTGCCTTGAATTCTTTGTGGACTTAAAACAAAGAGATAGGTCTAGGCATTTCAGATGATGCTGATAGTGTGAAGAGATTTCTGGTTTTAACCTCAGCAACTGTCAGAATAACTTTGCACTCCAGGAGACTGGGGATTAGGGTTATGCTCTTGCTAAGGGAAATTGGGATAGAGCAACTGCAGGATTGCTTAATGGTAGATAAAAAGCGACATTCTTGAAGCTTTCCTGGAGTGTGTTTGGAGGGTGACTCTGCATAAGCTGGATGTCTCACCCTATACACCCACCTGACATCACAGTAATCCTACATCTTTGTGAACTTTCTTGGAGTATTTCTCTACCATGATTATCCACATTCTACTTGACCAGAGGTCAGACTCCCAGCACCCTCTGTTCTGTGGAATGCAAACTCATAAGTAAGCAAAAAAGGCTCTTGTATACCCAAAATAGTTTCCATGTTCCCAGACTGAAGCCATGGACTTTCCTTCTTGCAGGGTTATGTGCTTTTTTCTTAAGAGATTGTTTATTCTTACTTAACTGAGGTCGTAACTGTGGCTTTTCTGGTTTCCTGGCTCAAAGCAAATTAAAAGTTACAAATTAGAAAGGAGGAGAGAATATTAGAAGCAAGAAACCTGGCAGCAATGAAGTGACAGTTGTCGAAGAAAGAAGCAGAAAATTAAGAAACAGAACTGTGTGTTTTACAGAATAATGCAGTGATAGCTATTCATAATGATTGCACAGTTATCAAAGAGGCCAAATTATGTTCTACAGTTACTATTTTAAAAACACAGGAAAGAATTTAATATAGCTTTCAAAAATTTACATAAAATGATATAAAAATGAGTTTAAGCATCCAACAGGGTAAGTTTGAACTAACCAGATGAAATGCGTGGCCTGCCTCTTTCCCAAAGATGATTGCTGTATTTGAATTCTCAGAGCACTTTATTTGTGCCTTTCTAATGGCACTTGCTGTTTTCATCATCATATTTCAGTCATTTGAGTTCATACTAAATGTCCGTTAGTTCACTCAGAGGCATGCGGGAAGCTCGATTTTAGTCTCTGTCATGCCGTGATATATGTGGCTTTGATGAGTCATTCTTTTGTACTTTAGGTTTCTTATTTGTAAGACATAAGATTCAGAAAAAAATAAACTTCTGGTTTGTGACTTTTATACCTTTATGTATGGTACGAATTTTATAGCAGAATGGCAGAGATATAAATGGATTCCAACTTTAAACATTAAAGACAGCTGTGATCAGAATCAAACTAATTACATGGGCCTATTGGCTGATATTCATCCCTTGCAACATACATGAAGAAAATTAATTATTAAGTTTTAGTATTATTTCAAAATTATAGTGAACATCTTATGTTCTTTGTTGCTCATTTTCTCTCCTGATATGATTTTAGAAAAATACTTTCATTATTATTTTAGTGCATGTGGCTCTAGTAAAGTCACCATGTCCTTTGGTTCTGGAATGGTCAAAGACTCAGGCCTGATCAATCAGCATTCGCCGTCTCTTAAGGTGAATGACTGATTCAGAGAAGATGTGAGAACCAAGCTAATCCTAGAACATTTTCATGAACTAGTCACACGTTCAGGAAATATGTAGAAGTTGCACCTTGCTAATGTTTTATATTTTCCAGAAGTGCATACTCCTATAAAAATGATAATGTAGCTCCTGTTGATTAATATACAAATCAACATATATCAACAACTAACCACATGTTCTTTCATTCTCTAGGTAAATTTAACTAGTTATTTAATAGCACAATCTGCTCATAAATCTTCTTAATAAGGCCCCAAATGTTTAGATTTTATTGATGTGATTCTTATTGGTGCATGCATCTACCCCTTGCTAAACAATGTCCAACTCAGTCCATGATTTGAAATAGGAAATGACATTAAACTCTTCTAATAACATTCCCATTAAACTGAAATTTATTAGGTAGGCAGGTATATGTGGATGCCAACACTTCCTCTACAACTAGTATCTTCTCTGTCCCCTTCCCAGCACTGTTATCATGGTGCCACTTGCCCTGATGTCTGCTCGACTCCCAGCAAGTACTAGGCAACTATAGAGTTGCAGAATTGCATTCTGCTACTCCTCCTGCTCCTCCCTGCTGATACTGCAATCTCCTGCTACATCTGCTAGTTTCAATTAATGTCTTCATGGCTGTCATTGGGCAGCAGTAATGCCATTAAGAATGATAGTTTTAATAACCCATGTTAACCAGTACAGAAGTACTAAATAATTTAGCAACCAGCCTAGGGAAGGCCTACCCCATGGAGGTTGTCCCCTTGATTCTTTACCAGACTATGCCTGTTAGAAGTGCCTGCTGCCTTACAATTAGTTTTCTCATTTTTAATACAGTATAAATAGTATCCAGCAAGAGTTTTAATCAGAGTATTTATGTCTGTTCAAGCATTAGAGAACCCTCTGTGAGCACTGTGTTTTGTGATTCTCTCTTTGAGCTGATGATGTCTGTCTGATCATGACAATAAATTCTGAAGTGCCCCATAGTCTTCTGGATGCCCCACAACTCTGTTAAAGGACCTCTGTGGGTGGCCTTGGTTGGCACTGTGTGAGAATCATCCTCATCCTGACCACTGCTTGTAGGAGTAGCGTAGGGCTACTGACCCAAGGGACATATGTAGGCCAAGGACTCAGGATGCTGTCTGGCATGAAGAGATAAGCTGGGCAAGCCAGGCTGATTTTCTTGGGAAATTAAATTTATTATTTTTTAAAATATAAGACAAAGAAATCAGTGATAACTGCTGAAAGTGAACAGAAAGTACCAGGATACTAACAAGCCTAGTCTATGTGCAAGCACAAATTAGAAGTTAAGAAAGGCTAAAAGGCCACAAAGAAAACAGAGAAAAGGGTCAGAATCGGAAAGTCAGTGTTAGTCAAAGAGAAGTACACACCAAAGTATAGCATGTCAGCACAACTGCTTAAATACTACAGAAAAGTTTTAGGAACTTCTGCTGCCAAGGTTCTTGGCACACCCTGGTCTCAGACCCTCTCCAGTGCCCAGGCGTGAGGTCCAGATATGTGACAGCATCAGGCTACATGTTCCATTAAAATCTTGTTCTTTGAGCTTATTCAAAACAAGGACTTGTTCTATACAGTGTAAGGAAACTGACTAAAATACATATTGGACACTAATGGTATGTACAACCTTTCTCAGCTTTGTATTTTTCATCTCTAAATAAAGTAAACTAGATCTTTGGGGATTGGTCTGCAAGGTTTATCCAGCTCTATATTTATAAACTAATTGATGACCCCATGGATAGTTATTTTCATTTGTGTATTTTGAGAATTCATTATTATTCATTATACTCACATGCCCAGTTATAATCGCCAAAATAACTAATTTTGCCTGCAGTAAGGGAAAATTGATGCAACCAAATTTAAAATTAAGTATGATTTGTTATCACCTGTGCCAACAATACTATTGCAGCTTGACATTAGTCGATACCCTCATTAATATTATAAGTAGAATAATAAAGTTAAATAAAAATAATATCTATGTTGTTCATGCTGATTAATTCTCTTCCATGGCAACAACCAAATGTGATGTATTCTCTTATGTTTGTCAGGTAAAAGTTTGTAATCTAAATAATTATTCTACCAAATACAAGCTTCTAGTTTATATGACTGTATCTCATTTCAGTCAGGACACTTATTTGATACTTCTAGGAATTAAAATTTAATATAAAATGCTAAATGATGAGTCAAGAATAAGCTCAAAAATAAAAGTCCTGCTAGAAATGGTGTGGATGGAGTATCTCCTAATGAAAGTACAAAGTAAAGGAGACCCCCTTAAGATGGAGTTGAGCAGTCTTTGATCATATTCAATTGGCTTACCACAATTGCCTTCTACTTATAATTCAGAGCTGGCCTGAGGCTTAAATGCACAGCTTAATGGCTGCAGCTGGCATCCAGAAAGAGAACTCTATGTGCAACTCATCCCAGCCGAGACCAACCCAAGTCAATGACACCATGGAGCCTGTATTAGCTGATAGCATCTGTGGCTAAAGACCCTATGAGTCTTGCTCCTCCTTTACAAAAAGTTAATATTAATCTAAGGGAAAGAACAAGCTCTTATTAACCTAAGATTCACTTCTTGCAAGAATGCTGTGCTCTGTTCTTGCTAGGCCTTGCTCATCTCAGAACCTCAGATCATCATGCCACATACCTGACCAAATGCCCCCTGCTACTTTGTGCTCAATAAATACTGGCAAGTCCAGAGGTTCAAGGTCTCTGCTCACTAGAAGCTCTGACCTCCCAGACCTCATCTCATTTACTATTTACCTTTGTCTTCATTCCATGTCACTTACTTAGTCAGGGGCTTCACTGGGCGTCCTCTATAAGCAGTTATTGTCAAGTGACTTGGGAGAAGAAAATATTATAAGGACAAGGAAACAAATTGAAGAGATTACTAAAAAAAATTAAGAGGTAAAAAGAACATTGCCTTCGACGACAAGGAAGAAATATCTCATAAATTAACCAACCAAATGTTTATCAAATTCCTATCTTTTGTGCTAAATGACTGGGAGAGAGACAACACCATCCCTGCCTTCTTGGACACTCATTCAATCATTCACTGTGTACTTACTGAGCATTTATTACCTGCCAGGTTCGAATATTGACTTCAGGGTACTATGAATGCTGGCTCTAAAGAGTCTGTGGTTTAAATAAGCGGTTGTGTCTATTGTTCCTCAACACTGAATTTGGTTTTGTTTCTTCTTAGTGTTAAAAGCCTCAAATTTAGCCGTATTCATGGCCACTCTGGTGGAAAAAATAGTATGTTTTTCAGCTTGAGCCAACTTCAGCTTGGATAAGGTATGTAAGGTATGGCTGATGGGGCATAAGTGGAAGCAATTCCTCAGTTCACCTTTTGTAGGAGACACTGAGCACTGCCTTTGTATCCTGTCACTGCCTTTTATCTATTCCACTGCTTGAAAGATGGCTGTGGTGCTGGAGTTGCTTCTTAGACGCTGAGGATGAAGACCGCATCCGGGAATAGTGGAGTGGAAATCCACATAACTACAAGTCTTCCACAACTTCTGGACCCTGTACATTTTATGTATGAGAAAAACCAGTTTCCACGTTGTCCTAGCCATTCTTTTTATGGTCTCTGTTACTTGTACCCAAACCTAATCATAATGCATTGGTATTCCTTTCTCAGCTTTAGGTACAATTTATACATGATAAAGTCCATGAATTTAAAGTGCACAGTTTGAGTGGTTTTCATAAATGTATACATTCATGTAACTACCACCACAGGGAAGATGTAGGACATTTCTATCACTTTGCAGAGTTTCCTTGTGCTCTTTCCTAGTGAATTATACTCACTACCTTCATTCCCAAGTCATCATTAATCTGCCTTCTATCAGTTAAGATTTGAGTTGTATCTCTCCTAGAGTGTTATGTAAATGGGATTGTATGACATGTTCTCTTTTGTATAAATCCCTTCACTTAACATGATACTTTTGAAATGAAAATCATTGTATGTATCTGTGGTGCATCTTTTTTCA
The DNA here is from genome assembly GCF_000247695.1 of Heterocephalus glaber. The sequence goes on along the minus strand of NW_004624730.1, from coordinate 25,885,057 downwards.
TTGCTGAGTTGTATTCTGTATTAGTCAGGGGTTTGGGAGGAGTCTATCTATTTACCTACTAGTCTTCTATCATCTATTTATCCATCTATCTATTCTCTTTATCTATCTGGAGGAAGAAATTTATTTTAAGGAATTGGGTTATGTGACTGTGGAGGTTGGCAAGTCCAAAATTTGCAGGGTAGGCCATCAGGCTGAAGACCCAGGAAGAGCTCACGTGGAAGAAAGCCTGGTGGCAGAATTCTGTCTTCTTCAGAGGATGTCAGTTTTAATCTAGTCTTTCATCTGATTAGATAAGGCTCATTCACATTATGGAGGGTAATCTACTTTTTTCTAAGCCTACTGATGTGTTAACATCATCTAAAAAATACTTTCATGGAAAGATTCAGATAATTAACCAGCACTTATTACATTGGATGGATATATTGCAATTTGTTTATCCATTTACCTGGTGATGGAAATTGAAGTTGTTTTTGGTTTTTGGATGTTAGAAGAAAAGGTTCCATCAACAGTTTGTACAAGTCCTGATACAGATGCCTGCTTTCATTTCTATTGTATAAAAACCTACATGTGGGATTGTTGGGTCATATGTAAAAGTCTGTATTTAAGCTTATAAGAAAATGTCATATTCTTTCCCAAAGTGGTTATACTAGTTTATTATGTTATGAATAAAAGTTGTGAAGTTTCAGTTGCTTTATACCCTTGCCAACATTTAGTATTATCAATCTTTGATAAAGCAGTCATTATAGTGTTCATTGGCATAAAATTGTGATTTCAGTTTGCTTTGCCCTGATGACTAAGTTGAAGCTCACTTTTATTTGCTTACTTGCTGACTTTCTACTTTTTTTCTTATTGAATTTTAAGAGTTCTTTTCATATATTATAAATGCTAGTCATTTATCAGATATATGTATTATGAATATTTTCTATCAGTTGGGTTTATCTTTTATTATCATTTATGTTTTAATAGTGTCTTTAGGAGAGTAGACATTTTTAATTTGTTCAAGTCCAGTTTATCGATTATTTTCTTTTATGGTTTCAAGTTTTTTATGGCTTCTACATTTTTTTTTTGGTACTGGGGATTGAACTCGGGACCTTGTGCCTGTGAGGCAGGTGGCAGAACCACTGAGCTAAATCCCCAGCCCCTTGCTTCTACATTTTTAAGACATATTTACTTACCTCAAAGTCATGGAAAATTTCTCTTATATTTTCTTCTAACAGTTTTAAAATTAGAGTTTTTAAATTTAGATATATAACCCAATTATATATTTGAGCTCATTTTTATCTATATTTTGAGGTAAGCATCAAAGTTGACTTTTTCAAATTTGGCATAATTATTCTATGAACATTTGTTGAATATACCATTTTTAATGAATTTTGTAGAAACCTTTTTCAAAATCAATTGATTTTATACATGTGTGTTTATTTTTGTACTCTTCTGTTTTAGTAATGTATATGTCTTTTATTGTGATAATACCACAGTCTTGATTACTTTAAAATTACCCATGTATTTTTATTTTACTTTTTTTCTATTCACTTTATTGGCACATTTTAGGTATACAGTACAGTTACATTCATCATTGGGATCTTGTACCTTTATATGATGTATCTTGGTTCTTATTTTTTCTCCATTCCCCTGCCCTCTCTTTACCCCCTTCACCCTCCCCTATACCTATGTATTTTTAAATGGCAAGGATACATGTTTCTAATTTTGCATTCTAATAAAAAATCTTATGCTTTTAATATTATTTCCTAGTATGAAATACTAATTTTCTTATTAATAATGCTTATCTTGGCTTCCTAGGTAAGAGGGGTTATCCTTTATTATTAGTTATTATAGTTATCCCTTATTATTCAATAAGTCCAAACCCTATGACTGAGAAACTGAGAACACCATCATCATACTAAAGCAGAAATCAAAGTTTCTGAACTATTTGAGTAAAAGTAAGAAGGCAGAAATATTATAGAACAAAGGAAAAGAAATTATTGAGCTTTTTCTCCATGCCATTATCTTTCCAGACATGACCTTTTCTTAGTACCTGTGTGAAACATATAGTAATATTCTTACATTTAGAGGAGAGACATTCCTAGAGGTCACTTGCCTACAGTAATTTTGTATTTTAAAGATAGTTTTAGTGAGATATAAATCACATATCATAAAATTCATTTATTTAAATATTACCACTTTGTAGTTTTTAATATATTAACAGGGATATATCATCATCAACACAATCTCTCTCTTTTTTTTTTTTTTTTTTGCGGTACCAAGGATTGAACTCAGGACCTTGCACTTGCGAGGCAGGCACGGTGCCACTGAGGTAAACCCCCAGCCCTACATAATCTCTTTTTAGAACATTTCCATCATCCCCATTAAAAAACATTATATCCACTAACAGTCATGTTTCATCCCCCATCCGTGCCACCTCCTCTCCAGCCACTCCACCCTCCCCTGGTCCAAAACAGTCACACCTCTACTGTTTATCTCTATCACTTTTCCTGTTTTGGGCATTTTATGCAATTGAAATCATACAAGATGTGGTCTTTTTGATTAACTTATTTCACATTGCATAATTTTTTTCAAAGTTTATCAATGTTTTAGCATATGCACATATTTTATTTCTCGTTATTGCTAAATAATATTCTGTAGTATGGATATGCTACAGTGTTGTTTATTCATTCATCAATGAATGAAATTTTGTTTTCAACTTGGGGATACGAATAATGTTGTTTCAAATATTTGTGCACAATTTGTTTTCACATAAAATTTTCATTTCTTTTGGTTAAAAATATCTAGCAGTGGAACTGGTTGGTCATATGGACTCAAAGAGCTTTCATTCAGGTGGATGACTGTGATGCCTGTTCTTTTCCTTTCCATTATCTAAGACAATTTTCCTTTTAATTTACTTATATAAAAGAATTATCTACTGAAATTGTAACTTCAACTTTGTATTGCTTTTGTAGGAATTGAATTAATAATAAAAATTTTCTTCCACCTACCCTTCATATTACCCAATAAACCACCTTGAAAATATAATCTTGATAAATTTTTGGACCTCTAGGCTCAAGAGAAATTAAAAACTACATTTAACTTCAAAGACAGTGAGCAAGTCTTATGCAGACCATTTGAAGAGAGGATGAGTGAAGGGAGATAGTTTCAAAGAACAGCAATTTGGGGTTTGGTGAATTTCTAGGAGATGTTGGAGACATATTCTCTAAGTGTAGGGAATAGTTGTATTTATTAGGAGGATGTTGCTGAGTAGCAGATTGGAGTATTCTGTGGCTGTGGACAGCTATCAATGAATCCATGATCCATTTGGAGGTATGTATAGTAAGGAATTCCCAGTACCAATGTCATTGAATTGTACATGGGATTACAATAAGAGTGGTGACCAAGAAACATCGGGTGTGGTTTTTGTTATCCTGAACCTACATAAAGTTCTCGAGCCTGTGTATAATCTTGAAAGTGATGGCTTAGTAATATGACCAGAACTGAACCAAATCTTGTCAACCGCTGTTGGGTGCAACTGTAGTGATTAGGCAAACACACACACACACACACACACACACACACACACACACGACCTACATGCTAAATGAGAACTATTTAATACCTATTTTAACTTTATGAAGAAATCAAAGTTAGTTACCAATCTTTTCAATTATACAATCCATCATACTTTTAAATAGCATGAGTAACACTGTTATTACCCATGTGGTTTTTCTTATTTTAAATAAATGACAAGTAAATGAGAAATCTCTCTGAGCAACAGAAAAAGTTGATTATCAGTACAAAATCCATTTGACATGCCATCATTTCCAAAAGTGAAAATTGGCAGCCATACTTATTACGTTTGATCCCATGCTATCAGAAAGCCACTTTTAAAGTAGAAAATAGTTACAAAATCTGTTCAGGGGCAGATGTTTAACAAGTTGTATTAGAAGGACCACAGTGTTTAATGACATTTTTTCTTTAAAAGTTTATTTTGACCTCCGTGCTTTTCACTCATCTGATTACAACTTATATATATGCGTGTGTGAGTGTGTGTGTGTTTACCAATGATACTCGAGAAAATAATAATAGTTCTTACTAGTTTGTAATATTTCCTGGATATTTTGGATAAATTATCTCCTCTGACTTTCAAAATAAATGCTTTTAGTGAATGATATTTTCATCCTTTTATATATGAAAAACAAAGGCTCAAAGAAGATGCATATATCTATATCTGTCTGTATAATTTATATAAAAGCTAAGTTTTGATCTTAGCCTTTCCACTGTTTTGCTTTGAGAATCAATTAACTTAAATTATACTATTGAACACCTATTATGTGCCACTCTGAAAATATTCTTCCTATGACCAACTCTGAACAGAATCCTCCTCTGTTGTCACTTGTATTTTAACTCTCCTCTAGTATTTTCCTTTTTGGCTAGTTCTTTCTTCCTTCTTTTTTCCCTGTTTGTACTCTGTCAGGACCACTACCTACAGCATTTAATGGTGTCCTCACAGTCCACTTCCTGTTCAAAATGTTCTAGTAAACCAGGTTATACGTGACATAAAGCAAGGAAATGAAACATCAAAGACACAATGAAAAATTCAGCATTGCATCCATCAGGCTTCCAGGGAACATCTAGCTATGAACATTGATCAGGAGTTTAAGGTTTAGGGAGAAAATACTTTTAAAATAGAAGGAAAGTATTTCACAATGTTAATTACCATTTAAATGTTATGATACAGTTGATCAAAACTTCTCAATATCTTTAAGGCAAAATTGTTCTGTAGCAAAACAGTTCACAAATGTACTCAAAGCAGCTCAATAATAGATTTAACAATCTGAATGTACCAGGCTCACCCCAAACCCAGTCTGCTCTAAATCTTCCAAACATGGATATGGAAGAAATTTGCTACTTGATTAGAATTTGGTAAAATATAAGCAGCTAGGAGAAATCAAACAAAAAGTGAAAGTGGAACACCAGACTTAAGCAGGTTTAGCTTTATTTCTAAACTTTATAATATAAATAAAAGCAAGTCAAAACAAAAACTTCAAATGCCAAAAATAAAATAAAATGAAACACCATGTAAACTATTTTTTCCTTCTGCCCTAAATGTTTCTGTGGGTTAAGTCAGCTTAAAGGAATTCAAGTTCTGTTTTGGTTATTTTACCATGTACATTGCCTGCCCCAGGGATTCAGGCCTTTTCTGACTTAGCAGTAAATATTAAAAAGAGGATATTTTGTAAATGTACTCTACTTAAAGAGTATTAGAAATATTAAATTTCAGATTGAGACAAATGTTTTTAATGAGACTGAAAATAAAGGAAAATTATGTCTAAACTTGTTTATTTTTTGTGGTTGAGGTAATTAAATCATATCTCATGTCAATTTCTATTTGGAATTAAGGTATGGATTAGTACTGGTTCAAAGCAATGCTTAGATTCTCGTGAATGAATTGTTTTCTTTTCAACAATTCTCACACTCCATCATTTTTATGTTCTTTTTTTATTAGCAGAGACATTTTACATCATAATAAATATGTAAAAAACACCTCATCTTTATATAGTATTCTTTATCTGAATGTGTAACTGCTCTTCATTATTTTATTTCTTATACGTATTTTCCCTCATGGTTGCTTCCTTAAGTAAAAAAAAGAATGTATTGAAATGATTCAAGTCTATCTAAGAGGTTTTTAATACATGACTTTCCCAGCCTGTTTACAAAATATCACACTCATTTTCCTCCAGCAAAATAACACTCTTAAATGTTTTGGGGGTACTGAGGGCTATTATGTAAGTTTATTATTTTATTTATTGATATCCTATCATTTTGGTCTTGGGGACTGAACCTAGGGTTTTTTGTATCATAGAAAGCACTCTACCAGCGAGCTACATACCCAACCTTTTTAATTATGTTCCTTGTGACAAGGTCTTACTAAGTTTCCCAGGTGGGCCTCCAACTTACAATTCTCTTGCCTCAGCTTCCTGAACAGCTAGGATTATAGGTATACTGATACCTTAACAAACTTCAAGTTTTATTTCTTCAGTGTTGAGCAGTTCTAACCATTCTAAGTTAACACTTGACAGGTAACTATTATTATTTTTGAATCATGATGACCTTGAGAGACTATAGACCCCACAAAGGTTTTAGAATACTTATTGAAGAGACACTAGGAAAAACACAACATTAGTTCTAAGTTCTAAGTATTCTTTTTGTTTTTTTGAGACAAGTTCTCACTATGTAGTTCAGGCTGGCCTTGAACTCACTATGCAGCCCAGGCTGACCTCGAACTTACAGCAATCCTTTTGCCTCAACCTCCCGAGAGCTGGGACTACAGGGATGCACCACCACACCAAATATTCTTTTAATTTTTATTTTTGATAGTACATGTCTGCAGTACATAATGATTACATTTATTGTGGGTGGTTGGTACATGTACATAACACATCTTAATCCTTTTTTCATGCCCTACTCCAAATATAGCATATATGAGAAGTGCACGTATAATAAGCATATGGTTCAATCAAGAAAATAGTAAAGCGAACACACCCAGAAAACCACTACTCATCTGAAAAAGTAGTGTTGTCAACACTCTCTAAGCTCTCATGTCCCCACTCAGTAATGCCTCTTCTCTCTTGCCAAAGATGATGCCATTCTAGTTTCTAGCAACAGAAGAATTTTGAATATTTTAAAAAAATCTCCCTTCTAGAATACCAATGTTGGTCTGGCTGCTTTTAGTCAATATACACTTGTGGAATACTCATGTTTTTGGTAGAAGCTGTTTATTTGAATATTTGCCTTGTGTTCCATTATATGGCTTTGCAGTTAATTATTTGACGTGTGTGTGTGTGTGTGTGTGTGTGCGCGCGCGGCACGCGCACGCAGTACTAGGGAATAAGCCCAGGACTTTTGCCCTGAGCTAAATCCCCAACCTTTTATATATAGTTTTTGTTTTGACACAGGGCCTTATTAAGTCACCCAGGCTGGGATCAAAATTTGGATCCTTCTCCCTCTGCCTCCCAGAGTGCTAGGATGACCACCATGCCCAGCTTTTTATCATTTTTATTGTTGATGAGACTAAATTGTTTCCATGCTTTCCTTATATTTAATGCTGCTATTAACATTCATTTATATGTCTTCAATGAATATACGCACTAATTCCTGGGGTGGATTTGTTGGAGCAGAGGGTGCATGTATTCATTCAGTTTTATTTGATATTATCAAGCAGTTTTTCAAAGTGGTATATTTACACTTTTTCTAGTGGAGTATTACAGTTATAATTGTTCTATGTTCCACTAAAACTTAATATTGACTTCCTAATATTGATGTATGTAGAATGATAGCACACTTTGGATTTGGACTTACTTGAAAAAGAGACTAACAAGATTATTCATTAGTAATGAGTAAAGGTACTAATGAGCACATTTTATTGTATTTTTCGACCATTTGGGGTTTTTTGTAGAGTGTCTATTTAGTCTTTTTATTGCCATATAATCATATTTTATGTATGGTAATAGCTGTCTGTCTCTAATGCTGTCTTCCTAAAGTTTATTCTTGAGCTATCACTCCTAGCTCTACAATTTGCTTGGAAATGAATTTTCTGTGTGGTGTGAGGAAGGGCTTTTGTTTCAATGCTTTCTCATAGATAACTCATTCTTTCAGAGCCAACTTTCATAAAATGGCCTTCATCCATTGCTCTGTAGCACCGTGATTGTCATAAGTCAAAATTCCCCAAGTGCATAGGTTGACTTCTCATCTTCAGTTCTGCTCTATTTGTCTGCATTTGCATCAATAAAAACTACTTTAAATACTACAATTTGATACTAAATTCTAATATCTAGTTCTCCAACTTGCTTCTTCTCTAAGATTTTGTCCTTTAATCACTTAAATTCATATATATAAATATATATCCATAGATACACACACACATACACACACACACACACACACACACACACATATATATATATATATTTGAGAATCAGATTGACAGATAATATTTGCTGGAATTTGGATTTGAGTTCCATTGCAACTTTAAATTAATTTTTGGAGAACACACATTTTAAAAACTGAAATCTTCCAGTCCAAAAACTTTGTATTAATATATTTTTCTGTTTAAGTTTTCTTCATAATTTTTCAATGGTGTTTCTTTTCTATGGAGAGGTTTTTATTATATTTATTTCTAGAAATTTGAAGCCTTGTGATTCTACTAGAAATGTTTATTGTTTAAATTTCAATTTCTAATTTTTATGGCTGATAAATAAAATTGCTTTTATATTGAGTATTTATCATGTCATTTAAAAATTCACTTACTAAATTTAAATTTTACTGACATATTATTTTAAATAATTACATACAGAATTATATGAATGTTGTTCTCTTCTATTATTTTCTGGAAACTTTCTGTACAAAATTAGGTAATTTCTTAAATGCTTGGTGGAACTCTCAGACAAAGCATATCTGGACATGGAATTACCTTTGTGTGAAGGGGTTCAATAAATATTTTCTTTATTATGTATTGAAATATTCATATTTTTATATTTTATCAACTTTAGCAAATAGATTTTCATTTTAGATTGTTAGACAATTATCTCTGTACACATATTAACATTATTAGTATGAAATTGTTCATTTCTATTATGACTTTTACAATATATAAATGCTCCATAGTGATTTATCCTTTTAATTACAAATATGTGTGATTTATAATATTTATTTTTTCTTTATCTATTTTATCATCAAAGAACAAATATTTATCCTTTTTGACCTTATTTGTTGTAAGATTTTTAATTTCACTCTGCTTGATCTATCTTGTTTCCTCTAGGTTACGTATTTGGAGTTGAACTGTTTTCTCTTTCTCTTTCAGATGAAGCTCAGATCATTCATTTTAGTCTTTTTCTAGTCTAATACATGGATTTTAGGCTATCAGTTCCCCAGTAAGCACAGTATTGGCTACATTTGGTTAAATATTTTTCTAATTTTTATTTGACCAAAGGGTTAAATATTTTTAACATATTTGGTTAAATATTTTTCTAATTTTTATTATAATTTTTGTTTGACCAAAGGGTTTTTTAGAAATTCATCACTTAATTTCTAAAAAATGAAAGGATTTCCTAGTTTCTTTTCATTATTAATTTCTAGCTTAATTCTGTCATGGTCAGAAAATATCTTTTGTATGAGTTTGTTTTTTGTATATCCTTTTATTGGTACATTTTAGGTTTACAATACAGTGACATTCATCATTGGAGATATGCACCTTTACATACTCTCTTGGTTCTTATTTTTTCCCCCTTCCCCTGCCCCCCCTTCAATGCCTCCATCCCTCCCTATTTAAAAAGAATTTGTTTCCTTTTTTTCATTTTCTCATATTAATTCTATTCTCTTCTTTCCTTTCCCCTAGCCCTCCCACTTCCCCTTCCCTTTTGCTCCTTTTCTTCCTATTTCACATTATCTATTATACCTTTTAGTCCTTATTTACACTTTCAGTTTCTCA
>NW_004624730.1:25840662-25872929 GCF_000247695.1 Heterocephalus glaber | reverse complement strand
ATTGCATTGATTTCTCCTCTGATCTTCATAATTTCCTCCCTTGTATGAGCTTTGGGTTTGTCCTGCTCTTCTCTTTCTAGAAGCTTGAGGTTCAGCATCAGGTTGTTTAATTGGGCTCGCTCTGTTTTCCTAATGTGAGTTTTCACTGCTATGAATTTCCCTCATAAGACTGCTTTCATTGTGTCCCATAAATTCCAATATGTTGTGTTGTCATTGTCATTTATTTGAAGGAACTGTCTGATTTCTTCTTCAATTTCCTCTGTGACCCATTGGTTATTCAGAAGTGTGTTGTTCAATTTCCATGTGTTTATGAAGTTTTTACAGTTTCTTTTGTTATTGATCTCCAATTTCATCGCACTATGGTCTGATAATATACAGGGGATAGCTTCAATTCCTTTGCACTTACCTAAATATGTTCTATGAGCAAGTATGTGGTCTAATTTGGAGAACGACCTGTGTGCAGCTGAAAAGAATGTATATTCTGATTTTGTGGGGTGAAACACTCTGTAAACATCTGTTAAGTTCATTTATTGAAGAGTTTGATTGAGTTCTAATATTTCATTACATAATTATTGTCTTGTTGATCTATCTTTTTGTGACAGTGGGGTATTGAGTTCCCCCACTATTATTGTATTAGTGGATATATGACTTTGCACGTCCTTTAGTATTTGTTTTATATAGTTTGGCACACTAGTGTTTGGTACATATATATTTATGATTGTCCTGTCTTCCTCTTGGTTTGTTCCCTTTACAAGGATGTAGTGTCCTTCTTTGTCTCTCTTAATCAGAGTTGGTTTGAAATCCACTTGATCTGCAAATAGCATAGCTACTTCTGCTTTTTTGGGGGTTCCCGTCACATGGAGTATTGTTTTCCACCCATTAACTTTAACTCTATGAGTTTCTTTTTGCATTAAGTGTGTTTCTTCAATGCAGCATATTGTTGGATCTTGTTTCTTGACCCATTCCACCAGTCTATTTTTTTGATTGGTGATTGAGACCATTAACATTAATAGTTATAACTGATACATATTGAGTTATCATTTTCATCGCTTTTTCTTTTTGTTTGTTTGTCCCCCTTTGCTTTTAATTTCTTGTTGTGCTCTGTGGATTCATTCTGCTGGGCTTCCTGGGGTTGTGTTCCTCATTCTTTTCCTAGGATATTGTCTAAAAGTTTTTGGAGTGCTGGCTTGGTATTCATGAAATTCCTAAGGTGCTCTTTGTCATGAAAGTAACTTATTTCACCATCAATTTTGAAAAATAGTTTTGGAGGGTACATCAATCTGGGTTGGAGGCTGTTTTCCTTTAGGCCTTGAAATATGTCACTCCAAGCTCTTCTTGCCTTGAAGGTTTGTGTTGAGAAGTCTGCTGTGATTCTGATGGGCTTTCCTTTGTATGTGATTTGTTTCTTTTCTCTAACTGCTTGTAGAATTTTGTTCTTCTGTTGGGTTTCTGGAATCTTAACAATTATATGCCTATGTATAAATTTTTTTGATCAAGGCTAGTTGGAGTTCAATATGCCTCACTTATATGTAAGTCAAATTCTTTTCCACTGCTTGGGAAGTTTTCTGCCATCCCTTCTGTGAACAGGTTTTTTTTATGTCATCTGCACTCTCTCCTGTTTCTTCATTGACTCCAATCAGTCTTATGTTATTCTTCTTTGCATCGTCTAGCAGCTGCTGGATTGATTTCTCATTGTCCCTTACAATTTTAAAGAATTTTTTCTTTTCCTGGTCACTAATTGCAATGTTATCTTCTATATCAGAATTCCTGTCTTCACATTGGTTCATTCTGCTGTGTAGACTTTCAGTGGAGTTTTTAATCTCCTGGAAATCTGTTTGCATCTGTTTTTATGGATTCCATTTGTTTCCTATTTTGGCATTCGATCATGTTACTGAGCTCCTTTATTTTTTTATTTGTATCCTCTCTAGATTTATTAATCATGTTTTGCACTATGGGCACAATCTTTGCTGTTATGTGAGAAATTGTTCCTTGTTTCATTTTTTCCAGATTCTCTTTCGTTGCTAGTTCAAGGAGTCCAGGTGGTTGAGTATCAGAGTGTTCCATCTTGTTTCCCTTTGGGGTTGCTGTAGGTGATCTGGAAGTCTGGTTCTGAGGCTTGTTTACCTGTCTTCTCATTTTGACAGGGCCCGATTGTTCCTGGCCCCCACGCAGCTCACTTCCTCTGTGTTGGGACCTGTGGCATGCCTACCTGGAAGCCTCCTCCAGGCTGGGAGCTGTGGCATGCTGACCTGAAAGTCTCCTCTTGGCTGATAGCCATGGTGCTCCGACCTGGAGCCCTCCTCTGTGCTGGGAGCTGTGGCATGTTTACCCAGAAGCCTCCTCCAGGCTCTTGCATGATTGAAATATTTTAAATTTGTTGATGCTGTTTTGTTTACTAAAGAGTAGTTAATTTGGTAAATTGCTGTGTACATTTGAAAGCAATATTCTGTTTTAGTGCAGTGTTCTTTACATGTGTAATGCACAATTTAGAGGTAGAGATTTTAATTCGACTTTGGAATAGGCAATTTTCTCCTGGACAAAAATGAAATACTAAGTTTTTAAATTCATGCATATTTAAAGCATGTACTTGGTCATGGTACTTGAGGAAAACTTTTATGGAAAAGGTCTAAGCAGGTATATCATAAGAAAGAGTTGTGTTACATAGGATATTATAAATGGGGATTTGGCCGGGGATTTAGCTCAGTGGTTTTGCTGCCTGCTGCACAAGTGCAAGGACCCGAGTTCAATCCCTGATACCAAAAAAAACAAAACCAAAACCAAAATAAATTGGGATTATCTTTTATCAAATCTGTGTTTTGTAAATTTTAGTTCTTGAGAAACAAATATTGAGGTTAAAAATATAAGCAAGGATTTTTGCAGAGTTTTGCTTGTTTTTCATTGCTCAGTAAATTGTAGGATATGAGGAGCTATATGAACAATCTATGAAGGCTAGGTTTTTCCCAGACCTTGGTTTGTTATTTAAGAAATAAAGACTTAGATTTTTGGAAATACAGCAATGCTGTATTACAGTGCTCTAGTCTTAATGGGAAGCAGGAGGCAAAGAACAAAACCAGTAACAAAACCATGATTTGGAGGATATTCCTTTGAAGGAAGTCAATATCATCCTTTTGGTATTCAGGTATTGTAGAATGAATACTTCAAAAATAAAGCTAAGAGAAGTTCTTCTTTCTCCAAAGTCTTGAGTATGTTTGGCCTGGTAAGACAAATATTTGCAGAGATTTTTTGGGGGGATAGAATTTATTTCTTTTGTCCATAGAAACCTATTGTTTCCTGTTAAGGATAACTTCTTCCCCACAATCTGGACTCACAGCTAATAAAATTATCTTCCCTCTTTTAGTGAGGGAAGAGCTCTTGACCAATACCAGTTAATCAGGTGTGCTTTCCCAGACATAAAGCTGAACATGGTGGGTAATCATTAATTCTCAGAAGTGATAGATGCTGTGCTCAGACTGTTTGTGCTGTAGACCTGTTCCTGCCCTTTCTGATTTTTAGCATCAGTAGGTCCCAGGCTAGGTCCAAACTCTGAGCCTTGTCATCAATTTGCTAACTTTTTAATTACTTCCTCTACAAATGGGTATCTTTATTACATATTATTGAATTCATCTTTCTCCCAAGCTTCAATTCTTGCTCATCAGGGAAAACATTTTTGTCGTGGGCTCTTCCTGTTGAAAAGTTTGAAGATAGCTCTGCATTTTAAGGGTAAGTATGCAAGTAAGTTTAACAGCTCAACTCTCCTTCATAGCTTGTTCTTTAACAGTTCAGGAAGTTCAGTACCTACTCCTCTTTTCTAAATCAGCAAATGCATGTAGGGATGAATTTACATCTTCACAGAAGGCAGATGAAAGCTTAGTTCCTTGGCCTCTTGCATCTTAATCATTTCTAATACTATTGCATTTGTATGCTGTGATGCTAATGTTTTCTTGCTCCTATCTGGATATTTTCCCTTCACAAGTGGAAATTTTAAAGTTCTTATTTTTTATCAGTACATGTTTGCAGTAAATAATGATTATATTTCTTGTGTGGAGTTGGCGCATGTACACAATACAACTTAATTCCTTTTTATCCCCTTTACCTTCTCTTCTTCCTTCTGTCTCTTAATCTTCTCCCCATATAAGAAAGATTTATCTCTCTACTTCATTATCTATCCTTTATTTTGCTCTTTTTTATATTTTGAGTTTCTTATATAAGAGAAACTATGTGATAGTTAAGCTTCTGTGTCTGATTTATTTCAGTTAACATTATGGTTTAAAAGTGCATGCATTTCTTAAAATGATTCAAGTTTATCCTTTGTGATAGAGTAGTACATCATTGTGAAATTTAGTCCCCTATAAACTTGTAGAATCTTGCCTCTGCATTGTAACTTCAGGATCTGCTAGTCTATAGTGCACTCAGAAATTCTAGAAACTTCTGTCATCTTCACTATTGTCCATGAGAATTTCTGCATTCTCTAGCCCATTTGCAGACTGCAAACCCAGCCCAGACTATTCTCCGTGAAAACTTCCTTAGTCATTGTTAAGATTGTTTTTGGGTAGTGCCACAGTATTCCACTAAAAGTAACAATTCACTTAAACTTGATTTTCCTACATTTCATTCCAAAGTGAAGGGAAAGTAATCTTTCCCACCATGGAAAGCACACAATTAAGTGTTTTATCATCTTTTCCTCCTACCAGATTGACCCTTAAAATTCTCCTAATGAGTCCTAGTTCCTCATAGTGAACTCCTTTATTCTGTTTAATTCTCTCTGATCTTTATTTCTGGAGCTGTCATGCCTTCTGGCAAGGGGAAACTTCTTTTATATACTATGTGTTAGGATAATGAAACCCAAGGATTTAACTGATAAAATATCATATTTTACTCATGCAAATACCAATGGAGATTTGTGGGGATCAAGAGAGAGAAGCTGTGTGTGTCTCCTCCAAGGATTCACTCAACGACCTATGCAGAGAGCACAGAGACTGTGAATGATCTTACAGGGCATTTAATGGGTATTTAATAGCATAGTGAAGACTGTAATGGACAACCCTGTCTGGCAGTATCAGTGTGGTTGCACCTAGCCACAAGCATGTGGAGACTGGGAAAGATGCTTAAGAGGAAAATGGATGGTTTGATGAACATAATGTGAGCCTTCTTCCCAGTGTTCTGGTAATTGTTTTCCTTGTTCTTATGCCAGTAATGACAGAAAAACTATGAGGAAAGGAAACATCTAATTGGAAAGAAAAAATGCATTAAAATAGTTCAAAATATTTCCTATCTAAAGGACTATTTTGTGATACTTCATTGCTGTTATTGATCCACATTTCCTGTTTGAATTCTGAGTGATGAAGGCTGTTTTATTTTTGTTCTTGGGTCTCCAAATTTGTAGAATGGGACTTAATTGACTTGCTAGGTATGGAACAGTAAAATGACTGATAAGTTTTTATATGAATAGTTCAGACAAGTGATTTTCCTACTATATTTGGATTTCCAAACTCAACACCCCTCTTGGCAAAAGTTGAACAAATGTTACAACTGACTGTGATCAATATAATTCACAAATGCTTTCAAAAGCAAGGTGTATAACAGCTGGAAGTACATAGATGATTTTACATATACATTAAGAATTATAGTTGTAAATGGATTCTTTTCTGTTGTTTGAAATCTGCTCTAGGCTTGAAACATCAGCATGTAATAACTGTAAAATGATCATAAACATGCAATAACTTGAAATATCAATATGTAATAACTGCTACATTTAAAAGTAATGAGTTTTTCAGAAAAGATTTCAAAATAACAGAAACATATTTAGGATTAACTTGGAATACAAAAATACCTGCTGAAATTATAGTACATTAAATTATTAGATAACTTGATTATGTTATAATTATAAAAACAGATTTTTGTTTGTCTCAAAATATTTAACTTTATATTTAGATGTTTCTTCTTTCCTCCTCACAAAGTTAGAGATTCACTTGTACTAGTAACTGATTGACACTTAATTTTTCATTTTTAGTATTTTGTCAGAGGATTAACATATATTCATTTTTGTAGCGCAGCAGAAGAAATAAAGCAGAAGATGAATGATGAGAAAACTTGTTAATGTCTTTTTGCTCAGAATGTAAGCTGCTTGACAGCAAAACCCAAACTAATGAAAACTGATGCCCTCCTATATTGATGACTTAGTTTTTATGCATGATTTTATGTCACATAAAATATTTCTTATAACTATTTCCCAAATCAAGGTGGTATATCAAAACCACGGCCTGAGACTCATAACAATGAATGTAATTTACAAATTTTAATAGTTGAAGAGTAATGGTTAGGGTTCATAATCCTCTCTTCTTTGAAAATGTCTTGAGTCATTTGTTGTATTGTTTCTAGGATGATTGTTTCAGCAATCACTTCTTCAAACCCTGTTATTGCTTCACGAGATGGTGAAACACATTAGCAGTTATGGTTGGTGACAGAGACATCATAGTTCTGGAAAGCAACATATGGTCCCTTTATGTTGGAGACTGAAAAAATTCAAGGCAGGAACGAGTTTTTCCTGTACAATGAAACTTTTATTTTATACATGAAAATAATTTCTTTTCTTCTGCTACTTTATGTCTAGGAAAAATATATACATTTTGAAATGCAGAGTTGCTGATATAATTTACATAATTTCATGACTCATATTTAGTTTAAATTAGTAAAATGGCTCTTGTAATACAGACAATTTTATAATGGCCTTGAAGAAAGTGAAATCTTGTAAATAATCCCTAATAGAAAGTTTGGGGATTTCTACAGTTGTTGAGTTCATCATATCTGCTTTCCTTGGGAGAGTTGGCCACAGAGCCAGGATTGCATCCTTCCTCATACAGTCTAATTGAAGAATCTCTCCCTCAACATTCCTTTCCGATGACAAAGAAAATATTTTGTTGTAAAAATCTCTCATTGCCCTTAAATGCATCACATATTTATTTCTGAATCAATCACTGGCCAAGGGGTGTGATTGCTCTGATTTAATTAGCTAGAGCTTACTTCCAGGGCTGCTATGCACGTTGTGTTGTGTGTGTTTGTGAGGTGGGAAGCATCGGAGGATGATATCAAAATAAAATCAGAATATTTTAAGGTATAGAAAGGAAAGAGTGAGTGCCAGGGATTTACTTACTTAACAATCTATAGCAGTAATTTTCTTCCTGGCTAATAGAGTACCTTTGAAGGTGGACTGCATACTAGACTTACAATATAAAATTCATAGAATTTTAGTATTGGATGGATAAGAGAAATGCTTTATTTCTTTTTTTCTAAATGAGGAAACAAAGTTCTCTAAGAATTAAATGTTACACAGTTAAAACAGAACTGCTAATGATACTCAAATAATTTATTTGCAAATTACATGCTCCATCTGTGATATTCCTATTAAAAAAAATGGTGACATTCTAGATAGGAAGCACTCAGTTGGCTGACCATATTTCAATAGATTAATGATGAAGATATCTATAGTACAAAAATATCTATAGTACATAGGTAGGAAGCAGAGTGAGAGGATCAGGAACCATGACGAAATTATGCTGACTCATCACTCAATACTGGAAAATTGACATATTTTCTAACTTTGTAGTTAGTTATTATTTAGCAAGTTTGAGCTCAGTTTTCTGTTAATGACTTTGAAATTTGCTAGTTACAGTGCACTTGTATACCATTAAAATAGATATATATGGAAGTCCCTTAGGAAGTAAAACACGTTACAAAAACTTAAGGGCTAAATTGTTGAATTGACTATTAAAATGCAGTTTGCTTTTATAAATTTATTTATCTTGCAAATATTTATTGAGAGTCTTCAATAGGCTGGGGATTGCATTAGGAGATTAACTTGATGTCACATAGTAATTAATTAACTTCTTCAAGGCCGTTCAAGGATACTGAAGCAGCAGAAATGACTAGGAATCTTGATTTCTAGTACAACTAAGAGACTTTAGTATAGATCTTTTAGGACCTTGTTAAACTTTTTAACTTTTGGGAAAGAGACAACTCTAATTTGAAATCCTACTTACAAATTTTAGGACATTCTCAGCTAAAAAACAAACCATTTTACAGTTTTCTAACACTGTTCCAGAAGGGAAACTGGATAACAGAATAGGCAAACAATTTCACAACCATCACTATTATGGAAAATTTACATATTTGAACAAATACTGTCTCCTGCCTTTTAGTACAACATGTCTGAAACTCATCCATGTTCAATGAATATCTCATTCTTTTTATTACCTCATTGTCACTCTACTGCAGAACCTTCTAACATCATGATTTGGTTAATGCCAAACATTTTTCACTCATTCAACGAATAATTTCCTACTACTGTATATGCTAGACAAGATGCTTCAATAATCTGTAAGTCCTTACTTTAGATCCTTTTAATAGTAAGATCTCCCCACTAATTGCTCATAAAACAGGCAGAAACCTTCATCTTTCTAACAAGATTTCACTTACCTACCATTTGACCTCATCCCCTGGTACACTCTTCAAGAATTTCTTCTGTAGGTAAAACTTTCCGGTCACCAAATGCTCTCTGCAATGGGTCACACACTACTTTTACCTCTACAGTGTTCTTATTCTTGTTCTTCTTAATCTACTTTTTTATTGTCTCAAACGTGGTTTAAGTCTTATTTGTTTTTAGGAAAATAATTGTAAATCTGAACTTTTACATCCAAAGTATTGAGTGTGAACATAAAAAAAAAAATTTAGAAAACAAGCACTCAAAAAATTTGCCTATCCCACTCCCTTCCTAAAATCAGTACTTCAGAATAAAATGTAGTAAAGCATTATGAATATAAGAAATAAAATAAAATTAAAAACAATAAAGCATATGTTAGCCAGGTCTCCTAAATATGAAGGTGGAGTAAAATTTAATTCTCCAGATAAAATTAAATATTGAAGAATGGTCAAGTCTTATATTGATAATAGGAGGGTTTATATTTTCATCAATGTATCTTTTTAAATTTTCAAAATTTTCTACTATAAGGAGACATTTTAATAGTCAAAAGTAAGAAAAGATATAAAATTTAAAGATATATAACTTAGTTTATAATGGACATAAAGAAAATTTTCTTGAAAATGACTTTATGGTAAAATCAAAAAGATATTTAAAATCTTAGAGCCTTTTAAAAGTTATTGCTTTCACAAAATGCTTTACCTCTTTGGGAAATATCTAAAATATTCAACAATAAGATATTACTCATATTGAATTTTCTCTAGCTTTACTGAGATAAAATTGACAAATAAAATTTGTATATCTTTAAGGTGTACAATGTGATGAGTTGATGCACATGTACATTGTGCAATGATTACCACAATTAACCTAGTTAACATATTTATCACTTCACATAGTTAACCATTTATGTGTATAACTGTGTATGTGCATGAGTCTGTGTGTGTGTGTGTGTGTGTTTATTTGCATTTGGGGAGAAAATTTAAATCTACCCTCGAACATTTCAAATATCTACAACATTAATGATAATAATTACATTAATAATTATTATCAAAGTAATTATTATATAATGCAATTATAATATAATTATTATAGTCATCATAATGTACATTGGATCTAGAGAACTCATTCTTATGAATGAATATTTGTGACTTTTGATCAACGTTTCTCAAATTGTCCCTCTACTCTGACTCATCATAGTTACCCTAATACTGTTTCTGTGAGTTTGAAATTTTTAGAACTTCACATATATATGAGATGATACCAATTGTCTTTTGGTGTCTAGCTTGTTTTATTTAGTATAATTTTCTTTAAGCTTATGCATGTTGTCAGAAATTGTAAGATTTTGGTTTTTTAATGACTGAATAATATTCCATTACATACATATCCTATTATTGGCATTTAGGGTGTTCCTCAAAGGCACCTTTGTTAAAGGCTTAGTCCTTAGTTCACAGCATTATTGGGAAGTAGGGAAATGTTAAGAAGTGATGCTGGTGAAGGTTTCCTAGGTTCTTGAGAGTGTATCAAGGAAAGAGATTCTTTTTTTTTTCATTCTGGGCATTAGGTGAATGAGTTCACTTTGCCATGTGGTCCCTGCCATGATGTGCTGCTTCACCACAGGTCCAAAAGTAATGAGGCCAGTCATGCACTGAAACTTTCAAATGGTGAGCCCAAATAAACCATAAAACTTTCCTCTTCATAAATTTATTATTACTCTATTTTCAACAGTAATAGAAAGTTGACTAATACACCAAAAGAGAAAATTAACTAATGCATATGTATAATTTGTACACATACATGTGTATATGCTACATTTTCTTTGTACATTTATCCATTAGTGAACACTTAGGTAGTTCCCTTATCTTGACCACTCTGAATAATGCTACCATACATGAGACCATAAGTAATTATTAATCAGGTGTGAAAGTGAAAGGAAATAATTCTAAGAGAGCAAGAATTCCTCAAAAAGATAGTAGTGGCTGAGTTCTAAAAATTCATATAGGTGTATTGTACATACATAGCCGCCACTTAAGACTTCAGGGACTTATCCAGCCCTTTTGATATTCCATTCAATGCTTCTTACTTTGAGAAAGCAATTTTATTTCCTTTGGATATGTATATAGAAGTGGAGTTCCTGAATCATATGGTAGTTCTTTTCCTATCTTTTTGAGGAAACTACACATTATCTTTCACAATGGTTGTACCAGTGTATATTTCCACTGACAATGTATATGAGTTCATTTTCTCCACATGTTTACCAACAGTGGTTATCTTTTGACTTTTTTATATTAGCCACAGTAACTGTATGAAGTTATATCTCATTATGGTTTAATTTGCCGTTCCTTGGTGATTAAGAATGTTGAGCATTTTTCATATGCCTGCTGAACATTTGTATATTTTCAGAAATGTCATTCAGATACTTCTGCCACTTTTCAATCTAGTTACTTATTACTTTCTTTGTTTTTGGTATTGAGTTGAATAAATTCCTTATCTATTTTGGATAGTAACACTTTTTTGGATGTGTGATTTGAAAAATATATTCCTAATCCATAGTTTGGCTTTTCATTACATTAATTTTTATATATTTATTTAATGGAACTATGCAATATTAAGAATTGTCAATGCAAAAGCATGTTTATTGACATAAAAGGATATTAATAACATCATCAAATGAAAATAAATATTATATTTTTAAGAAGAACACAGGACAGACATTCAAAAGAATGAAAAGTGATTTTTTTTTCTTGATAATCAAATTACAGAGGCTGGGGGTTTAGCTCAGTGGTTCTGACTTCTGCTTCATAAGCACAAGGTCCCGAGTTCTATCCCCAGTACCCAAAACAAAAAAATTACAGGGAATTTTTGTATTTTTTCCTTATACTTTATATTATATAATGAATATATACTTTATTATTATGAAATGTTTAAAATATTTACTAGTTAGGTTCTTGGAGCATGAAAAGAATTACTTGAGGGGTCAAGGATGTAGCTCAGCAGTGCTTCACCTGCCTGGCAAGTGCAAGATCCCCAGTACTGGAAAAAAAAAATTACTTTAGTTGTTAGAAAGTAATTTTGCACAGGATCAAGACGGAACCAGGAGTCCCATCAGTCTTCCCATTGATCTAGGCCTCCACAACTATGATAGACAGCAGGCTTCAAAAGGCCAGTCATCAGCCTTAGCTTAAGAAAGCAGTATTCTCTCAGTTCCCTTGACATTTATATTACCAAAGAGAGATTATGACTGGTCTAAGACTGCGAGGACATGATGTAGATTGCTATCCAACAATATGCAGGCCAAATCTCCTTGGCGGTACAAGCCATCTGTATGCTTACTTTCAGTCAGTATGTCCAAGTGCTTAATTATTAATCAGGTGTGAAGGCGAAGGGAAATAATTCTAAGAGAGCAAGAATTCCTCAAAATGGTATCAGTGGCAGGGAGCCTGGCCGAGGCTGAGAGATGGTGTCCCAGCCGCCGCCTCCCCTGAAACCTTGGGAGACCCTCTGAATTTCGGGGGCCGGGCCCCACTTTCCAATCTGCTGCCTTGGGCCCTACTTTATTGACAAGAGCTGGACAACCCACACTTACCAGAGTGCCCCCACCTTTTCTTCCAAGGCCATCACAGCAGAGAGGAAGCAGCACTTTGAACACTTTCAGACTTTCTTATAGTTCATTTTCTTCTGGATATGGCACCTATGGAAATTCATTTTATGGAAACGATAGCCCTTGTAGTTATGGATATAATAGTTTGGGCTATAATTGCCTCCATGTAGATGATCTTCGACCTAGTAGATTTGTTCAGCAAGCTGAAGAAAGCAGCAGAGGTGCACTTCAGTCCTTTTAAAGTATTACACATGCATTTGCCTCTCTCAGTATGATGATGGATGTTACCTTTTCAGCTGTCTATAACAGTTTCGGG
The DNA here is from genome assembly GCF_000247695.1 of Heterocephalus glaber. The sequence goes on along the minus strand of NW_004624730.1, from coordinate 25,860,542 downwards.
GCTGTATTGAATGTAGCGAATCACTTTTCCCGACTAAAAATACACTTCACAAAGGTTTTTTCAGCTTTTGCATTAGTAAGGACTATAAGATATCTTTATAGACGGTTACAAAGGATGATGGATTTAAGAAGAGTCTCTGAGAATGAGGACCAGTGGGCAGAAAGTGAAGGAACAGTAGCTTTCCTTGGTGCTGAGGACCAAGCAGTTAACTCAGCCAAATCTTGCCAATATTCTTGTTCTTTGCTGTTATCCTTGGTGGTCCTTATCACATCTGGAAACTGCTGTCTACCTACAGTGATGAAGTAACAGAAAACACCAAGTGGGCAAGTGGTGAGGATGACCACGTAGTTGCTAGAGGAGAATACGATTTTGCTGCAATGTCTGAAGAAATTTCATTCCATGCTGGTGATATGCTAAACGTAGCTCTCAAAAAACAACCACCCAAGGTTTGTGGTTGGCTTCTGGCTAGTGTTGATGGTCAAACAACAAGACTTATACCTGAAAATTATGTTCAGATTCTTGGTAAAAGGAGAGGTAGAAAAACAGTGGAAGCGAGTAAAATTTCCAAACAGCAACAGTCTTTTACCAGCCCAACACTAACTAAAGGAGACACAGCTGCTGAATCTTTGGATGAACAGGAAGCTGCTTTTGAATCTGTTTTTTGTTGAAACTAATAAGGTTCTGACTGTACCTGATTCTGCAGGGAAAAGTGGAGATAAACAAGATCTTTGATATCTTTCATGTTCGTGTGCAGTTGAACAATATTTTAGAACACTTAAAAAATTATTTCATACAAAGAATTTAATCTACAATTTAGTAAAAGCATTTGTTATTGGCTATTCCAGGTGTTTTGCTGCTAGAAATTATTAAAGTTATACATTAATATGTTGGCCTAGTGACCTGGTCACATTTGGCAATGTACTGGACCATGAAGACATTAGTTTCACCTAGCTTTTAAGATTATGGAGATTACTATAATTTTCATGGTATTTAAATCCCTTGGTATTGGAAGAGTAATATTTAATATTGATGAACTATATAGAATGCATGGTTTGCTAAAGAATGGATCATTAATGCTTCTAAAAGTTCTAGATTGACTTAAAACCTTCAGAAATTGACTGATAACAAAATTTATGGGAACAAGCAAAAAGGCAAAAGTTTTATAACCTTAAACTGAATAATAAAATTTTTCTGCTCTAAAAAAAAGACACCAGTGGCTGACTTCTAAAAATTCGTATAGGTGTGATGTACATATATAGCAGCTTCTTAAGATTTCATGGACTTTCATGGACTTCATGTCTAAAGGAATAGTACTGTCAAATTTTTTCTGATTATGTCTTTATGAACTCTTTCTATGTAAAGACTCATATCTTTCTTGAACTTGAAAAGTTCCTTTTAGCAGCATTACATCAATTATTCTTTTCTTACCTCCTTGAACCCTAGTCTGTCATCTGGAGCTTACAGTTTCTTCATTAATATTTTTAGTATGTAAAATAAGACAATTGTTTTGTGATTTTTCTTTAATAGTTATCCAATTCTGTAAAAATTGCAAACATCACTTTTATTAATACTTATATATGGTTCTATAAAGAAAATTAGTAAAAAAATCACTAAGAATTAAACATATTTATAAAAATTGAAATAATATGATCCTAATCACTACTGAGAAGTATAAATTTTTAAATACCAAAAGCCTGTAAATTCAGATGTTGAAGAAGAGAAAAATGCTGATTATTTGAATTGTTCTTTTCCCAAATATCTAAAACATTACTTATACCACTACTCTCAGTATAGCTTGTGAAACCCCAAAATTTTAATTTATTTGGTCTAAAATAATCTGGGAGAGATTGTACTGTTGAACTAAAAATTCCATTTTCTTCTTATGTAATAAGAAATTCAGTTCTTTTTTTTTATCTGATTTAACATTTGGCTCCAGGTTTTCATTTTTATTTCATTCTAATAATATTCTTATTTTTTGATAGATTTTACCAGATGATAAACTATCCATATTCCTTATGTCATACTCATTTGAGTTGCTCAGAAGGACTACAGGATGGAGTTTCTGCCTTTATTTTAGGTGTTCTTTTGAACTGTTAACAGACCAGAATCAGGACCAAATTTTGTATGAAAGTCCTTTTCCTTTAGATAATTTGCTGGAAAATGTGCAGTATCTGACTTTTGGTTGGGATGCACTATTATCCATACTAAAATAAGAAATTGGTATAGATATCTGTAGTCTTTTTGGACAGTGACCTATCCCGAGTTCTTCTAAGTCATTTTCATTTATAATTCATTCATAGTCAGAAATGCCAATGATGCATTGCATGCAATGTTTTACATGGAGGTAGCTATGTCAAATTTTCTTTTATGCTCTTTTAACTGCAACTAATGTGATTAATTAATCATTTTCTCATTAAGTCCTCTCAATTCATTTGAAGGGTAAGAGATGGGTTCTGAAATAAACACAAACTTTTGTTCAGATTCTTTATACAGGAAATCCTATTAAATAATGTGTAGATCATCTTCTCTTAATCTTTCTGGGAAATATATCACAATTCTAGTCTTACATTTGATTCAGTTTCTTTAGGACATTTGAAGAAGCAGGAGAAAAAATTCCAACACTACTTTATTCTTTTCTTCTTAGGTGTATCTCATATTCCATAAAATCAGAAACTATACACAATATAATCAATGACTTGAAACTGGTTACTCTGCAGTTTCTGTGTTGCCCACCTAGCAGGGCACACTATCTTTTTTTCCTCTTCAACTGAAGTTTAATTGTTGTTCCACCATGTTTACTGCCATCTGTTAGGATGCTTAGTTTAACCTGAGGTTGTGTTTAGATACCAGTTAGCTTATCTATATCATGTGAGGGTTCCTGAACAGAACAGTTAATTAAAGGCATATTGTTCAGCTGAAGATAAAACAGTCTATAAAGTTGGCTCACATCTTCTACTTTTATGAAAGACTTTTTTGAGTCTTTCTGTTCTTGTTTTTTGTGTTCCAATACCAACACTTTTCTTTATGTTTCTTACAAAAGTACTTGACTTCTTGAGTAAATACAGTTCTTTTTTTCTTTTGTTCAATTTATTATCTAATGTCATCTATATGAAGAATTTTTACTCATGATAGGGTATTTGATAATATACTATTTGAAAGAATAAAATCATAATTCTTCACAGCTTTTTCAACTAATAATTTTCATCTGCTTAAACACCCCTTTAAAAACACTGTATCTGGAGACTTAAATGAACTTTTATAATGACTAAGAACAGGTGAAGTGGTTTCTGCCATATATACAGATTCTGGATTTGGTACAGAAGAAATTCAACCCAGGGTTTGTGCAAATTTAGTTTCCTTTTTACTTGAAATAAGATAACTGATATATTTGCTGAGAAAATTTTTCAATTTGCTCTCCCAGATCTTTTATGTTCTTTTCAGTTTTTTATATAAGGTGACAGAAGTAAGTCAAAATAAAATACTTTTCCTCAAAATAACTTATATTTGAATTTTTTTCTAGTCCATTATCCATTTTCAGAGATTTCAAAGATGATCTGTTCTTTTCATTTTTTGACTTGGATTCCACCCTAGAAATGCCCTTTTGCTGTACTTCTTGTAGCTCTAGAGTTCATGGCAGCCAACCAACACCTACCTTCTGGGTCCCCACAGGGTGCCTTGCCTGATGGCCACCAGAACAAGTCTTCTCTGGGCAACATACAGGACAGTCATCTTGCCCCTTCCTTTGCCCATGGCCTTCATATAGTAGCTGTGTCATGACTGCAGGCCTAGTTTCTGGGACTGGATCCAGCTCCCAGATGGGAAAAAGAAGATGATAAAGCATAGACAGACGGGTGGGGTGTGGGCTTGAATATCTTTTATGCTTTCCATTTCTATACAGTGGACCCTCAAGTTACAACTGGCCTGATGTACAAACAACTTGGGTTAATTAGGTTAATGGAAGATTCATCTACCTGTTGATATCTATAGCATGTACCCAATCCAGCATGTTAACATCCAGATCTCAGCTGTTACTACTTAGTTACAACCAGCCCCCAGGAACCAATCAAGTTTGTAAGTCAAGGGTTCTGTATTTTTGTATTTATTCTAAGAGATTTATTTAACCTTATCTTCCATGCCACTAGTTTACTTTTTGGCCATCTTCATTCTGTGAATCATCCTGTTTGAAATTTTTATTCAGTAAGAGCTTCAAACTATATTCCAAGAACATTTTCTTTTCCTCTTGGCTATTCTTTTTTTTTTTTCTTAAATTTTTTTATTGGTAGGTATACAATACATTTACATTTATCATTAGGTGCTTGTACCTGTACATGATGTATCTTGGTTCTTAATTTTTCCCCATTACCTGTGCGCCCTTCCCTATTTACATAGACTTTGTTTCCATTTTTTTTTCTTTTTTCATTATTTTTCCTTTCCCTTTTTTCCTTTCCCCTTTCCCTCCCACTTCCTCTACCCTTTTGGACCTTTTCTTCCTATTTCATATTATCAATTATTCATTTTAATCATTTTAATCCTTATTTACACTTTCAGTTCTCTTGGCTATTCTTCTTTGTAAAAGTCTGTTCTAGTTTTATGGATGCAGGTTTGTCAATTTTCTCTGAAATTAATTTAGAGTGACTTAAAGTATCTCTTCTGGTGTATCACTGTTTTCTCCAGATTAGGGATCTGTGTATATCTATCATGGTTCTCTTTCACATTGTATCTCCTCCAGATGCTTTCTAACTCTAGTTTGTCCTATTTATGAAGAAAGAACAAGTTTGATGATTCTGAACAACTAACATTGGGGTCCCTCTGCAGGGACATAGGTCAATTTACATAAAAGCTCCCTCCCTGGATTGGAGAGGGCTAATGAAAGATTTCTCTTTTGAGTGTGTGTGTGAGATATACTGGCGAGCTCAGCCTCCATGACTGATATTAAGAATCCAGGGTATGTCAGACCTTTGTTTTGTTTATCTCTGGCTCTAATACCCACACTGGAACTGCTTGCCAAGAAGACCTTTGGCTTTATTTAGAAATATCTGCACTGGTCCTGAGCCTGTGTGCTCAGAATGGTTCCTTGCCCTTGGTCTGCTCTGTGTCAAGGAAGGCTGACTTCAGCAGGCCATTTGTGGAGCCTCCAGGATGATTCTGACTGGATGTGGTCAGTGGACACAGAAAAGCAAATAGGAACATGGGGAACATGTTGAAAAGATCTTTCCTCTCTGACTGAGTGACCTGGCATTGGTTTTTAGGGACACCCCCCTCCCCCACCTTGCTTCTTGCTTTTGCCCTCTTTCCTACGTGGCTTCTCAGCAATACTATCCCTTGTGTAATCAGTTTCCTGTGTTAAATTCCCTGTTCCCATTTCCTGGATGAGCCCTGGCTGATATAGTAGCCTGCTTCAGGGAAGCACAAATGCTGCAGCTGTGCTGTGTTTTTAGGAGAGGGACAATGGTTAGTTTAAATATATTGAAGACATTTCTTATTAAATACCCGAAGATCACTATTCTGTGGCCAATCCCTGGTCTTAACGATTGTGTTACTTTCATCAGTCTGTTTTCTATCTCCCAGAAATTCTTGCAAAGTTTTGATCAACTTAACAGACCATTTCTCATTTTTTTCACTTGCAAAGATTTCTTCTTTCTCGTATCTGTCCTGGGAATACTGCATAGGGATTCACTTCATAGGTCCTGGATTTAAACCCTGGGTACACCAATTATGGTTTTGTGACTTGACTCAAGTTTCTTCAATTTTTTGTGCTGCCTTTTCTTCATCTGTAAAGTGGGAATTGTCAAGTATTAAATGATATGCACACAGAGATGCCTTGGTGACGTATAAGAGGTGTACAATAGAAATTAGATATTATTACTTTAGTTTTGTTACTAGTACTTATTTTTAAAACTTTAATCAAATTTTAGGATGGAAAAGAGATAAATAGAAGCTTAGTCCACAGTTTTGGACCGGAAGCATGCAGCCTAACTAGGAACTATTAGGATATTAAATAGTATACAATGATGCAGCACATTCAGAAGTGAAAATAAAAAAGAATATGTATAACTTGATTTTAATAAAAACAAGACAGATTACAGTTACAAAATGCAGCTTGTCACAGTTACAAAAAGCACATTCTAAGTGAACTCCATATCAAATGGGATTTCGCTAAGATTAGCATGATCCCCAAGACTTGCTTATCTTTCTTTTTTTTTCCCAAGCTTTTCTCTTGTAGGACAAAGTAAATAAAGATTTCCTTCTCCAAATACAATTTTAATACCTGGAACAATAACTTGTATTGGCCCTACCCTGTCTTTATAATGGTCTTTGTATTCTTCCAGATTAAATCTTCTTTTCAACAACAAATAAATAATGTAAAATAAAATGTTTTATCTCCCATAGTTCTGAAAAATCATTTTCTCATATTTGTAAAAAAATAGCACTGTAAAACCCAACAATAACATATACTGAGCCAATTCTAATCCTTTGGGTTTTCCTTTCATTTTAACCAATAATTCAACTTGCAATTTGATTTTAATTGCAAGACTGAAAAGTTTCTTGGAAGAGGTCTGAATGCCAGATTGATTTTATTGCATTTCTCTAGAGAACTTATCTTTCCAGCCAGAAATGGTTTAAAATATTGACTGACACAGTCTCAGGAGCCAGCTTACTCCTTTTTTGTTTAATTTATCTACATCTTTATCTTAATGGCAAGCATCTTCCTGGGAAGGAAGTGATAGATTTTGATTGTTCTCAAAATTTTTATGTATGTATGATTCCACCTTTATTACAAAATTTCCTTTTTATGTAAAAAATGTTTTCTTACTCAGCAGTTTCTTCAACTACTTAAAGGTGATATTGTTTTATTCCTTAGAATATTTATTAATCTTTAGTTACAAACCTTACTGAAAACCAGAAGTAGGCCATGGTAGATGCATATGGAAAGACTGAGTTTGAAAATAAATGCAAAATTCACATAGGTTATTAATTTAAAAGCCACTTAAAAAAACTCGTTCTTTACTAGATACTGTCATAAAATGTTGTCCTTAAATGTAATTTAAAAAATAAAGACATATCTGATGATGTGTTTTTGCTATATGCCAATTGTATTTTAAGTTAAAAAAATGTAAGTGTAGAAATAATATGGAAAAAAACAAACACAATCAACAAATTCTTGTGTTTTTGTTGAATGTTTGTTTAAAAATATCTACATGATGATCAACAAGTGATTCCTGGTCCCAGGGTGTTACAGCTGTAAGATTCAAAACATAGATTCAATATAAAAATAGATTTATTATGTTTTTAAAAGTATTTTACAAAAATGTGTTTTGTTCCAAAGAACGAAAACTTTGAACATGAGAATAAACTCGACCAATTTTTTTTCTTAAAAAGATTCAATGTTTGCCAAGTGTACATCTGTTTGCTTACTAATCTGTTTCTCAGAGTGCTCACCATCCCTTCTGGGTTTAGGCACATGTGATGAAACTGTCTTTTTGCAAAAATGAGAATGAGTAAAAACTCAAAGTACTGTCAATAATTCCAAAACAACTGTAGAAGATGTCTACTAGCACAGTGACTTGTGTTCCAAATCCAAACAATTTTAGTTACAATTAAGAAAGGAAAAGAACCCAAGGAACAACAAGAATACACTGTGCCTTAGTAAATATCTGGGATACTTTAAAGATTTAATGATCTACTAGAAATATTTTCAGTGGCCAAACTACCAGTAATTTCACAAAGATGCATTGAAAAGCCTTTGGTTTAAGTGGTGATCCTTATAACTCTACTCTTGAATTAGAGTTTTTCGTGCTATGAAACAAATGTTTGACATAGCAAATGCAAAAAATATTATTCAAAATAGTTTAAGCATTTCATCTTGATTTTTCTAAATGATCAGTTGTTTTATATATTTAAAAATATAATTTGCTTATGACTGTAGAATAGAGAAATAGAAATAATTATAGGAAAATATAATTTTTAGTCATTAACCTCAGCTGAATAAAACTAATGAAGCTTAATGAAGGTTCTTCTATTCCTATATACAAAATCTCAATTACCTCAGTTTTTTCTGAAGAACAAAATCTCCAGAAATGTTTAGTTCAAAAAAAATGCATTTATTAAGCCTAAATTCCAAATGTAAGATGATCCAGAGAATTAATAGGAACAGTGAAAGATACAGTGTTCATGAAACAGTGCATCCTATGTTTAACTGAAGGAAATAATTGACATTAAAGAGGGACATTTCAGGCTTAAATATGATTGTTAAAAATGATCTGTGTTCATATTAAATTTTAAACATAGAATTATGGCAGTAAAAGAGCCAATACTACCAAGCATTACTTAAATATGTGGGTGTGTAAATATAAACAGAGTATGAATATAAATGTAAATGTCTAATATATGTACACATATTTACATAATATAAATGTGACAATAATATAATCACTTCATCATGTGGAAATGGGAAATAGAAGAATTGTTATCACTACTATACAATCAATATAATTTCCCATAAACAGACCATGAAAACAATAGTATTAGTATCTCCTCATTAGATGGTGTTGCTCACCAAAAATTCTGAACATATGGCCTGCTTTCTCTGTTTTGATACATTGGAGGTTAAAGATTAGCTCCAAAATGAAACATTTTTTCCCAGTTGAAATTAAAAGACTGAAGGAAAATATAAGGAAATGTTTTTCCTTATTGTTTTTTAAAAATATGACTATCGGCCTGGTTGTAATATCTCTTGATATTATCTTGCATACTACCTACAGTTATCTCAACACTGGTGGTCGCCCAAGCTTTAGGAGGCATTGCTCTTCATTAACCATTACAATTTCAGTCTCTGCTTCTCTTGTTTTAGGTGGGAGAATGAGAAAGAGTAAGATGGCTTAGTAATGTGGATTTTTCTACTTTATTCAGCGAGTAGTAAATATGAAGAACAGTAGGAGAGCTAAAAGCAATAAATATGAAATTGTTTATTAAACAACCTATGCATTTGTGTAAACTGCCAACTCCACATAAGCGATGTCATCAGTAATAGAATATCTCCTCTCTCTTTCTATGTGTGTGTATATGTGTGTGTGTGCCTTTTTCTTTCTTACTGTCCAATAATGTCCTAGAACTGAAAGACAAATATGAACTTGGAGTTGAAAGCTAATAAATGGGATTTTTTTCTATGAGGTTTAAGATAGCTGGGTTAATAAATTACAGATGAGACTGCTTACATGAATGAGTACTGTTTGCTTTCTCTGCCATCAGTTTTATCCTTTCCAGCAAGAGTAACTTCACTGATAATAAATGTGGGGGAGGGGAAAGTAATATATCTCTAAAACATTTAATTTCATTTTAAATCTGCACTTCTAAAAGAATGCTTTCATTGCCACATTCTAGTGCTATTGATTCCTAGTTGGCTCAAAATCCCACAGCCTTGATGCCTTGATAGAAAATATTTCTGAAACAAGAGTTTCTGGATCAGGGTTGAGGCTAGAGTGAGCTTAAAAATGTGCAGGTAGTTGTATGTGTGTGACCTTCACTTCTCATAAATCTTGCAGAAATTTTAGAAGTTTCAATGTAATTTGGAGAGGTTAAGGATCTAAAAGTCAGGAAAATGGGACTCTCCCTTCTACCTCACGAAGTTAGAATTGGAATGAGCTGGCATGTGGCAACCCCTGAACCCCAGACCCACCAAGAGTTGGCTCTGAAAATCAGTGATGAAAGGAAATCCTCACAATAGGTGGAACTGTAAGTGGTCCATGTGGCCAAACATTTATTCCAGAAGAACTGATGGCTTAATGTAGGGACGTACTTGATTCATGAACTGTGGCTGGTAAATTGATAAATTGGTCATAGATTTGAAATGAACACATTTGGTGACCAACAGAATAAGTATACAGCTGATACTTAAGTATAAATATATGGCTAACAAAGGGCACAGAGTACAAAATATTTGTGATCAATCTAGATGTTTACTTGAGGAATACATTGTGAAGGATGCTATTAATAATTAAGTAGACAATTTGAGCCATCATGACTTCAATCGGCTTCTCATACTAGGGACCCCTTGCCTATTCCAAGGGTCCATTATGAAGTGGCCATGATATCAGGAGTGGAGATTATGCATGGGATTACAGGAATTTGCTTTCGCCAAGGCTGATCTGGCTTCTAGATACTCAGTTAAGTGTTGAAACTGACTTTGCAGAAGATATGAGTTCTTGCTTCACTTATAAGGAAATATACTCATTATGGAAAAGGCAGTACTTGTTCACACAGGGACAGGTATATTCAGAAAGAGATTTACCTTCTGTGAATTTCAGGGCTTCTGCTAGCATCTTGATCCATGGATTACAGTTTGCTGTATCCATGGAACTCACAAAATAGCACTATTAACCAGGGGACTCACTTTACAACAAAGGAAGTGAGAGCTTGGATTCAAGCCAATGGAATTACCTTTGACATTAATGTGTGTTAAGACCAAAACAGTTGCCTGACAGAACAGTATAATGACTTGCTGAACACGAGTTTCAGTGCCAGATAAGGAAAATACCCTGCAAGGCTTGGTACCATTCTACCATTAATAAAGCTGTAAATGTAGGTCATACCCCTTAATCCAGCAGTTAATATTCATTTCTACCTCAATAGCTGGAATACAATATCTGGGAACATTCTATGGGGTGGAAAGGAGATTAGTCTCTCTTACTAGTATACCCAATAACTGACTGATTTCCTTTCCCCCATGACCTTGGGCTGTGTGGAATTGTAGGTTTTGGAGAACAGTGCTTCTACCAGAGGACACAATTGTGGCTTTTATTATTTAGCTGTCAAGATGCTTCCTGGACATTTCGGATTTTAACTGCTTCTGAACTGCTCACTCTCAGACTTCTGACTGGGTTCTGTCCATGAAGATCCCTAGCAAAAGACTGGAGGGAGAAAGAAACGTGAGGTCAGGATATTTATTTTCCTACTACCTTGTAGTTAGCAGAGTTGGAACCCACCTGGGCTTTCTCTTCTCTCATACATGAGGAAATATATGGTGATTTAACTCAGAGTAACAATTTTAAAAGATTTTATTAGGTCAGGCCTCAGGGTTGGGCAGGTCAGAAGTTGTAAATTCAATGATATCCAGTGCTGTCAAGTATCACCAGCTATGAGTAGGGGTTTGGTAAGTACAAGCACGAGTATCACATGAATTATTGGAAAATGGAGAGGGCATTATTACCTGAAGTACATTCTAGATAGCCTAGCTGGCTGTCACAAAGTTGGGGATGTAGAGCCACATCCTAATAGATGGCCTGAGTTTTCAAAGAGAACCCAGAAATCTGGATGTTTGTGTAAAGTCTCTGATTTTAAAATGCAACTTATTTTAACTTTGAATACTAAAAATGCTAGCAATACAATCTGATGGTCTGTGGGCTACTTAAACTGGAATAAACTACAACTGAAAGATTTTGCTAAGACCCTGTTTGGTTTTGCTAAGACCCTCTGTAGTGAGAGATGTCCCACTACAAAAAAAAAAGATGGAACAAGTCCTGGGGAAGACAGAGCCTGGAAGGGCTTTTAGTAATCTACTGAGGTTCTCTAAAACAAGGATAATAAAGTCTTGAAGAGCTGCAGGGGCAGGGATGAGGGTTTGAATTATAGAGATAATAAAAAAGCAAAAAAATAGGTGTGGATAGTATGAGACAAGGAGTTAACTAAAACAATTTTCGGGGTGAACACAAATATTTTGGTGACATTCATGAAACTGAGGAAAGCACGAGGAGAAGGAATTATTTAAACCAATGTGGTAGGGTGCACAGAGAGGGAATTATAAACTTGGAGGAGTATAGGCACATAAGATAGCTAGAAATTTTGGTGTGGGGCTCTTAAATTAGGTCAGCTAGGAGAACAAATGGGATATGAGACCTTGCTGATCAGAGGTGTGAGAGGTAAGGATGGCTAAATATAATACCCCAGGGGGGCATCAACCTTTAAGGTGGCATTTATCCAAAATATAAGCCCACAGAAAATTTTTACCATGAAAGTATATCACAAGAATGCTTGCAAGAGCTCCTCATTTATAGTACCTGATTGGAAGAATGTAGAAAGATGCTGAACATGTTTTCATGTACTTATTGAGCATTCGGGTTTCTTTCAAACAGTATCTATTCATTTTAATTGCCCCCTCACCCCTTTTTCTGGTACAGAGATAGACCTTGGAACCTTGTGCTTGCGAGGCATGTAGCAATATCACTGAGCTAAATCCCGGCCATTAATTGCCCATTTTTGGATTGAGTCTTTTGTATTTTTGGAGTTTAATATTTTGAGTTTTTTATGTATTCTAGATACTAGTACTCTGTGAGAAATAAATACCAAATTTTTTTCTCATTCTGTGGGTTATCTTTTCATTCTATTGGCTGTTTCATTTGCTGTACAGAAGATTTTTAAATTTGATATAATCTGATTTGTCGATTCCTGACATATCTTGTGGAACTGGGGTTCTGTTTAGGAAGTTCTTCCCTAGGTCTTCAAGAATTTTATTAAATTTTTCTTCCAGCAAGTTAACTGTTTCTATTTTTATTTGTAAGTCTTTTATCCATTTCAATTTTATTTTAGTGCCAGGTGAGAAATACAGATCTAGATTCATTCTTCTGCATGTGGATAACCAGTTTTCCTAGCACTATTTGTTAAAGATGCTATCTTTTCTCCAGAATATTGGTCTCTTTGTCAAAAATCACATGACATGGCTGGGGATTTAGCTAAGTGGTTCTGCCAGCTGCCTTGCAAGTGCAAGGTCCTGAATTTGACCCCCGGTACTGAAAATAATAATAATAGTAATAATAAGCACTTGATATGCAAAATGATGGTCTAAGCCAAATGATATGTACAAAAATGGAGCATTTTCATAATTCAAGGAACTTTTAGGGTATCTCTGATGATGTATGGTGTAAAATAAAGCCAATAAGTTTGTGGTGAATTTGCTTATTAGATTTGTAGCTTTGTATAAATGTACAGATTATTCTAGACAATAAGAATGGCAAACAATTATGGTCCCGAGTTCGATCCCTGGTACCAAAAAAAAAAATCACATGGCTGAAGTATTTGGGATTGCTTCTGCTTCATCTATTCTATTCTATTGGTCAACATGTCTGTTTTTATGCCAATAACATGCTGTTTTTATTGCTGAAAATTCATAGTATAACTTGAAATCCAGGATTGTTATGCCTCTTGCTTTGTTCTTATTGCTCAGGATTGTTTTTGCTATTCTGTGATCTTTCTGGTTCCATATAAACTTTAGAATTTTTTTCTAGTTTAATGAAAAATGTGGTTGGTATTGCATTAAATCTATATTTCATTTTTGTCAGTATGGCCATTTTGACAATATTGGTTTTGCCTATCCAAGACCAAGGAATGTTTCTCCAGTTTCTATTGTCTTCATCAATTTCTTTTTTTCAGAGCACTATAGTTTTCATTATAGGGGACTTTCACTTTCTTAGTTAGATTAATTCCTAACTCTTTTGGAAGCTATTGTGAGTGGGATTGTTTTCTGATTTCTTTCTTGGTGGATTTATTTTTGGAATACAAAAACACTTGATTTATATGTGTTGACTTTGTATCCTGGCACTTTACTGAATCTGTTTATTAGTTCTAAGCATCTTCTGGCAGAGTTTGTTGGGTCTTCTGTGTAAAGGATCATGTCATCTGCAAAAAAAGGACAATTTAACTTCATTCTTTCCTATTCAAATCCTTTTTATTTCTCTCTCCTTCCTGATTACTTTGGCTAAAGTCTTGAGTACTGTATTGGATAGCACCGGTAGAGTGGGTACTCTTTTCTTGTTCCAGCATTTAGAGGGAATGTTTTTAGTTATCTCCCCTTTAGTATGATATAGGCAGTGGGTTTGTAATAAGTGGCTTTTAATCAATTTAAAACACTGTTCTTCTCTATTTTTTCAGGGTTTTATCATGAATGGATGTCAGATTTTGTCAAAGACTTTTTCTGCATCTATTGAGATGATCATGTGATTTCTGTTTATGTGGTGTATTACATTTATTGATTTACATATGTTACACAGAGTCATCCTTGCATCCCTGGTCATAATGTATGATTTTTTAGTGATTTACTGTTACATTCTGTTTGCAATTATCTTATTCAGGATTTTTCATCTATGTTCATTAAGGAAATTGGCATATAATTTTATTTTCTTCTTCAATCCTTGTCCTGTTCTAGTATTAGGCTAATGCTAGCTTTAAGGAATGAGTTCAGCAATGTTCCTTTCCTTTTAATATTCTGGAATAGTTTAAGGAGTATTAGTATTAATCCTTCCCTGAAGTTCTGGGAAAATTCAGAGTTAATTCATCAGATCCTGAGTTTTTCTTAGTTGGTAGGGTTTTTATTACTACCTCTATTTTGTTGCCTATTGTTGGTCTGTTGTAGATTTTTATATATGCTTGGTTTAGTTTCAGTAATTCATGTGTCTAGGAATTAATTCATGTCTTCCAGACTTTATAATTTATTGAAATATAAGTTTTCAAAGTAATTTTTATAGTAGTCTAGATTTTGGCTTTGTGATTTTACTTTTTAAATTTTGATTGCATTGATATCTTTTCTTCTTTTGGTAAGTTTGCCTAAAAGTTTATCAATCTTGTTTATCCTTTCAAGAAAGTCTTTGATTCATTGATCCTTTGTATTTTTTTTTTAAGTCTCACATCATTAAGTTATTTTTTGGGCGGGTCAGTCTATTTTTCTAACATGGGCATTCAAGCTATAAATTGCCTCTTAGAACTGCTTTCACTGTGTCTTGTCGGTTTTGGTATGTTGTGCTACCATTATCATTTGATTCTAGGAATTTTAACTTTCTTCCTTGATTTTCTCTATTATCTATTGATTATTTAGGAGTGCATTATAAAATTTCCATGGGTTTGCTAGTTTTTGTATTTTTTTTTGCTGGTGGTTTCTAGTTTCATTCCACTATGATCCAAGAGTAAGTAGGAGATTATTTAAATTCTTTTGTATTTGTTTATGTCCTTTGCTGAGAAAGTTTCATGTACTGCTAAAAAAAATGTGTAGTTGGATCAAATACTCTGTAGAGTCTGTTAAGTTTACTTATTTTATGGCATGGTTCAACTATGATATTTCTTTGTTGATATTTTTGTCTAATTGACTTGTCTAGTTGTGATAGTGGGATATTAAAGCCACCCACTATAATTGTATTGATGTTTATCAGACCTTTACGTCAAGTAGGATTTGTTTTATGAAATTGAGTGTGATGACATTCAATTTCTAAATATTTACAGTTGTTATTTCTTTCTGTTGAATTATTCCCTTTATCAGTATATTATGACTTTCTTTGTTTCTTCTGATCAGTGTCATCTTGAAGCTCACTTTATCTGAAAGTAGAATTGCTACTCTTGCTTGCTTTCAGGCTCCTTTCTTGTGGAGTATTATTTTCTATCTTTTCACCTTTAGTCTATTTTTTAATTTATGGATGAGGTATGACTTTTGTAGGTAGCATATAATTGGCTTTTGTTTTATGATCCCATCCACCAGTCTGTGGTCTTTTGACTGGGGAGTTGAAGTCATTTACATTGGGAGTTACTACTGAAAGTTACTAAATACTATCATTCAATTATTTGTCCACTGATGATTATTTTCACTTTTATTTAGCTACTCTCCTCATTAGATGTATTGCTTCTTTTTGGACCTTTGGTGATGTTGCTCTTGCTGTGAGTACTTTTCTGAAAATACAGTTTATTGTTAATGAATTTCTTTAGGTGCTTTTTGTCATGGGAAGTATTTTACATTTATTTTGAAAGGCCATAGTTTTGGAGAACATATTAATCTGGGTTGGAAGAATTTTTCTTTTAAGCTTGAAAAACTTTGCTCCAAACAAGCACTCCTGGCCTTCAATGCTTGTTTTGAGAAATCTACTGTTATTCTGATGGGCTTACATTTATAGGTTACACAATGTTTTTCTCCACCAGGTTTTCGTATCCTCTTCTCGTGCTGTGATTTCTGGGCTGTGATGTGTCATGGAGGTATACTTTTCTGGTCATGATTATTTAAGGTTTATATTCTTCATTTATCTGGAAGTTGAATTTTTTTCCCTAGAATTGGAAAATTTTCCGCTGTGATTTTGATGAATAGATTTTTATACCTTTTGTGTTATCTTCTGATCTTTCCTGAACTCTTAATTATTAGGTTAGTTTTTTGAGTCATTAGGAGCTGTTAGATCCACTTTCCATGCCTTGTTCTGTGGGGGATTTCCCTGAGGTCATGTGTACTACAGCAACCTTTTTCTGAAACTTTATGCTCACATTGGTCATTCCTGCTGTCTATACTTTTAACTGAACTTTTTTATATCCTGGATTTCCATTTGATCTCTTTTCATAATCTTTCATTCTTTACTAAAATGTTCATCCATATTTTATTTCACCTTACTTAATTCAGTCAGCTTATCATCTCTGTCTTCTTTAAGGTTCTTGGACATTTTATTAATTAAATCCTTTATCGGTTTATTTATATCCTCTTTAGCTCAGTGAATATCATATAGATTTACTTGTTTCTTGTTTGATTCTTTTCAAATATTTAAAACATTTAGTTTTTTACTTCTTTGTCCGTGGATTCTTCTGCTTTCAATGCCTATGAGATTGGAGCTTTGGGGCAACTGAGAATTTTTAGAGGCATCTTGTTGTCCTGTTATTTCATATTTCTATTGGTTTTGTGTTGAAGGTTGAAGATCAATAAGAGTAGAAAAATTCTGAGCATTAATCATAGCAGGGGTTAGATTATTTTCCCAATATTGTGCATTCATCTGACCTGGGCTTAAGCAGTACCAAAATCAGAGACTAGCCCTACTTCCTTTTCTAAATATCCCTAATACTAGAATGTATCTGGTGCACTACTCTTTCAAGTTGCCCTCTTATATTTGAGTCTTTGTTCACAGAGTGTGCACAAACACGCACTACTCACACACATCCACACACCATTTTCAGGTACTTTCTCTTTCCAGTGATCATCTTCCAAACATCCTGATTCCACTGCTTCTAGTCATCCACGATGGCTCACTCCACACAGCTTTTTCATAAGGTAGCTTTGCTGAGTGGGCCCTCCAAGACTACTTCCATCTTCTTCTTTCATAATAGTGGAGTCTGAGCACACTGTTTCTCACAGATATATTTTAGAAAAGGTAGCAGCATTCACATTTTTGGAAAATCCAGCTATTCCTTCATTAAGTTGATCAAGAATTGCCAGTCACTTCTTTTTTGGAAAGCTCTCTTTCCCTGCTCTATTTTTATTTTCTTAACTCAACCAAGAGTTGTGATTATTTTCCTTTGTACAAGAGATATTTTGAAAAATAATACTTTTCCTTTCATTTGAGTGTTTCTTTCAGCTACAAGGCAATGTCTAAGGTTTGTGTTTAATGTACAGTAAATATTGTGTGATATGAGTTTATTTTTCCCCCATTAAGTTTACTGATACATTTTAGGTATAAAATACATTTACATACATCATTGGGATCTTGTACCATTACATGAGTATCTTGGTTCTTATTTTTTTCCCCTTCCCCTGCCCTCCCTCCACCCCCTCCACCTTCCCTATTTGCAAAGATTTTGTTTCCATTTTTTTCCTTTTCTCATATTTTTTCTTTTCCCTCCTTTCCTTTCCCCTACCCCTCCCACTTCCCCTGCTCCTTTAGACCTTTACTTCCTATTACACAATATCAATTATACATTTTTTAAATTACAATATCAAGATCTAGGAGTCATTAGCACAGATTTTACAGAATTTAAAAGGATATAGAAAGCATATTACAAAAATCTGTTTTGAAATAAATTTGACAACTTCTAAGAAATACCTTGGAAGACAAATTAATGAAACTAAGTTTGGAGGAAATATAAAATTTGAATAGAACCTATTAAAGAAAGTACATTCCTAGCTTGCAAACCTACCTATATAACAACAACAGGCTCATATACCTTTTAACCGATAAATTATATCAAACATTTAAAGCAGGAAAAAAAAAAGGAACACTTCTACCCTCATTTTAGGAACTCAACATTGTGCTAATCCTAAAACTGGATAAAAATAATAGAAAAAAGCACGAACATAGATAGAAGTTTGTTTAACAAAACAAACTATTAGAAGTCAGATCTGGCAGTATGTAGAAAGTGGTTTTATTACAGGGATGGTAGTGTTGGTTCAGCATTGGAAGATCCACCCTCATAAGTTATCATTTTAACAAAGGAAAAGAAAAAGCTATATGATCCTATCAGTAGTTGCAAAAAAGTATTGGACTAAATTCTACAGCTGCTCATGATAAAAGATATCAGGAGACTAGAAGTAGAACAGAAGCTTCACAACAGATTAAAGACATGTACGCCATACTTCCAGCAAAAACGCCTTATATGAATGCAGAAGATACAATGGTTTTTTCCCTAAGGTGGGGAACAAGGGCAGATATGCCTACTCTTCATCTGTCCATTAAACTTTGAAACATAGGCCTAAAGCAAGATAGTCTGGCAATAAAATGACACTATTAAGATAGGATTGGCAAGGTAGAAGCAAAATCTTTATATGTAGATGAAATGATCATCTATAGAGAAAATACTAAGAAATCTCTAGGAGCCCCTAGAACTTGTATTTGAATTTAACAGGATTAGAAAACACAAGGCATATATAAAAATTCAGGTTTATGTATACTTGCTATAAATGAAGAATTGGATATTGAAATTTAACAGTTAAATAGGAGTACAAAGGACCTAGAAAAAGAAAAAGAAAAAGAAAAAAATAGTGTTGGAAGACGTTTAGTACCTAATTTTAAGACTTCCTCTAAAGCTACAGTAATCAAGGCAGTTTTGGTGTAAGGAAAGACATATAGATCACTGTAATAAAACAGAGAATCTAGAAATAGAACCACAAATTTATGGTCCACTGAGTTTTGAAAGATTATTTAACATTAACATTTTATGGAATATAAACTCAATTCAAGTGCTGAGGAAAACATAGTGTTTTCAGCACGTGGCACTAGAACACTTGGTATCCATATATAAATAATTAAGCTCAACCCTTTATTTCCATACATAAAAATAACTTGAAAGGATCTATGGACCTAAATATGAAAGACTAAAACTATAAAATTTTAAGAAGAAATTATAAGGGAAAGTGTTTATAGATTTAGTGTAGGCAAGAACTTCCTAGGATACAAAAAAACATGATGTATAAACGAAAAACATTGATAAATGAGATTCCATCAAAATTTAGAACTTTAAATGACATCATTAAAATGAAAAATAGTCCTTAAACAGACCATATTTACAATGCATATAACCTATGACTAAAGAACTCTTACAGCTCATTAATAGACAACCCAATTTAAAAAGTAGACACAAGAAGAAGATAAATAGCCAGTACAGCACAAGGAAAAGTGTGCAGCACTAGAATAAGAAAAATACTAATCAGTACAATAACAAGATTGAATTATACACTCATTAGGGAGATGAAGTTTAAAGTTTTAAAAGCCTTGCCATGACTTTCTCTTTTTGTTGGATTCTCCCCCTTTTGCGTTTAATTTGTCACACTGAACGGATTCATTCTGCTGGACTTTCTGGGGTTGTGATCCTCATTGTCTTTTCCTAGGATATTGTCTAAAATTTTTTGGAATGTTGGTTTGGTATTCATGAAATTCCTAAGGTTCTCTTTATCATAAAAGTACCTTATTTCTCCATCAGTTTTGAAAGATAGTTTTGCAGGGTACATTAATCTGGGTTGCAGGCTGTTTTCCTTTAGGGCTTGAATATATATGTATTTTTTTGGTACTGGGGATTGAACTTTGGTCCTTGCGCTTGCACAGCAGGCGGCGAAACCACTGAGCTAAATCCCTGGCCCCTAAAGTGAGACCCTGTCTTTTTTTTTT
>NW_004624730.1:25812208-25839257 GCF_000247695.1 Heterocephalus glaber | reverse complement strand
TATATATCCACAAATAAAAATAGATATGCATTTCTACTCCTGTGAATCTTGCAATTTGGTGGGAACAGCAAAAGAAATAATTTATGTATGGGCTTACTATGTTGTTGATTGGATCCTGTTGTCTTACTTTGAAGACTGCTTGTGGATTGGCTCTGTTCTTTCTAGACTTTTCAGTTTTCTTTGGGCAACCCACCTTTGCTTACCTTTGTGAAGATTTCCCATGTGTTTGTGTAGCTTACTATTCAGTCAAAGATTCGGCAACTCTATGCAGAATCCTGTATCTCTTTGCATAGCTTCTTCTGTCTTCTTGACTTCTAACTTTTTAATCTATCAAGACTTCTGTGCTTTGCTTGGCGACTCCTCTCTGGGCCATACTCATAAAAGTTCCTCTAAGCAGAAACCCAGAGGTTTTGGAGAACTTACTTCATTTGCTTCTCTTCTCTAAGCAAACACAATTCTGAGCCACCTGCTATCAAATGTCACATATTTTGTTTACATAGCATTTACTATGGGGATAGAAGTCCAGAGCCTATCATTTTATCAGATCAGAAGAAGCAACTGATTTGACTCACAGAATATCACTTTCTTCACTGTACTGCTGTAATGTAATTGGTTTGACTTTTAAAATTTGAATAACAATAAAAAAATTGGAACTAAACAAATACAATTTTAAAATAACCTCAACAACTTTCTGTGTTTCAAAAAATATAAGGTAACACTATGAAAAAGACAATGTGCACTCAGGTCAGAGGCCAAAATGACAGGGGTCTGGAGTGGTCTGGGAAGCATCCACAGAAGGGAAATATGCAAAGCTCAGGAAGATAAATTTGTCAAGAATGTTTTATAAAGCAGATATTGCATGTGCATGTTCCAATTCAGTTGGAGCATACTGATCTTGTAAGAAAACAGGTGGCAATCAGACTGTAATTACAGTATAAATAGGCACCAGTGTAGAAGGTTTTGTAGACTGAGGAGAGAGAAAAGAATTCCAAGAATTTTCACATACCATCAGCCTAACAGGCCCAGAGATAGACACTTTCCATGTTTGCTTGGGCTACTGGGTCAATCTGGAACACAAGGAGAGGTGTCAGATCCCAAAAGCATTTTACTATTGCTCGTGCCTTCCTTGTCCTCAAGTCTGTTTTGCATTGGCAATGTCAAGCAGTAATAAACATGTCTTGAAATAACATCATGATATTCAATACAAAAGGTTCCTAATGTACTCTTTTGCAACACTTAAATAAATTCTGCAGCAGCACTTGTTCCATTATATGCTAAAAGGAAGCCATTTCTGGGAAAGAGAGAAAAGCCCAATAAATACTGAATCAAAATAAACAAGGAGTAGAAAATGTGGCTCTTGTGACCCTTCTAAGTTTAGGGGCTCTCCTTACTCTGTCGTTGCCTATTTCTCCCCCCCCCCCGTCTCTCTCCCCTACATATATAGACACACACTCAGTGCATCCATAAACATTTAGTAACTTGGAATAACAGGAGATGACCGAGCTTACTTTCTCCCATTATTAATGTACTTTCTTCATATCCACCTATTAGGTAAAAATGAGAATATTCTAAAACTTGTCACTATTAGTTCAAAAGTTCATCCTGCTCAGTGCATGTTCTTTGATGGAGATAGTCCTTTGTCTTATGAAAGACTAGTATTAAAATGTATAAGGTAGGGCCGGGGATTTAGCTCAGTGGTTCTGCTGCCTGCCTCGCAAGCACAAGGCCTCAAGTTTGATGCCTGGTACCAAAAAAAAAAAAAGTATAAGGTAAATTTACAAATATCTCATAGGATTTGAATGATGTGTCATGGACTATCAACACTAATTTTACTAAGGTTTATGTAGAGCTGTTTTCTTATTATATAATACATTATGATTTGAATTATTTGTAAGTATATATATTTTAAATTGTATAAAATGTCTCTCTTCAATAAACATTTGATTCTTCTCCCTGGACACTTAGTGTGTCAATTTCAAGAGATTATAAATATACATAGACAAAACACCTATATGCAAGCTTTTATAAAAAACAAATATTTATATATGTATACATGCAAGTTTTTATCCATTGCTTTTCTTCCAAATATATATGAATATAATTATTTGAACAAACATACAATATGCATATGATCTACATAGGACTCTGAGATATGCATGTATCATCGTTGATTTGACTAATCAATAATTGATGAACTTAGTTTACTTCAACTCTTGCAAATACTGGTACAATAAGTACTCATGTATATAAGTCAGTTCTGAAATGTATACATATAAGAAAAATTTCTTAAAGTACAATTATTTTTTTCCAATGACATATGAATTTTCTGTTATCATGGATATATTAGAAGAATTGAAACTGTAGATGGTGAATACAACTTCCTTACTTTCATTCTTTGGCCACTGTAAGAAAATCCTGGGCTAAGCTTATGGAAGGTCAGAGATGTGTGGAATAGAGCCAACTCTCAGGCAAATAAGTAAACCAGCCACACTATGTATGTATGAATGAGCCTACCGAAGGCTGACAGAGATCAGAAGGAAACCAGGCCACCCTCAAGGTGGAAAAAATGAGCTATTTAATATTAGTAGAGTTATCTAATGAGCACCTCAAATGTATAAGCAGTATTTGCTTTATGTTACTCAGGGTCTCTTGATTGTCATAAAGCATTATTGTGGCACAAGGTAGCTGATATTCTCACTTAATAAGTAGATATATTTGCATTCTCATTAGCTCACACATATATTTTTTGAGTTTCTAAGTAGAACAGAGTAAATTTAAGGTCAAGGAGTGTCCTTGATATTTAACATATCATTATACTATAATCATCTTTGCTCAATGCTCTGGTGAATTTTCAGCAAAAATCAACAAACTTTCAAATTTGTTTACTTGTATTAGATTATAAGAATTTCTGAAAGTTCTCTTTGTGGCTTAACTCTTGCTTCTTCAATATTGTATGCTTTTGAATACTTTATAATCTATTAAAAATGAAAGTGTCTTATTAATATTTCAATCTACTTAACAGAAATTGACTAATTGCATTAAAATTACTTAAGTAAGCTAGGCATAGTGCTGCACACCTCTAATTGCAGCTACTTAGGAAGGTGAGCCAGGAGGATCACAAATAAAAATAAAAAGTGATGGGGATGTGGCTCAGTTATGGAGCTCATGCCTCACATTTGTGAGGCCCTGGATTTAATCCATAGTACTGAACAAAAATCACCCAAGTAAATGCCTTTATTCCTGAAAGTGGATTGATATAGGAAAACTATTATTACACTCTATCTCTCTATCTCTCTATCTATCTATCTATCTATCTATCTATCATCTATCATCCTCAGTGTATATGCTCCCACACAAAATAATTAAAATATCATACTGAACTTTTATGTTTTTACTTTCCAAAAATTGCTCTTTCATCATTTTAGATTATTTTATATAAATCTTTCCACCAATAGAGAAAATTGATGTTCACTGAGAGAATCTAACATTACATTTTCTTTTTTCCTCCCTTTAATTCCAATGGGCAATCTTGACATTACATTAACATAGATTTTTGCATTTAATATGCAATAAAATGAGTTGGTAGGCATTAAATTGTAACAGTGATAAGCTTTTAATGTAGTTAAATATGGCAAAACAAATCAGTACTTGGTTCTTAATTGATTTTGATTCTATTGTTTAGACAATCTCATTGGATTATATGTTCATTATGGAAAAGAAAGCATAAGCAAACAAACAAACCAGCCCTGCAGCATTTTCAGTCCTCATATCATTCACATACAACCTCCAGTGTGAATATTAAAAAGAATTAGTTTTAAGCCATTGACATTAATATATGTCATTTCTTTAAGAAGCTGTTTATTTATCTTGAGTGGTAGAAATAATTTTTTAAAATTCTAATTATAAAAGCAGAAGTCCCAGTGTTTTCAAAATTATGATTCAAAGAGAGGTAGTTCAGTACACTAAGATGATATTTACAATATATTTGATAACTGTTCAAGTGTTGAATAGTTTATTATTTCCCCTCCTGTGTTTATTAAAATCTGAAAAAGTGTAAACATCAAGCAAAAATGAAACTATTGAGATATGTTTAATTTTGTTGAGTCTAAGGATATTTGGAGAGAACATATTTTTATTCTAAATAAAAATATATTTTTTCTGAAAAACTAAGAGTAACATCAATGAATACTATTTGACTAATCTGATATTAGTGATTCTCAAAGGTGTGCAAAGTAGTATCCCATTAGGGCAAAAATAAAATTATATTTAAAAATTTAAGAATTACCCGAACCATTTTATAATTCATGACAATTATTCTAGACTTTCAATTTGGTTGGTTCAGTCAGTTTTCCTAGAGAAGGCCTTAAATTGGGGATTCCTGTGGAAATTTTTGAAGGAGTGTTCTCAGAAGACAACTGCAAGGAAGTGACAGAAACCAAATAGGGTAGTTTAAAAAGCAAATAAATGCTGTGATTTTAGCAGAAGTCTAGATTTTCCTGATCCTATGTGGAGCTCTAGAGATTATGACTGGCACCTCATAGTTGAGACAAATATGACCTTGTATCCTTGTACTAGTCCATCGTTGGCTGAGGTCCATGTCCCCCCTCCACCCCATCCCACTATCCAAGTAGATAGGAGTTTCCATGACTGCAAGCACAAAGATGTTTCTGGGAGATGTGTTACCCTTTGGCCCAGAACATTTGTCTGAGAGGGGAATAGCTGTGAATCATTGTAGCCCAAACTCGCAGCACCTTGGGAAGTGGTACCCTGACAGATAAAGGGATCTGGGAAGAGCATTACCTGTCTACTATAGCTGTAATAATGGTACAAACACTTGGTCAAATAAATTATTTTTTACATTTCTAGTACTGTTTTAACCAGTTCTCATGTTTATTAGAGCTTGGAATATTGTCCTAGTATGTTTATTATTATTGTTTCAAACTAGTTCTAGTGATTTTTTTTAAAGCTGTTTACATCTTGGGATAAATATGTCATGTCCTGGAATATTCAAGCCAGCACAATAATTGTTGATTCATCAATCATCTATATAGTTTAATTAAAAGTAAATTTAAACTTTATTGATGGCATTCATTAATTCAATAAGGACATATATTTAGAGAATCTTCACTTGGTTCTAAGAAAATATTTTTTAATAATCAACTTTATCTGTAAGGCTAGAAGTTTCTGAAAAATGAAATTTAGAATAAGTGCAAAGATGATCTTTTTCACAGAAGATGCAAAATTGGCTATATTTACTAGGGAAAATGGCATATTATGTGGCATATCTTTAAAAAAATCTTTGTATAGCAAATAAATCATTTAAAAACTATAAATCGATAGTCTCATTGAATTTTTATGGAAATATCCTATTTTTGTAAGCCTTTTTTATTTTCATGTTGTAATTTATGCTCTTTCTAGACAATTCAGAAATAGCATTTTATTCTTTAGTGATCAGGGAAAGTCAGAAAAACTGACCTTTATTTGGACAGATTTATTGCTTATTTTCCTTTCTTTAGAGTTATTTGGAAACCTTGAAAATATCAAAATGGAATCAAATCACCTATATTTAATTAAGGGTTTACATGAAATCATATATTTGCCTGATGTCCTCCAAATTCACAATGTCAACACTAGGAATCTGGCCCATTGAGACTTTTCCTGAGAAAAGTTTAGAATAAAGATATCCATATATTCATCAACTGTAGTCATGTTTTCTTCATCCTTTCCCTCCTTATGTATTCATTTGAAAAAAAGAAGTCTTAGCTATAGAAAGGGAAAATAATGACGTATAAAAGTATATTACAAAGAGCCACAGAGGGCCAGGGATTTAGCTCAGTGGTGCCGCAGCCTGCCTCACAAGCACAAGGTCCTAAGTTCGATCCCTGGTACAAAGAAAGAGAGAGAGAGAGAGAGAGAGAGAGAGGAGAGAGAGAGAGAGAGAGAGAGAGAGAAAGAGAAAGTATATTACATAATTTCCTGGTGAATTCACATTATAATGTTGTATTTACAACCAAATATCTCTAGAGAGTTGTATATCATGGTAACCCGAGTCTTTCATGTTGAATTCTGCTATAATTAAGAAAACAGAAAAGAACTGCTATGCTGCTGGTGGCGAAGCCAGTACTTTGCCCCTGTCCTTACTCTGGAGCATCAGTGTCAGGTCTGGGGACAGTGGAGAATGCTTCCCACCTGGCCTACTGGGTTGATCAAGGGAGGAGAGGCTTCATGGAGGCTGCTAAGATGGGTTTGTGGCTATTTAACCCTTCTTTTTCCTGTGATTAGAGGAATCTCATTACTTTTGAGGATAATGCAGTGTCATTATTATTCTATACACATATATCCAAGCAACCATTAGGAATTTGAAATTGATGCTCTGCTACATTTATTTTGCTCATTGTGCATTTATATTTACCTTCAAGTATAACAAGGAGACTTTCTCTAGTCGCATTTCACTTGTAGTGGAAGGGATTTGGGATTAAAATGCCGAAGAAAATTACCACCATTGGGTACACAGCAATTTATCATATAAAGCTTTGTCATCTATTGGGTACAGATGAGCTTTGTGAGCATATAATAAAATGCATGAAGTTTTTGAGATATAATGTAGATCTAATTTTACAAATGCTGGTGATATTATCATTAATGTAAACTTTTAATTGTGGTAAAATAAAATGAAACATTTTTTTCTGATATTTATCTGTTTAGCTATCTGGAACTTTGTTCTTTAGCAAAGTCATATAAGTGAACTTGAAGTAAAATACAAATCAAGACCTTTAGCAATGCACCATGCTATTTGCAACCCACCACCTAGGAATTCCTTATTTTATATGGTTAACTCAAAAAACTGTAGAATTTTAAGAGGCAGGCTTGAGCTTTTATTTCTTCACCCTCAGTATAATATCTAGCATGCCATTACTTATATTCACACCAGCTTTCATTTGAATTGATTTTGAGAGAAACTGGAATGTTGAGATAAGTTAGTTGACAGGTGTTGGGTTAAAAGTCAGAGCCTAAAGGTTTTAACACTCTTGTCAAAGCTGATGGAAGAAATGCTCTATTACAGCTGTAATAATTGTCCCAATGCACCTCTACCACAGTGGCTCCTGGTGGTGGACAGAGACCATGGCATTTTGTAACAAGTGACTTCTTCCTGTTGTATCAATTCACATTAGTAATGGTGTGTTGTCACTCAGGCTTTTAACTAATACATGAATACAGAAATAAAATAGTGCAAAGAAAATTTTATAAACTATGTGTATTATAGTTAGCATTGTTTCCAAAAGAAAGCTTCATTATACTTGCAGAAGAGATGGATAATTTTCACAACACCTGTCAAATAAATTAGAAGCCATAACTCATGAATTTAATTATTTTTCCTTTTGAAGTTAACACATTATTTTGTTGATCAACTTTTGACATTTTAGTATTTCTATACTTTTGTGGTAGCAAGAAAAAAGTAACTAATATTTTAATTCTTAGATGTCAACATTTTCAGATGAAATAGACCTTTAGGCATTTTTTTTTCTCCAAATGAATGTCTTAGTCAGTTTCTTTTGAGAAATGTAGGTATACTCTACATCTCTAAAAGTTTTGCTCAGGTGATTTAACAGTCTGAGAATCCAAGTTTTTGTTAATGAAAGTTGGTTGGTCTAGCAATAGTTTCTAAATAATATTTTCTCTGTTGAAGTTAACTTAATTTGGTCTTAAACATTTTATCATTTTTGTGTATTAGATTTTAAAAGACTTTATCTATCAGAGTAATGACCCATTTTAATAATGAACTTTAAAAGATATTATATATTTTCATTTTAAAATATGCTATTCTGATTGTGTTAATCATATCATCAGAGTTTGCTTCGAAAACTTATGAATGCGTAATTGTGTCATTAGGTCATTGTTATGTTTGCCAAAGCATTTTTGGAAGTAGAAAATAATTGGATTCATCCACAATGATAACTGGCAAAGGAACTGTACCGAAGTAACAAAACAATACTCATGTTCTGGCTATCAATATGTTCAGACTCTCCCTGATGGTGTTTTGTATGTTCATGGTATTTTATCTTCACCTAGTCACACTGGGCTCTGTACTGTAGAGACCAAGTATTTAGCAATTCACAAACTCCAGGGTTTTGTTTCTTCAGAAGTGTTTTATACAGTCTATATTTTGAGAGCATATATCAGGCCCAGGTTTTCTGTTAACTTTTCACTTAGAAATAATTACAGATTCACAAGAAGTGGCAAAAAGCATATAGGGAGCTTCTATGTAACATGCACACAATTTCCTCCAATGATAAGATCATGCATGCCTGTGGTATAATATCAAAACCAGTAAATTAACATTGACACAGTTCATAGAGGTTATTCATTTTCAAATTTTGACACACTTCTTTTTGTACGTGTGTATGTAGTTCCATGTAATTTTATAGCTAGTGTAAATTTATATAGACACCATGACAATCAAGATACAGAAATGTTCCACCACTACAAGTCTCTCATGCTACTTTATAGGTGCACCCATCCCCTTTCCTCTCCATCCTTCATGCTTAATAATCACTAATCTGTTCTACATTCCCATAATTTTGTTATTCCAAGAATGATATAAGTGGAATCATGAGTACATAATTTTGAGATTATGTTTTTATTCACAACAATTCCCTTGAGAATAATCCAAGTGATGGCTAGAATTTCTTTCTTTTGCTCTTTTGTCTTGCTGAGGATGGAATCAAGGAATGTGCTACCACTGAGCTACATCCCCAGCTCTTTTTCATTTTGAGAAAAGATTTGCTAAGTGAACAAGGTTGGCCTCAGACTTGTGTGGCTCATGAGTAGCTTGTATTGTATGCATTTGCCATTATGGTTGGTGGTTAGATATTTTTTACTGCTGAATAGAAATTTATGGTATATATGACCCCAATTTGTTTAGCCATTAATTTAATGATGCCTGGGTGGTTTCCAGTTAGAAATAAAGTTGCTGTATATTTGTGTACAAGTTATTGCATGAATATAAATTTCCACTTTTATGGCATAAATGCATAGGCACAAATGCTGGATTATACTGTAAGTATATATTTAGTTCTAGAAAACTTCCAACTATTTTCAGACTTCCAGTACTTGTTTTATATTTCCAGAAGCAGGATATTAGCAATCTAGTTTCTCCACAAATTCACTTGGATTTGGTGTTTTGCTCTTTCTAAATTTAGCTTTCTAATAGCTGTGTAATGATATTTCCTGGTAGCTTAAATTTGTACTTCCATAATGATGTTGAACATCTTTTCATGTGCTTATTTTTTTTATCATGTGCTTATTTATATGGACTCCTTGATAGAATATTTCTTCTTGTATTTTGGTTAGTTTCTTATTGGATTTTTGATATTTTAGATGTTGAGTTTTGAAAGTTCTTTACATATTCTGGATACAGGTCATTTGTCAAATAGCTCTCTGTCTGTAGCTTATCTATGTATCCTCTAGACAGGATCTTTTGCAGAGCACTGTTTTTAATTTGATAAACTCTAGTTTGTCCATTTTTTTCTTTTATGAGCTCACTTTTTGTATCAAGAATATTGCCTATTTTTAATTTCTGAAGATTTTCTTTTTTGTTTTCTTCTTAAAATTTTATAACTTTTATTTTACATTTAAATTCATGATCCATTCTGTATATATTTTTTTATTTGGGTTCTTCATTGTAGCCCTGGCCTCAAACTCATGATCTTCCTACCTCAGCTCCCTGAGTAGCTGAGATTAAAAATGTGTACCACCATGCCTGGGCTACAAGGCATGAGATATAAGGTTTCATGAGCTTTAAGGTTTAGATCAAGGTTCTTCTTTTTTGAAAAAAATATGGATTTCAATTTATCCAGGACCATTTGCTGAAAAGACTATACTTTTATCATTGAGCTGCCTTTCAGTTTTGTCAGCAATCTGTTGGGTATGTCTATGCAGAGCTATTGCTAGGTCCTCTATTTTGTCCCATTGATATATTCCTTTGTGAATATCATGTAGTCTTAAATACTATAGCTTTACTGTCATCTTAATGTTGGGTAGATTCTTCTTTTTCTGAAAGATATTACTTGTGATATGTCAATTTGACTAGATTACAAAATCCATAGTGGATTAGTAATACACACCTCTGGATATGTCTGTGGGGTGTTTCTACAGATGAAAAGCATGTAGGCCAGCAAACTGAGGAGCAAGACCCACTCGATTGTGGGTGAAACTTTCCAGTAGGCTTGTGGCCTGGATAGAATGAAAGAGAAAAAAGGAAAAAGTTGGCTGATATTAAAAAGCTCCATTCTGCTTGAGCGAATGGACTACTACCATAATCTACCACAGTATTTATTCACTTAAAAATTATTTTTACCGTATGTGTTGTTTTCTATACCTCTCAGTGCATTAATGATTTTCTAAAACAATTATTAAGTCCATAGTTCTTGGAGTGTGGTTGAGTACTCTCAGCAATTCTTGAAACACTTTCAGCAGGTTTATAAGATAAGAATTTTGTGTAAAACTAAATTATTGTTGGCCATTTTCACTCTTATTTTCTCATAAGCACACAGTAAATTTTCAGGAAATGATATGACAGGTGGTACTGCAACAGACTGAAAAATTCAACAATCTTCTATTATGCCCACACCAAAAAGATTTACAAAAACAAAAAACAATGACAATGATTTTGTTTTGAAAACTGTAATTTTTTTCATAGTAACAAGTATTTATGTTAGCATATAATGGATTTACTATTTTTTAAATGAATTTTAAATATTTTAAAATTTCTTTAGAAATTGAAACAGTCTCTAGTATGATAAATATTGATAAATAATACTCCCCCAATACACACACATATAGAAAGCTCTTTGGAGTCCTTAATAGTTCTTGATCAAGGCTATTTGGAGTCCTATATGCCTCACTTATCTGTATGTTAAACTCTTTTCACCTGCTTGGGAAGTTTTCTGCCATTATTTCTGTGAAGAGATCTTTTATATCATCTGCACTCTCTCCTGTTTCTTCATTGACTCCAATTAGTCTTATGTTATTCTTCTTTGCATCATCTAGCAGCTGCTGGATTGATTTCTCATGTTCCCTTACAAATTTGGAGCAATTTTTCTTTTCCTGGTCACTAATTGAAATCTTATCTTCTATAACTGAAATTCTGTCCTCACATTGGCTCATTCTGCTGTGTAGACTTTCAATGGAGTTTTTCATGTCCTGGAAATCTATTTGCATCTGTTTTATGGATCCCATTTGTTTCCTATGTTGGGATGCCATCATGTTCCTGAGCTCCTCTCTAGATTTATTAATCATGTCTTGCACTAGGAGCACAATTTCTCCTGTTATCTGAGAAATTATTTCTGATTTCATTTTTTCCAGATCCCCTTTTGTTGCCAGTTCAGTGGGTCCAGGTGGTTGAGTATCAGAGTGTTCCATCTCATTTCCCTTTGAGGTTGCTGTAGGTGATCTGGGAGTCTGGTTTTGAGACTTATTTACGTGTTTTCTCATTTCGACTGGGGTGTACTGTTGGCGCCTGCATGGATTACGTCCTCTGAGCTGGGAGAAGTGGGACAGGGGCCAGGAGCAGCGGTAGAGATGGTGGCCCCAAAGCTCTTTCCTGTGGGCTGGGAGCAGCGGGAGGAATGGTGGCCGGGAAGCCCCTTCTTCTGGTCCAGGAGCAGTGGGATGGCGGCTCAGAATCCCCTACCTCTGGGCCGGGAGAGGTGGGAAGGATGGTGGCCTGGGAGCCCCTTCCTCTGGGCCAGGAGCAGCGGGACAGAAGGTGGCCCAAAAGCCCTTTCCTGTGGGCTGGGAGCAGCGGGAGGGATGGTGGCCAGGAAACCCCTTCCTCTGGGCCAGGAGCAGCGGGACAGAAGGTGGCCCAAAAGCCCTTTCCTGTGGGCTGGGAGCAGCGGGAGGGATGGTGGCCAGGAAGCCCCATCCTCTAGACCAGGAGCAGGGGGACAGCAACTCCGAAGCCCCTGCCTCTGGGCCGGGGGAGTAGCGGGACTCAGTACCTTGGTCTGGTGGTCTGGGGTCCTCTGCGTCTTTGTAGTGTGGAACCAGGTGGCTGTACAGAGGAGCGCGGGGTGAAGGGTCCAGTAGATTGTTTCCGGGGCGCGGGCTGATTCGGCGTCTTCTGCGTGACTTGGGACCTCAGCAGGGCATGCGCAGACCTGCCTGTCTGCAGCGGGCTGATTCCGCGTCTTCCGCGCGACCAGTCCTTAATAGTTCTTAAGAGTATAAAAAGTGTGACAATGTCTAAGTTTGTTCAATCTTTTAAAATTACCTGCAGTAACAGTAATGTATCATCTAGCACATTTCCTCGTGTTAAATAAATACAGGTTAAATTTAGGAAAGAGTTTATCTTGCTGGATTGTTCACAGAAAAAGAGACAGTTTCATGTTAGCTTTACACAATTTCCTTAAATGAAATTTTACATGAAAGTCTGTATTTAAAAAAAACAGCAACAAAAAGGTTCAGAGTTTAAGCTGTTGAAGTTTCATCCTCACACAACAGGGGCCACAGTAGGACAAATTATTGAGACCCCTTGAGCATAATTCGAAAACGATGTTCGTAGAGAGTTAGTTCCATCATGATGTAAACAAGGAGCAGTTCCTATGAAGTATCAGCCCCAAGCAATAAATCCAGAATCTTGCTTCACAGCTGCCACAGAGTAGGACTCAGTAAATTTGTTACATGAATGATTACCTGCTAAAAGGTAGACAAAACTTCTGATCATTTTTGAATTAGGAGTGACTGAAAGTAAGCTTTAACAATAGAAAATAAAGTTGTATTTCCATGGTGCTTTATTCACCTAAAATATTTCGTACCTCAGTGCATTTAGATAAATATCTGGGCTCCACATAATTGCAAAATTATAAGTGAGAAAGTTAATTAGATAAGATGTCACTTTTAATACTGTGTTTCTGGGGAGAAAGAAGTATCTGAGACATAAAAGAAAGATAGATTTAAATTGTAGAATGGAAGGAAATGACCAGTCAAGGGTAGTTTTTAACAACATTCTCTTTATTGCATGAATCATACCAAATTATTATTTTAAAATTTCATACATAATTAAGAATATCCATGTGCTTATTGATGATGTTTTCAGGGTATAACAATGTCATAAACATGAGAATCACTCATTAGACTTAATGTCACTGAAAGAAACAATATTTGTTTCTCTAGAGGTTATACTAGAAATAAAAAATATTATTATATTAATGGATACACAAAGATGAAAACAAACACCACAGAGCTTGGTGGAATGTTTCAGGGCAGTTGCTTATTAAGCCAAGAGACTTCCTCACACTCTGCCTGGCTGAATTTCTTATTCTTGTGACATTACATGCACCAGGACACTTTCCTTAGTTGACATTGGCAAGAGTGATTTCCAGCATCTCTCTTTATTCTTTATCCAAGACAAAGCTAAATGAAAATAAACTAAGGCCAGTGTGCCACCTAGGACCCTGTTTCTCAGAGTTAGCAGGAAGCACATTCTTTATAAGATTGCTATTTTTATTTACAAAAAATATGGAGCTGTTTGTCGCATCATCATTAAAACAGTCAGAAGTTAAGGAAAACTTGATGGATAACTTCCTGAAATAAATGAATGTTGTTCTTTTAAAATGTCCCTAAAAATAGAGGTCACTAACTTGTTCTATTGCAGTAATACAGATTTAGTACTTATGAAAAGAAATGAGACCACAATCTCCATTCTTAGTAAGAATTTTGCTCAAGGCAAAGCAAAGGAAGAATAGTTGAAGAAAAATAGAGAAGCAATGTACTTTCATTCGTAAGAAGTGAAATGTGATAATTAATATTTTTAAGCTATTGATAGAGTGTGCTTTTTCCTTACTATAGTTTCAGAAAAGGTTTTTGCATGCCAGCATTTCTTATCTTCTGGACAAGGGGGGCAAATGGGGTATGGATTTCTATATCTGCGTTTCCTATTATGTACTTGGTATGCTACTCATCATTTTTTCCTGCAACTAGAAGACAAGCTTCATCCAAATACAGATTTCTGTTTTATTTACCCCGTGTAAAACCAGTGCAGAAAGCAGACATTCAATACTTATTGGATGTATGTACAGCTTGTGAAGTCTCCAAAAGCAAATCTTCAGTTTTGGTAGTGTTGTCCTTTTATTAGCTCAAAGAAAAGACTCAGTCACATCACAGATTTTCAAGGAAAAATTGATAGGAAGCATGCTGAAAACTCACTGTACCAATGACTCGGACACATATTTGTAAAAATGATGCCTCCACAAAGATAATTTATGTGGAATATATGTGATAAATGAAATGTTGTTCTCAGTAAAATTTAAGATTTTCTAATACTTGCAAGGTGTTGTGGAGCACACCTCTAATCTTAGCACCGAAGAGCCTGAGACGTAAGGATTGCTAGTTCAAGACCAGCTTGGACTACAGAGCAATACCCTACTAAAGATGAAACAAAATAAAAGAAACAAAAACCTCAAAGAAAATAAATTTTTTATAAGTTATAGCAATGATTCTCAAACTTTT
This sequence comes from Heterocephalus glaber, assembly GCF_000247695.1. The sequence continues at coordinate 25,824,746 of NW_004624730.1, read as the reverse complement.
TGGTTGCAGGATATTTTTACAATTTAAAAATTTTTTGAGGACCCTAGAGTTTTATGTTTATATTATTTATATATTCTAATATATTCACCATAGTAAACATTAAAACTAATAAATTTTAAGTCATTTATTTATTAATTCACTGAAAATAACATATTTTGTGTAAAAATTACTATAGTTGCCCACAAGAAATAAATTAGTGAAGGAATGGTATTCTTTTATAATTTTGCAACTCTCTTCAATGTTTAACTTAATATAAGGCAGTCAGACTCCTATCTACATTCAATATGTTGTAATATCTCATATCATGTAACCTCTAGAAAATCCATGGTATACTCATGAGGAGATGAGATTGAAAATAGATAATATTTCCTATTCAAATAATAAGATCTACAAACTACCTATAGTTAACATTATACTTAATGTAAAACTAAATAAAAGAATGAATACTTTCCCCCTAAGACAAAGATGTCTGCTATCATCTCTCTTTTTTTTTGTTTTTTTGTTTGTTTGGTTTTTTTTTTTTTTTTTAGTAATGGGGATCGAACTTAGGTCCTTGCGCTTGTGCAGCAGGCAGTGAAACCACTGAGCTAAATCCATCTCTCTTAATCAATATAGCACTGGAAGTGTTAGCCAGGACAATAACAAAAGAAAAAGAAATACAGTGAATACAGATCAGAGGGAAAGAAATAAAACTGCCTCTATTTGAAGATGACATATTGTCTGCAACAGAAATCCCAAGAAATCTCCCCCATAAAGCAAACAATAACAACAGAACAAAACCTGAGAAACATTACTAGCCTTAATGAGTCAAGCAAGATCATGGAGTTTAATATTAGCATCTTAAAAACTATCTCATTTCTATATACTTGCAAATAAATATATAGACATTGAAATTGAAAATAACCCTACAACTTGCAATCTTTTAAAAATGAAATGCACACATATAAATCTAATAAAGCATATAATATAGCACTTTTAAATTTATGACTACAACATATGATGAAAGACGTCACAATCATCTAAACAAATGTTCATGGTTTAGAAGAAAAAACAGCAAAGTTGCCAATTTTCCTCAAATTGATATACATGTTCAATTTCTCATCAAAATACCAATGACATGTATAGAAAATATTATCCTAAATTTTATCTGAAATAAAAAGGACTTAGATTAGTTCAAGCAACTTGAAACCAAAGAATGAAGTGGCAGAAATCTTATTGCATAGCATTAGTAATTAAGATTGTGGGATATTGGCAGAAGAATAGATCAGTAGAAAAGAATAGAGAATCTAGAAATAGACACACAAATGTTTCCAAGTGATTTTTAGGTAGAGTGTAAAGGTAATTCAAGGAAGGATAACCTTTTCAGAAACTGGAGCAATTATACATTAGTAGACAGAAACTTAATCTAAATTTCACACTTCTACAGAAATTAACTCAAATGGACCAAAGACTTAAATAAAAAGTGCAAAATTGTAAAGTTTTCAGGAAAAAAACTAAGAGATAATCTTAGGATGACAATTTTTAGACTTGACACCAGAACATAATCCATAAAAGAAGCATATTTTCTAAAAAGAAAACAATAAACAAGACCCATCTAAACTGAAAACTTTTGCTCCATGAAGGACCCTCTTAAGAGGATAAAAAGACAAGCTAAAAGACAGAAAAATATTAGCAAGCCACATTTCCAATGAAGGACTCCATCTACAGTACATACAAAACTATTAATCAGTTAAAAAACAACAAGCCAATTAGCAAATGGACAAAAGATAGGAAAGGGTATTTCATCAAAGAGTATATATAGATGAATTATAAACACTTGAAAAATTGTTCAGTATCATTAATTGTTAGGGAAATGCAAATTTAAGCCACAATGATATTATTACTGTACAGCCATCAGGATGGCTAAAATAAAGAATGACAACAGCAAATGCTGATAAGAATGGGAAGAAACCAGTTCACTTAGATATTGCTGGTGAGAATGTGAAATGATATAGCTACTCTGGAAGACTGCTTGGCTTTTTAAAAATTAAACCTACAAGTACCATACAATCCATAGTAACTGTGCTCATGCACATTTTCCCCAGGGAAATGAAGACATACTCACACAAGAGTGTATCCAATGCACAGCAATTTTAATTGTAGTAAACCAACACCTGTAGTAAACCAATGTTCTTCAGTGAGTGAATGACAAAATATACTCTTGCAACCAGATCATGGAATCAGAAAAAGGTACAAACTATTGATAGATCCAACAAAGTAGATAATCCTCACTTATTAGGTTGAGTGAAAAAATAAACAGTAACAAATGTTATATAGTATATAAGACAGTATGCATATAAATGTTTCATTTATGTAACATCTTTTAAATTGTCAAGGTGATAGAAATGGAGAACTGATCATTGGTTGTTTTAGGGACATTGTTCGCAATGAAAGAGGAAAGTTGTTGCTATTATAAAAGAGTATCAGGAAGAATACTTGTGATGATGGAAATGTTCTGTATCATGACTGCATCAATGTCAATATTAGATTTTTATGATACAGCACCATAGTTTTGAAGATGTTACTATTGGCAAAACTGAGTAAAGGGTACATAGCATCTGTATGTTATTTTTTGATTATATTTGAAGCTACAGTTACCTCTCAAAGCAAAAAGAGAAATTATCTCTCAGAGTAAAAAGTTTATACACATAAATAGCCAAATTATACTGTGGAATATCAGCTTTGATTTGTCACCTGGAGATAAGCTCATTGTATTTGGAGGGAGATATCTAGAATGGTGTACAGCTAATTCAACTGACTGACTTTTGATTTCTCAAATTTTGAAGTCATCATGACTAATGCTGCTTTAAGAACTCAAGTGAGCACTGTCATAATAATGGGAAGGTTGGTGTTTACTGGGAATGCTATGAATTCTCTTCTAACTATGGTTTACTAGAATAATTTAACCAGTATATTCTTACTATGTTAAAGATATAACAGCAAGCTCTTTAGAACTGCATATCTTGTAAGTAGTAAAAATCTTTTGCTAGGGTAGGCTGCTGGGTTTCAGTTTCCTTTTTATCATCCTGAAGAACTCATTCAAGGGTTTTTGTTTGCAAAATGGGAGGGCAGAATACAAAAAATAGATTATCTAAATAAACACTAAGAATGGCATTTTGCTCACTATCTAATTTTCTTTCCAATGATCAGAATTTTGTGCCTTTGGTGGGGTCAACATCACAAAGTTTTGAGGAATTGTACTGAGTTTTAAACAGTCTAAGGGATAAATCTATTTACAATTATGTGATCTGTTTTGAATTATTTTGGTAAAGAAGCTTTTATATAGCATTAATAGAAGGAACAGAATGAATGTTTTATGATGCTTTAAAAATTCATAAGGTTGACTATATGAAAGGGTGAAAAATTGAAGTTGCTATGGAAACTCATTTTGCAGTGGCCAGTACCTGTTGGCATTCCTCTTACTAAGGCCCATGGCCACACTGCTAGAGCAAGCCCAGCTCAGAGGAATGTCAATGGCCTTGCTGCCGAAATACCATGACATCTGCTAGAGTGATTCTCTTCAGCAACTCAGTTTCTGCTATGGGACTTTGGGAAGGAATAAGACAGGAGAAAATGACTGCTTATTTTCCAAAAGGCCTTCAAAAGATTGGCAAGTAAAAGAATATAGTCGATATTTTCAAGGGGCCCTTAATTAAGCCTATGAGTCTATAAACCTCTTGAGCACAGGAAAAAGAGCTGCATGTTCTTATCTGTCTCTTTAGATAACCCAATTAGAATTAATTGGAATGGCATTGTTTTTACACAAATAACAAGATCCTGTTATCATTTTTTTACCAAACATAAAAAGTTATTTATGCCAATAATAATAACACAGACATGAATATATTATAAAAATGATGCTTTCTCTGCAATCACTGAGTCTAATTGCTTCATTTTACACAGACAAGAAACTTCTGGGAAGTGAATGGACTTACCCACGTCCAAAAACTAATTAGTGGTAGAAGGAGCCCTAGACTGGAGGTCTTTCACTTTAAGTATATGATTTTTAATTCTGCTACTTTGTTAACAAAGAACATGCTCTAATAGCAAACTATTTCTCCCACTTGTCTCATACTGTAGAAAAATGTAGAAGCTGTGGTTGAATATTCTGTTTGCAGCACACATTTAAATTAGGCTAATTAATATATATTTCAGGTACTATCTAGTGTTCTTCTGTTAAGCCAGAAAGCAAACAATATTACAATTTCAAGATTGTCTTGTAGGTAGACTTCTGGATATGCTTAGTCTCTGCCAATCAAGTGTATTCTGGTAAGAGCTGGGTTTGGATCTGAGATATATAAGAAGAAAAACAAAGCAAAGGCTGAGGTATGTAATTCGTGGCCAGGTCATGAGAGAGGCAGCTTGCTTTGGAAGCTGCAGCATTCTGCCACACAGGAGCACTTTCCAAAGCACTGGAGGATGCAGTATGACAGGGCTGGGCGTTACCTGGAAGATTACTTTAGAGCTCGCTGGTGCAGCCCCACTAGTACCTCTTACTGCTTAATTAGAGAGGTTTCCATTATCTTCACTTGAACACTAACCAACACAGGATTAGGAGGTGAAAAGAAGGAAAACATTGTAATACATATTAAAAACCAGAAATAGACCCCTAAGGATCTTGGGTGAAACAAGAAAGGAAAGAAGAGTTAGGCTAAGACAGAGGTGTGGGCCTTTCTTTGGGGGAAGGAAAGACACCCAGCAAAGGGCGCATCAATCCAAAGCCTAGAAGTAGGTGACAATAAGATCATTCTTAGGCTCTGCTAACACTTTAGAAATGAACCTCCAACAAACGAAAGGACCCATCTGAGTATCTCCACCTTTATCCTCCCAGAAGCATAAAAATGAACAAGGAAATAGGATTTCAGAAGCAACTTTCAAGTAGGCCTTCTGTGTCCACAAACTATTTCCTGATTTGCTTGCTGATGCCTGAAATGCCTTTAAAGGGGAGAAAATTACACATAATTAGAAATACAAGTGTCAAAATGCAAATCCTGATTGAGTTGACTTGTGCAAAACTCATCCATAGTAAAGGGTAATTGGTTAATTAAATTAGAGTTAATGATAATTTCAGGACTGCTATTGTTTTGGTGATGGAACTGATTAACATTTATAGAGGACCTTCTAGGAACCAGGCCCAGGACCTCATGTTATTATCCACTCCATTTCATTTGGTCTCCTTAAAACTTTGTATTTCCATATAGTGTTTTTATTCCCATTTTCCAGGTACAGAAACTGAGATTCAATGAGATTGAAAACTCACCCATATCATGAAAAGAAAACTAGGGAACAGAGGTTTCTCCAATTTCATAACTTTGAATTGTGTCAGGTTTATTTCATTTTACATGGTCAGGGGAAATTGCACTTCTCATACAGTTTTCTCATGGGAAGGCAGGCAGGAAGCTCTGTTTTCCAAGATTTATGAACTTCTTTCCTTTCAGGATGACTTACTCTTTTTTCTTTTTTTACTAAAGGTTTATTTGACCCAAAAGATTCATTAATTATAACAAACCACAACGAGCAACATTTGTATGTCAGTTTACAGTCTGCTCAAATCTCTACCATGTATTTTCTTTCCTTCTTTCCTCTACTTCCTTTCTCTCTCCCTCCACCTTCCTTCCTTCCTTCCTCTCTTTCCTTCCTGTCCTTCCTTTCTTCCCTCTTCTCCCTTTCTTTCTTCCTTCCTTTCTTCCTTCCTTCCCCTCTTTCCTTCCTTCCCTTCCCTCCTCTCTCTCTTTCTTCTTTCTTTCTCTCTCTTTCTTTCCTTCTCGCTCTTTCTTTCTTTCTTTCTTTCTTTCTTTCTTTCTTTCTTTCTTTCTTTCTTTCTTTCTTTCTTTTCTTTCTTTTCTTTTTCCTCTAGTACCAGGACTCAGGACATTCACACTAAAGAACATCCCAGTTCCTTTTATATTAATTAATGCATTAACTTATTTATTTACTTTTATTTTGAGATAGGTTCTTACTGATTAGTTCCCCACTAGGCTTGAACTTGCAATCCTTCTGCTGCAGCCTCCCAGAGTGCTGGAATTATAGGCTTACCCTCTGTTTTCTTAAATCTTGTCTCATTTTATTCCCATAACTACCCTGAAGAAATAGGTAGCACTGTCTGAAGATGTAAGTTGAGTTTAGAGAGTTGATGTTATAGCCTCAACTCATACTGCAAATGGAGATTCTGGATTCCAAACACAGCAACAGTCTGTTGTTGCATATGAGAGAGCAATGACCTGAAGGGCCTGAGAGAAAAACCCAGCCACACAAAGGACAAGGCTGGAGAAAAATAAGATTTTGCTGAATACATTGTCCACTTCATCCCCATTAGCGACCTGTAAGGGCCAGGGATTTAGCTCATTGGTGCTGCGCCTGCCTCACAAGTGCAAGGTCCTGAGTTTGATTCCCCAGTACCAAAAACAAAGAAAGAAACAAACAAAAACCAACCCCATTAGCAACATATATTGTTGCTCACATCAAGATCAAACTGTTTACTTCTATCTGTTCAGTCATGAGGGCTGTCATTTTGTCTCATGTATTTTAATATTTCTAGCACCTAAAAAAAGCCTCATATACAGTAGGCATTCAGTATATGCTAAATGAGTGTCTCCAAAATAACAACTTTCAAAGAATAAAAACAAATATATTTTCCCCCCAGTGCTTTAGTTGATAATTTTTATTATCACCACATATATGGATTGGATATATAGCGATCGTCATGATGCATCATAAATGCTGATACTGAATTAATTAGTATATTTTTGAAACATCTCAGTTTTATTAACATCAATATTTGGCCAAATATTTTACTACTGACAAAAAAAATGGATAGAAGTATCTTCTCTATAAGAGCACATTATTGCAAGGTTTCCTTTTCACACACTAAAATAAAACAAATCACTTTGGACTAGAAACTTTCTCATGATGAACCAAATAGAAGAAGCAGTACCTGCCTTTGGAATCATGATGAATGAAGTTGCCCCAAAGTGAAATTCAGTATGGGCCTTGAGTCATATTGCTAAGTGCTGGCCAATGAAAACAACCATTAACAGAAAGAATCCTGATTTATTTCTTTAATTTCTTCATGCAGACAGACCATTTGCAGTCAAGTGGTACCTTAATGGAATAAAAACATTCTGATTTTAAGTCTGTATTTTTCCAACCTTTGTATATAATAGAAAATCATTGCAAATCTGCTGTAGAAAATCTTCCAGGTTTGAATAGATGTTGGCATTGCAGAATGTCCTGACTTGTGTGCTCTGGAGGTGTTAGTTACTATATGAATATGTATATAATATATATATATATATATATATATATATATATATATATATATATATTTTTTCCCTGCAGGAAACATCTACCTCTGTTGTAAATTTCCCATATGGTTTTCAGTTGATTTTGTAACTCAGATACACTAAAGCTTCAGAGAGTTCTTGATGCTGAGGCATAACAGGTGTGGCCTATAGGATTTATAGTTTATAAAAGGCACAAAGAAATAGAGCAAAAGTCTGATGATCCCAAGGTATTCTAAAACACCTTGCTGCAAAAAAAGAAATGTTTTTCATGTTAATTTTTGTGAGTCATAACAAATAATGTTAATGTTTGTTTGGAGATGTTCCTGTCAATGAATTCTGCATTTGTACAGACTGGATTTATTTAGGAATCAGTAAGTAGAGATAATAGCTTTGGAAAGACCAGATAGGATTGTGTGTGGTAAGACTATACAGTGAAGACAGATTCAGAACAAAGCAATAAACCTTCCATTTCATCTACTGATCCTAGCACTATTCACCTTGTATTGAGTTAGCCATTTCTTTGCCTTATGCACTATATTATCTTAATGACACTATTGTTAAACTGCCGTGTGTTGCTTCATAGATAGAAAATAGTTGACTCTTCAAATACTCTGTATATATGTTATATAAATATTTACCTTTAATTTTACTTTATGACAAGTATACCGAGTAGATTTAAATTATTGGCTTTAACATAAATTCTGTTGTTAACATTTTAGATTAACTTAGTTTATCTGAGCTTTGGTTTTGAGGACTAATGCTACCAAACTTTTGAAGGTTTTCAGAAAGAAAGAGACAAAGATACATTCTGAATAAACTATGCAAACAACTATATTTCATGCCTTATAATTTTTTACAACTTCACAGAAATTTAATTTATTCTTAATTTCCCAAATGATACTGTAAAGTAGAAACATTATGTATTATTTGTACTATCAATTCTGCTTTACAAAAGAGAAAGGCAAATTTTGGAGAAGTGTAGTAATTTTTCTAATACCTAATATATATTGGGTAAAATTCTGGAATTCAAATACTTTGGAGTTTTCCATCATCATGTACCCATTTTCATTTTAACATGCATTGAATAGAATTAAAATTTGTTGACTTGAAGAGGCAGGCAGTTAATCTTAGATAAGTATTCTTTTTGGTTTGCTCTATACTTTTGATACTATATTTGGATGAGGAGGGGTATGATGAAAAGGACCTGGACTCAGGGTCAGAATTTGACTCCAGATGGGCTATGTGGAAATAACTTTGACTATAGAATCTTCCAGTAAAATTGAAATAAAGTAAATATCAAAGAACAAATGAAACACCAGAGAAATCTGTGTTAACTTGAAATACTGCTTAAATATTTGGTACCATAGTTGCTTCATCTGTAAAAGTGAGCTAATTATACTTACAACACAAGTTCAGACTGAAAAAGAAGTGAAAAGCAGCCACTAGTTGAATCCAGGTATTGGATTCACCTTAGCACTGCAACTGGTGGCTGAATCCTGGCATAAGGGCAAATGATTCATTTCGCCTTCTTTATTTTATCTGAATATAACTATGCTTTAAAACTTTCTACAGTTTCATAATAAATGATAAACATTTTTCCTTTGTAGTGTCATCTTTTCTACAAAGGTAGATTTTTTATTTTTGTGTTGTAGCTTTTGAAGTACTATGTTCTACATAAAATTTGGAGTAACTGTCAGATAACTTTATATTCAACCTATGTATTGAAATGCTATGCTGTCATTGTGCTATTAGTATTTAGATAGAATTAATTAAAATATTTTAAGAAAATTGTATGATTAACATGATGCTATTTCATTTTCATAACCTATTCAGGCTTTTAGAATGGTCTTTTGGACTTAATTCATAAATAATATTAATGTGTGTAGTGAAATTATCTTTTCTTGGATCATGTTTTTGTATAAATAGCAATTTAATTTCTTACTCAATGATTGAACCTTTCACCTTTCTGGAAGTTGCAACTAAAAGTTATTTTGAAAAGGTCTTTTGAAAAGGTTTTAAAAAATATAATATATCCTGACAATTACTTTCCATTCTCAGAAACTAGTATGAAGACCATAAATTCATTTCTTAGACTCAGAAGATTATACTTAATAAATTAATAATTATTTAGAAAACAAAAACAGCACTGCATGTAAAATGCTTCTACTGGTTATAGCCTATATCCAGAAAAAAAAAAGAAATACCACGTTTCCTATGCACTATGTGTAAAGAACACAGATGTAGAAATCCAAATAATCTGATAGTAATGACATTTTACTTTTGTCTTTTATTATATATTAATCACTCATATTCATGACCACATAAGTAACTATCAGAGATGAATGATGACTGTTTTATAAGATATACATTAAAATAGAAAAAATTAATGCTCGGTAGGGCACTTTTAGGTATGGAAGAACCTTCGCATTTGAAAGGAACACATTAAGCATAGACAATTACTTTCAACTACACCTTATATACTGCATCACTCTTTAAGTTTAGTTTCAACATTCCTGAATGTTTTTATCAGGGCCCTTTCCTACAAAAGAATGCAAGTGCTACACTTGCCAAGGATTTGTGTGGCGTGACTATTGTAGAATGTGGTGTGCAGTGTATCACGGAAGCTGAGGCCCAGCTGAGGCCCTTTCACTCATCACAACTCTGGGAAGCAGTGCAAGACTAAAGTAAATATTCTGCCAATAATAGGTGGAAAAAATAATTTTTTGCAATGGTATCCTTCTAAATGTGGTCAATGGCCTTCCTAAAATATAAAGATGATTGATGGTGGTTATCTGTTTTTTAAAGCAATTTGGCAGAATGAGGTTTGTTCATGGCTTATATACAAACTCCCTTCTACCATTGAAAAACAAAAACAAAAACAGAGCTGGTTTTTGAATTTCCGAAGTCTAGGATCCACTAAATTAAGCTGAAAAAGGTTAAAAACACTCCATCCTTCCTGAATGTGTGATTGAATGTATGGATCAGTAATACAGGCCAAACAAGGCAAATCAATGCATGTCATGAGACCTTAAAAGTTATATGCAATAGTCCAAAGCATTAACAGGAAATTTGTGAACAATGTGTGTTCTCTTTATTTAAAAATTAGCTGCTTTATCCAGGTTTGTCTATTGAAATTCTATAATGTTTTGGCTTTGTTTGGTTTCTTTTAAAAGACTATTTAGATGGTAAGTGGGGTGAGATACCTGTACTCCCATCCTTATGGGTATCATCCTTCATGATAGCCAAGAAACGGAAGCAATTGAGGTGGCCATGTATGGATAAATGGAAAAGAAAATGCTGCACATATACAAAAAGGGTTCTTATTCAGCCACAGGAAAATAATGAATTCCTGTCATTTGCAGTAAAATGGATGTCAATGGAGAACGTTATGTTAAATGACATAAGCCAGTTATAGAAAAAAAATCTGCATGTTTTTACTCTTTTGTAAAAACTTACAAAAGTAGATTTTCATTGAAGTAGAAAGAAGAACAATGATCACCAGAGGCTAGAAAGTATAGGAAGGAAGAGGGATAAAGGAAGGCTAAATAATAAGCACTAAAATACTTAGGTAGGAGGAATAGGTACTAGTGTTCTATAGCACAGTAAGGTGACTTTAATTTAAAATATTATTATATGTCGTATAAAGAACCACAAAAGACAGTGTTGAAGTTATTTGTCATAAATAAATGATGTGTTTGAGATGAAAATGCTGCTTACTTTGTTTTGGTTGTTACATATATACATGTATAAAATTATGATACTATACCTTACTATATATGTACAATTAAAATAATGATAGTAGTAAAGACTGTGCTAAGATAAAGTTGACCTGCTCCTGTAAAGTGTCAGTGCAAGGGGAAATATAGATAATTAAGGATTTGTGCAGACAAAAGAAACTGAGATGCAGAGTGGAGGGGACATGACTGGTATCTTTCCTTGCTGAGATTTTTTTTCCTGAGTGCCACCATGTTAGGTGAATCAAGTAGGGAGCCAGTAGAAGGGAAGGATCCAAAATTCAGGTCTGTCAGAGAAGAAAGGAGGGTTTCTTTTGCTCACTCTTTGATGGGAAAATGTCATTAATTAGAATACATTAAATAGTAATTACAGTGGCTTTCACTTTAGGTCTACAAGAGAAGGCATAGCTGTAAGAGGCTGGATAAAAGCAGACCAACAGCTTGTGGAAATCCTGTTGAGTAATCATGGACATCTTTATGAATACAAAGTCTTTTTAATTTTTATGTCATGTTTTGAACTAGACTTATCTTTAATTACACTTTTATATGTCATAGGTTCCATAGATGTATTTTATTTTTTAAAAATTAATTTTATTGGTACACTTTAGGTATACAATATAATGACGTTCATCATTGGAAATTTGTACCTTTCCATAATCGATCTTGGTTCTTATTTTTTTCCCCATTTCCCTGCTCTCCTTTCAACCCTTCCACCCCTCCTTATTTACAAAGACTTTGTTTCCATTTTTTATTTTCTTATATCAATTCCATTCTCTTCTTTACTTTCCCCTTACCATCCCAATTCTTCTTCCCCTTTTCCCCTTTTCTTACTATTTCACCTTATCTATTATAGCTTTTAGTTCTTATTTACACTTTCAGTTTCTCATAACAATGAAACTCTTCAATATTTACATGTGTGCCCTATTTATCTCACTTATGAGTATGGTCTCAATGTGCATCCATTTAGCTGTAAATGTCTCTAGTTTCTCATTCTCTATGGTTGAGTAGTACTCCATTTTATAAAAAAAAACCTCACATCTTCTTTGTCCAGATTTTAGTTGATGGGCACTTGGGCTATTTCCAAGCTTTAGCTGTTACGAACTATGCCGGTATAAACATGGGTGCACATATATTGCTGTGGTATAATTCTTTTAATCCTTTTGGAAAGATACCCAGCAGGGGAATATCTGGGTCAAATGGGACCTCTAGTCCTAGTTCTTTGAGGTATCTCCATACTGACATCCACAGTGGTTGCACCAGTTCGCACTCTCACCAAAAATAGAGAAGTGTTCCTTTCTCCCCAAACCCCTGGCAACACTTGTTCTTGATTGACTTCTTGATAGCAGCCATTCTTTCTGGGGTGAGGTGGAATCTCAATGTTGTTTTCATCTACATCTCTTGAATGACCAGTAATGTTGAACATTTTTTCATATGTTTATTTGCTGCTTTTACTTCTTTGTCTGAGAAATGTCTGTTCATTTC
>NW_004624730.1:25781147-25808790 GCF_000247695.1 Heterocephalus glaber | reverse complement strand
TTGTGTTGAGAAGTCTGCTGTGATTCTGATGGGCTTTCCTTTGTAGGTGATTTGTTTCTTTTCTCTAACTGCTTGTAGGATTTTTTTCTTCTGTTGGGATTCTGGGATCTTGACTATTATATGTCTAGGTGTAGACTTTTTTTGATCATGGCTGGGTGGAGTTCTATATGCCTCACTCTATATGCCAATTCTCTACTTCTGTCTGGGAAGTTTTCTACTATTACTTCTGTGAACAGGTTTTTTTTTTATGTCAATTGTATTTTCCCCTGTTTTTCATGGAGTCCTGTTAGTCTTATGTTCTTCTTTGTATCATCTAGCAGCTGCTGGATTGATTTCTCATTGTCTCTTACTATTTTTAAGAAATCTCTGCTTTCATGGTCATTAACCACAATCCTGTCTTCTATATCTGATATTCTATCTTCACATTCTATTAATCTACTGTGCATACTTACAATGGAGGTTTTAATCTCCTGGATATCTGTTTGAATCTGTTTCATGGATTCCATTTCTTTCTTATGTTGGGCAATCATGGTTTTCATTTCTTTCTTATGCTGGGCATTCATGGCTTCCAGAATGTTTCTGAGCTCATCTATTTTTTTTAATCTGTTTCTGTTCCAGAGCCTCTAATCATGTCTTTAACTCTGCTCACAGTCTTTGTAGTTATCTGGGAGATTATTTCTGCTTTGAATTTTTCTAGAGCCTCATTTACCTGTTTTGTTACTTCCTGTGCTAGCAGTTCAGGGTGTCCAGATGGTTGATTATCAGACTTTTCCACCTTGTTTCTCCCAGAGTTTGCCTTTTGTGCAGTGGAAGCCTAAGTATGTGCTTGCTTAAATGTCTTCTCATTTTTGGTTTTGGTACTGTCCTTGGTTTAGTTCCTGTGTTGATACTTCAAAGTTGCTTATCGTAAGTATCTTTGTTGTTTGTTCTTAGAACCCTTATGGAATGATTGCTTCTAAGAGGTGTCTTCCAGACATAGCTGGTCTTTAGGTTTTGGGTCTCTAATGGCTCTGAGGGTATCTCATTTTCATTATACCAGGAAGCACAACTGATTAGATCAATCACAACACTGTAGTCCATAGTCCAAGTGATACAATCAGCAACACCATAGCATCAAGTACATTTTAGAAAATAACAATTTGTGGCAGTTATTAATCTATCACCTTTAACTGTGTGAATTAAATCTAAATGGAGGACCAACCCAACATATGTTTATAGTGAATAAATTCTTCACTATAGCAACTTCACCCTTTGGGATGGGGAGTTAGAAGGAGTTGGGGAGGGAGGGATAGGTAAGTAGAAGGATAGGGAAAGGTCAGCAGTGTGTACCTACTATCTTGGTGGGCTCTGTGGCATGGAAATCATCTGCTCCTGCCTGGGCTGCCTGCCAGAATCTCTGCTGCTCCTCAGGGGAAAGGGTAGTTGAAAGGACAATACAAATGTCTCCCCACATCATGTCATAGGACTGTGTGAGATAGCAAAACTCTCTGATATAGTTGTCTGGTTTCAGAAAATTAAGGACCTAGCTGTTTTTCAATTGGGAGAGATCAGAGAAAAAGAAAGGAACGTGAACAATTCCTTCAGTTCTGGCCACCTCTCAAAGAGGCAACTGGTCTGCCGGGGTTGGAGACAGAAGTATGGGATATCTCCATTGGGTGTGAGGTGGCAAGCCTGGAGGACTGGGTGGTTGGGGTGGTGAACAAGTTGGTGAAGAGGTGGGCTGAGAGGGGGATGAGGAGCATAAAGTGGCACCAGAGGGTTACCAAGAGGAAGCCAGATTGTAGGGATGGGGGGTGTGTGAGAGGGGAGAGGACAGCGGGATTAAAAGCATCAGTGTTGGAGTGGGGCTCAGAGGGCTGTATCTGGGCTTGGGCCAAGAGGACCTGGGGAGTGGAACATGTTTGGTACAGTGAAGGGTGAGAGTGAAGGTAGAAAAAGGCCTGTACATAAGGGATTTCTAACCATTTGCTGTTGCACTGACAGAAGTTGTATAGATCTTGTAAAACACTGGAGTCTAATGTACCACTTTCAGGCCATTGAGACCCGTTGTCTAGTTTGTATTGGGGCCAGACCTGATTGCAGTAAAAAATAAGTCTTTCTGGTTTGAAATCTGGTCTCAACAGTCCAAGGGGTTTGAGTTGAGCCAAAAGGCAGATGAGAGGCGTTGAAAGTGGGGGTTTGGACTGTTGGGCTCCCATGGAAATTTAGAAAAGGGAGGTGAGTGCCAAGAGGTTTCTGGAAAAGGTGCATCCTCTTTTAGCTCAGCAACCCTCATAGAGGAGAGGAGGATTGGATATAAGGCGCATTCCCCAGAGATCATGACCTCATGAGCGGGAGATCAATCTGACCCAGTGCTGGGATTTCAGGACAGGAAATGAGTGGATGATCTGAGAGAAAAGGGTTCTCCAAAGCACTCACCTCACATCATGACCAATGTGGTTCTGGAGTCAGCAACAGCAAAGGCAGAAAGCCCTGGGGGGTCCTGGTTCAGCAGCTAAGGTTTGGAGGTGGCGGCTGAAAGGCCAATTGACCCTGACAAGTTGGGGATCATCACGTAATCAGTCGCCCACCTCCTGGGTTTTGGCACCAGAATGTTAGAAAAATTCAGGGCCGAAACCAGGACAGGAACCAAACAAGCCTTTATTGTAGAGGGGAGCAAGTTGCTGGGCTGCCTCTGAACCAAGGGAAAACAGCAGCTGTGTGGAGGGTTAGCACAGTTTTTTAAAGGGTTAGGTGAAGGCTAGGTGACCTGGAGGGTTTGGATTGGTGCAGGGTTGGTGTGGGGGTCGGGGGGTGGGAACATGGTGGATTATGGGAAGAAGGCTGACTTGAGTGGGAAGGGAGACATCTTGGGGCTGGCTGACCTATCAATTATAACTCTCCCAGTGCTAGTGTAAGTGGACAAGATTTTATAAAGGGAGCAGAGGCAGCTTTAGAATGGAAGGGATGATCATACACTGGGTCTGAAAAGAAGATAGAAAACAAAAGGGCATTCCTAGCCAAAAGCCAACCTGAGTCAGGATTCTGAGCAAGAGAAATGGTGTATAAAGCAGACAGCTGTATTTGGAGAACTGTTGAGTAGGTGAAGTGTGAGAGAGCAGTAAGAGAGAGCACTGAAAGGTGCACTGGTTCCACATTGTGCAGGGACTGAGCTTTCTGCTGCAGCATCAGAAGCCATCTAAACACAAGCAGTGAGAGTAATTCTTCAAGAGGAGAGGATTGGGATGATGGAAGAACCAAGGAAGAACCTAAAAGCTCTCTGAGCTATTTGAAAGCTCCCAGTTAAAATCCTGATGTGAATATAAGTAAAGAGGTGTGGGGTTACTCCCTCAGAAGTTCCTTTGCTTTTGTACAGAGTTAACTTCAAGGCAATTTAGAAAAACAAAGCAGTCCCCAGAGTATGGTGTGTCCGCTCTTGGGGATCACCAAGGGTAGAAACGGAAATTCAGAGGGAGTTTTAAGCCAATTAAGATGATGTAGGTCAAAGTAAGCTATTTGACCCAGTGGGTTTGGAGGCCCTGAAGAAAACTCTGTTGTTTTATTTTTGCAAATATTCCCAAAAATGTGACTTAAGCATTCATTAACTTTTGCTTTTTTTCCCATATAGAAACTAGACAGTCCATATAGAAACTAAACTTTTCAACAGTTTTTAATAACAAAAAACTCCTAAATTATATGGCAAGAAATCACATACTGTGACCAGATTAATACCGTATATTTTTTTTTTCTGACTGAAGCCCATTCTTAATTCAAATGCTCAAAGATGTTTATTCTTTTTTCAGCATCAGGCATTCATAGAACTAGTACCCTCTTAGAGCTCTCTAAACCAGCAATAAAAAAGCAGCAATAAATTAGCAAGTGATCAATAAATTGCTATTGGTTTTATATTATTTTAAGAATAAAACGTTATTTCCAGAATGAGGCTGTTCTTTTCTTTCCGAATGCCTCTAGAAAACAAATATTAAAGGACAATAATGATGCCCTACAGTTGTGATTCAAATTTCCTCTTAACATTCTTTTATTTGCTTCAACTCATTTAATCCTCACAAAAACTCCATGAGGTGGGTTTTATCAGCTCTGGTTACACATGAGAGAATGTTAATTTGAAGATCTTTTTACTTGCACTTGAAAATCATTTTCTAATGCCTAAAGTTATTTTATTTTACTAAAAAGTTAAAAAAATGTATTTCCCTATCATTCTATGTGATTGAAAGTCATTATTAAGTCAGATTGATCTATGGAGATTTAAATAACTTTTTCAGCCGCAAAATTGTTAGAGAGCAGCATCAGGATGCAAATTCTCACTTTTAGGTCTGAGTATTGTAGATAGGTAAGTTAATCAGAGATCTTGTAGGCAGTTAAACAGGGCCATCCTCAAGTCACCAGCACTCAAGGCACCATCACAGTGAGGAGCCAACATGGAGAACAACTGAGGGACATTCACTGGTTAGAATTATAAAAAGAAAAGAGGTACTAGTTGATATTCTAAGTAGAAAATTCCTTGTGTGTGATTTGTTTTCCCATTTGATCCCCATTTAATCAATATTAACTGGGTGACTGTACTTATAATCTTATTGATTGGCCACGGTTTGGTCCCACCTCATGCCCATCTTGTAATTTTCAAATGGGTATAGTTTTGTCCCACTTTGTACCCACCTCACCTGAAAGTTTTGCTGTATAGAACACCTTTGAAAATCAGGGTGGGTGGGTAACCCATTTTCTGGTCCCGCTTCTATCTGTCTTAGACAGAAGCTATTTTTTCTCGATAAATTTTTCTTACTTTTAACCTCTGTTATTGCTAGAATTCATTCTTCAATTTTAGAGAGCACGAACTAGCATTTTGGATATTTAGCAGGCTTGGGAGCTACATCTAGTACCTCTTACATCTATTCCCCCTATATCATAAGCCTAATGTTTTTTTCTTGTATTACGTCCCAGAGACAGCCACCAAACTCACAGGAAATTCAAGCTAACCCTATTGTCAATTAGTAGTAATACTTAAGAAATACTTTAACTGGGCTGGGGATTTAGCTCAGCGGTAGTGGTTCTGTAGCCTGCCTCACAAGCACAAGGTCCTGAGTTTGATCCCTGATACCAAAAAAAAAGAAAGAAAGAAAGAAAGAAAGAAAAAGAAATACTTTAGCTATTTTTATTATATAGAATAGCTGTGTGTGTGACTATTTTAAAAGTTGAATTTCTAAAACTTTCATTAATTCTGGTACTTCAATAAGTCATCTAGTATTTAGATGCTAGTTTGAACCAAATTTTACCTTTTTTATACCTGCAGTTTTTAAAATCTAACTGTTATGAAAGAAGAGGAAAATATAATTGTCCCTATGTAATTGTCCATATGTAATTGTCCAAATATAGTTCCTTAACTTCCAAAATTGACATCATTTCTTGTCTCCTACTATAATCATGACAAAATTTGCCACCAATGCCTTTAAGTGAATCTTTGCATCTGGCTTTTTTCAGAATAAAATGATAAAGTAGAACTATAAGCTGTTTTGTATTCTTATTTAACTACTTACAGTTAATTTTCCAATTAAAATTTAAACTCCTGCAGACAAAGACAATGTCATTGTCTTCACTGGAATTATCCAGACCCCTTCAACTAGTGAGTAGGCACTAAATGGACACTGGATGCTTATAGAATTCTCAGCAGATTCAAGTTCTTGTCAAATGAGGGAAGGGTTAATTGATCAATGCAAGTTATAAATTATCCATTTAGTACACAACAGTCATAAAGAACTTGTACTTAGAAATAGCTTTCTAAGTAAATTATTTTACTTCATTGTAAAGTAATGAAATGACACTTCCTTATCATGATGCATGGCTCACGCTTATTACTAATTTAGTTTAGCCTTGAATCTAATTAGTAGATTTTATTGTTTTTAAGGTTTTTTTTACCATATGTACAATTGAATCCAAAGAGAAACTTTTTTTGGAGGGGTAACGGGGCTTGAACTCAGGACCTTGCACTTGTGAGGCAGCTGCTGTGATGCTGAGCTAAAGCCCCAACTCAAAGGGAACTTTTTAAAACATTAATTTAAACTATTCTCTGCACATCACTGAATCAGCATCTTGTAATTCTTACAATGATTATGGAGCATGCAATTGTTCTTTTATGAAGAATTGAATATAGAAACTTATCCTGTTGAAATAAAGACAACACTCCAGAGAGAGCTCTGTCATTGCTTTCCATTTCACTTGATATCTTTACATCACGGTGATTAGGTTGTTTGAAAACTTCTAAATCAGCATAAAGAAACCAGAACACTCTGTGTTGTGTCAGAGACACTTATAATGTCTCTGATTTAAATTGCAAACCCTGAGGGCAGAAATAGAGATTTTTCTATCTAGGATAAAATATAACTCAGGCACCAAATAATATATAATGAAAGTAATAACAGCACTTCTTCATCCTCTGAAAGTGTTTGAAACATCAAGGAGACAGTATCTTGGGAATATTATTTTTAATGTTCATTGGTCTTCAAACATTGTGCTTTCTTTTAGAACACATGTATATTTTTATTCAATTTGAAAAAATACTGTTACAGTATTTCTAGAGTTAGAAACCACTTGAGGAATATGACCTTTAAGTAGATTGGTTTATTTGTCTTCCAAGATCATTTTGTTTCCACTTTACAAAAAACGCTAGATAAAACTAGAGAAAAAAAAAGTATTAAAAAAATGTATTATCTGTATCCATAACCCTGACAGTATCTCTCTGCCTCCCTATACTGAAGATACATTGTAGAAGAATGATGTGTCAGACTGCTTAATAGCAAATTAATTCCAGATTTAGTAGTATTCATTAACAACCATTTTCTATACTCATGGGTCCTGTGGGACTGGGACAGGGCACCAGGGAATGGTTTTATCTTTTCTTTCACTAGGACTATGAGGAAGCCGAGACTGGAGACTCAGGGTTCCTGAAGATGGAATCATCTAGAATTTGATTCTCTCAGTATGGCTGGTGCCTGGGGCACAATGAGTTCAAGTCTGTAACTGTCAACCAGAGCAACTGCAGGGGGCCTTTTCTGTGTCTTGATTTCCACCCTAAATGGCCACCTTAGTTAAGGTCACTGAACTTTTTTTTAATCTGGTGGCTCATAGGTCCAAGAGAAGGATCCAGTGAAAAAAGTCAAATTTGCTCAGCCTCAGAAATCCCATAGCATCACGCCTGCTGTATTCTGTTTTTCAAGAAAAGATGCAAATCCCACCCAGATTCCCAGGAAAGGGGAAAAGACTACTTCTGGATGCAGGAATTGCAAGCTCATATTGTGGAAGGGCCTTTGCAACAGATGTTATGGTTGTGACCATCTTTGAGAGATAAAATCTGTCTTAAAGGAAATCAGTCTTTTATGTCTATTGCCACTCTCAGCATGAGAAGGACTTGCTTGATGAAGGGGTCTTGCTTGTTGGGGCTTCCTATTTATTTCCTGTATCAATTGGCACTTGCTGCATTGAATTTTCAACAAAAGTTGACTGAACCTGAATTTAAATTAATTCCATTAGTCTTTTCACTGAGGTCCTAAGAAAACATCTATTTAGTGTTACAAGAGATGATAATTTTTGTGACATTATGAAAATTATGTTGACTATTAATATTCCATTCATCTCAACTTTTGGCAGAAGATTGCACTAAAATCATGGATCGGCTTCCAGTATTGCCTAGGACGGACTGTCATGAAACACATCTATTATTCAGACCCTGTGCACCATCTCCAAAGAGGTGTCTTTGTGCAAGTTACTCACATTCACTGAGTTTGTTTCCTTACCAGTAAAATGAAGAAAACTCTGCTAAGTCAAAGGAACAGGAATAAGCACATCAGCAGAGCCAGTTTGGAAAATCCATGCCAAAGACCAGAAAAGAGGGGTCTGATACATCCCAAGCAGAGGTGCAGATAAAGATGCCATTTTATTTTATAACTAGCTCATCCAGAACTGATGTCTTTTCTGATTGGCACACATGTGCTAGTGGAGGCTCTCATTGCAGGCATTTTTAAAAAGTAAGCACCAAAATAAAAATGAGTGTTAAATACACCAGCACCCAATGTTGTGATGATTCTCATCAAATGAGTTGGAGTATTTGATTCTTTACATTGGATATTCTTTTTTTTTTTTGGTCCCGGGGATTGAACTCGGGTCTTTGCGCTTGCGTAGCAGGTGGTGAAACCACTGAGCTAAATCCCCGGCCCTACACTGGATATTCTTTTTTAGGTCAAGGGAATATTTTGCTTCCATGTTTAAATTACTGGATGAGAACTTGAGACACTCTCAGTAATTGACAAAACACACCCAAGTATGGCATCCCAAGTGATGTTTAGAGGTAGCTGGCTGTGATGATTCTACTTGCACTGATATTGAGAACCAAACTTGATCAGAACTCAAAATGGGTCCTTTTGGTATTCATTAGAAAGCACCAGTGCAACTTGAAATCATCACCTAATGGTATAAAAAAGCATTCTGAATCCTAAGCTTATTACTGAATTGTCTCTGGTGTATCTTAAAAGAGCTAAGAATTTCCTCAATAGGAATTACAAGTGGCCATTTTCCAATGAACAATTCATGCATAAATAGACTCATGCAAACTGGAATTTGCTTTTGTTTCAAATGAGGAACTTGGTACAACTTTGCTGGGCCCAGGATTTTCTCTCTGTGCAATAACAAGCATCTCTGCTTAAAGTTCATCTTGCTAAAACTTCTAATGTGCAAATCAACATTAAATTATCAAGTTAGCTTGAGTCAGCAGAAATGCAATCCCCCCATACTCGAAATAAAAATATTTCCGAAAAGAATTTGCCTTCTTTGAGTTGGAGTTAAGCCAAATCTCATCTGCACTTCAAGCTCTCTAATAAACTTTCTACCTCAGAGGTGTATTTACATTTCAATATTTGAACTTTGTCCCTTCATTTTAGAAACTTTGGCTATGTGACATCCATAGCCTACTTGGTTCTTTAATTAAATATACTTCATCTCATCTCTCCCTTCTCTCCAAATATTAACTTTTTGATCAATTGATTATCTGTTCAACTCTTAGTAGTTGCTGATCCATCTGTCTCCCATGTGTCATCAGGAAAGTAAAGGCATAGAGGAGTTTCTGAAGTCACAATGCCTAATCCAGGTTGATAGTTGAGCTTCTGTTCCTTTTCTGTGTGATTTAGAAAAATCCTCTCTTCTTCGTGATCTGTCTTAGTGGAGGATAAATCAGGGGGCAAGTACCCTTTCTCAGTCCCAAATTCTCCTTAAGCACTTTTTATCCTGATCACATATATTAGACTGAAAAGGAGATTTAAATTGTTCTTAAATAAAATATCAGTTAAAATCATAAACCTGTAGAGTTTAGTAGAGAGAAGACCATGCCTCCAATTTAACCAATAAACTCTTTTCACATGATCCACACACAGGGCTCAAGGTCTGATTTCTTCCTCTGTTCTCTCTCAGTCCATAATGTCTGCATTTCCTCTCCCTTCAACATTTTACCCTTGACATATTTCCCAGTCCTTTCTTCTTGTGGTGCACCACCCTTTCCCTCAGGATAGTGAGCATCCATCCTCAGTGCTAACTTGGGTGTTGCAAATACAGTTTCCAATTTAGATGTTTGCCAGATGTTCTCTTGCTTTCTGTAGGAATGACCCCTAGGTTGGAGGAGAGGGGAGCAAAAATACCGCGGAGTGTTTTCATTCAAGCCATGGTTGATTTTTTTACTTTTTCTTTTATAAAATATTGAAAATCAAATACAGCTTTATGACATACGGGTTAACTCCCCCCTCCAAAGTATACTTGATCTCAATTCAATTTGTATTTTCTATTGTTAATGACATTGACCTTATTCCTTATGAAACAAAACCTTGGCTTCATTATGTTCTTTTATTCTCTCAAGTTTTTTTTTTTTTTAATGCTTCAATATTTAATTAAAACCTTTCTTTCTAAGCCATTCAGACAAATGGTCCATACTCAGAATACTTCCCTCTGGTCTATCAGTTTGCTTACATCTACTAGAAGAGTGAGATAAGAGAACTGTGGAAAGAACTTCAAGTGTCTGAATGAGTACCTCCAACTCTTTTGGTTCTATTCAGTATTATAGAATTTGTGGAGTTTTACAGCCAGCTGTAGGCAGCTCTTTAATTCTCCATGAGTTTTGCATTTCTCTTATTGAACTCCTACTTCTGTTAAGGTAATGAAAATATCATTACTGAGATAATTCAGCACCACACCCTCAATTCACAGTACAATGGAAGTATTTTACCACAGAAAAAGCCCACAAAGTGAGGAACCCTCGGCCAGGGATTTAGCTCATTGGTTCCTCCACCTGCCTTGCAAGTGCAAGGACCCGAGTTCGATCCCTGATCCCCCCCCCGCCCCAAAATTGAGGAACTCTGAGTATATATTTTCTAAATGATCTGTCAATAAAAGATTGGAGGACTCTCTAGGATACATATAATCAAATATAGTGTTATAATAATATAACTATACAGTCTGCCTCAATTCTCAGTATGACACATTTATATTAGACATATTTGCTTATATTAAACACATTTGATGCCACAAGAAATCAAACGTAATAAAGTTGCTACATATGCCTATTTAACTTAACAAAATTCAGCTTTGTGTTGCATGAAATAGATGGGGAAGGAATCAGGGAGAGAGAATGATTTAAATGTATGTAGTTCAGAAAATTCTGCTCACCATTGCATTCAAAGTTTGGGTGCCTGCAATGAGCATGAGAAGGAAGATGGGAAGTGTGGCCACTAATGCTGTGTCAGGTAATTTTCAGCATACTTAAGGTTCACTTTGAGTATATGTGGTCCTTCCCCAAGCTAGGACCTAATAGGCTTTGCCATCTAACTCTACTTATGTGGATAATCTGTGTCCAGAATACCAGACACTTCAGGTGGCCTGGGAAGACTCCAGGATTCTATACCAAGGATCCTCCTCTTCCTTCATGCAACAAAGCTCACCTCCTTGGATCACACCCATGCAACATATGCTAGCTCACACCACAAAGCTGTACCTGCATGAAATTTCTCCTTGTTTTTTTATCATGAAGTAACTTTATGAATATTTGAAAATAAAATGGATTTTCTGTATGAAAAATTAAAAATAATAAAAATAGACTAAACAAGAATTCCTTTTGAGTGTGAAATTATAGGTCTTTTTCCCAGTTCCTTTGCTTTTTCCTAAATTTCTCAATCATATGTAAGTATTTATTTCTTTGATAACATAAGAAAATAAAGTTAAGGAAACTTCAGAATGAGTTTGAATTCCTGGAGAGAGAGAGAGAGACAGAGAGATAGAGAGACAGAGATGGTCAAACCTTGGAATGCAAGTAACTTGTTCAGAAAGAGTTCTACAAGATGAGCAAACATTTCTAATGAATTTTAATTGGATAAATGAGCTACATCTTGCAATATGAGTAGTACATGATGCCAGATGTCACATGGTCACAACTGAACCAATGGTTCTTATCTCTGTCCCTCTTTCTATGTCTCTGTCTCTCTTTCTCTCCATCTCTGTCTCTCTCTTTCTCTCTTCAAAGATTAGCGAGATGTGTAAAATGTGGGAAACTGCAAAGTTTTATAGAAAATCGCCACTTGAATAAGGCTATAGCAGTGTGAGTGATGAATCTATTTAACAACAATACAATGTCACATTTCAGTGAAATTCTTCAAGGGAGGCAAAACCAAGTGTCATTGGATAGGTCTTTTATTAAAGTTTCATGAAAAGAAAAGATTCCACTGAGCCAATAGATAACAATTACGTCATTAATGATAGTGAAAGTCATCCTACACAATAACCCTCCTCTTATTTCTCTCATACAGGCCAAGAATATTTTTCAAAGATGAATATGGGTTAATTTGTTTGTTTTTCTTTATGTTTTGTATTTTTAATTATTTTGTATTATATTAAACTGTTGTGATCATTATTATATGAATATTTGGGGGTTTTGGAATGAATCATCTAAGTATTATTTCTTCTGGGGAAATTTGCTTTGATATACAAGTACTTTGGATTACAAGCATGTTTCCAGAAAAAATTATACTCACGAACAAAGATATATATATTCTATTTCCCTGACCTAGGTAAAAGTAATCTATAGGAGTTTCACAGAGAAATAATTTATTGTGAAATTTTCTCAAAAAGAGTAAGTTTGTTATATGTGAATTATAAAAGAAGAAATTTTGTAAAAGAAACTACAATTCTTTCTTACTTTTCCAAATTTTATACTCATTCTTTCTGAGCTAATAGAAAAAAATAAGAATAATTTATTCTTATATTTTCTTTAAGTAACTGGAAATAAATTAAAAATTAGCCTGTTGCACTGAGTTAAATTTCACTCTGTTATCAGAGTTATGATTTTCAGATCATCACTTTTGGAAACAAGGAAATAGGAATGGAAAAGAAATAATTAGTTACTAAATGCTTATGATGGGCTGGGTTATAAATTCTTTACATACATTATTTTCTTTGATTTTACAAACAACTCCATGAAGTGAGTTTTATTTTTACTTTACAGCTGGATAAAGTGAAGCTTAGAACAATTAACTTTACTAGGGTCACACAACTAGTAAATAGAAGTGACAAGATTGAAAGCAGATTGCTCTGATTTCAGTCTTTCCTGGAAACCAAAATGAAAGTAAACACTATATAAATAGTCATATGTTGTGAGATTAGAAGAACATGAAATAACGACTGCTACCCCCACTCCCTTTGGTAATGCTTTACACTAAGTTCTTTCAGGAGAATGCTGGTTAGTTGCAAACATACACTTTAATTTTCAGATTTAACAGGGGTAGTAATGATAAGAACAACTAGCAATTTAGCTTTTACCATGCCCAGGCACTGTTCTATTCCTGTAAACAAATTAACTCATTTTATTTTCACAGCAACACAAACAATAAATACTATTATTTATATTTAAGGAAATATGTGAGATCACTGGAGACATGGGAGGATTTTCAGATTAATGGGTCAGCAAATATTGAAATAGCTGGAAAAATATATTCACAAAACAGCTTCAAGGATGCAGAAATACAGCCAACATCTCAAGAGAATATTAACCCATGTTCCATGAGGCTTCCTTTCTCAAATACATACATTTAAAAAAGAGGAATATTTAAAAAAGAAATACATATATTTAAAAAAGAGGAACCACAGTTTTATTGTTGTTTCTTATTAATCTTTAAATTTCTTTGTAAACATCAGCAGGATTTAACATTTTTGTGCCTATAAACTCTTCAAAAACAAATTAGCCTTCAAATATTACCGTGTTTATTGTTCTGTTAAAATTTATGAATGTCTTGAAATAAGATAATGTTGCTTTATCACTGTTCATAGAGGATGATTCTATAGGTGCTTTTATTATTTTAATCATGTTATTTCAGAATTTTGGGTAGGTTAAGTTTTGTAACAAATTTGTTCATGAGGTTTTAATTTAGAAGGAAGTAAAGTTGCATCTCATACATATATCTTAAAGATTGTTTTTGGAATTTCAAAGTTGTTAAATTTGGGGGATTTAGGAATATGTGTTTACCCATCTAAATTATATTTAACTGGTTTTTAAAACACATTATAGGTTAAGTTGATTTTTTTTCTTTCAGTAACACAAAAATCACTTGATAATTTGAATGTTTGGTGACTATTTGAGAAACTTAGAATTTCTGATATATGGGTCAATGATGCTACTTTTGGGTATATTTTTTCAAGTCAGATATTAGATGCATAAATATAATATTAGATGAAATGAAAATTAATAGCTGATCAATGAAAGTGGAAATAATTTTTGTACTACATAAGAAGTATACTACATAAAACTTTAATTTCTGAAGATTGCAATAAATTCAATAAAAAATATGGATATATATATATCTTTTCTGGTGCTTGAATATATTATTATTACCACAAGAAAACTAAACATTAATATATAATGCATTACAAAGATAAATCACTTATAAAATATGTTGAAGGAAACAGGACATAAATTTAAATAAATAAATAGATCACTTTTGCAAAAAAGATGATTTTTTTCATATAGAAAGAGCCTTAATAAAATGATCAGACACCAGTCTCTTTAAGTTTAAAAACATTAAATTACTTTTATATATGATAGCTACTAGCTGTTTAAAACTGGTATTCTTTTTTGAGAAATTATTTGTTCATTTTCTGCCATGCACAATTCTATGCTCTTTGTTCACTTGAAAATCATTAGACTGTTAGAGAGCCCAAGTCAGTCTCCAAGGGAGCATCATGAAATGGCAAGTGATGAGTAAAGAACAAGGTATTTAGGACTTATTGAATGGATCAAGAGCTGGGTATCAGAATTAGCAGAATGACAACAGTCATATGATAAAATATTGCTTTATTGAATAAAACAGATAACTTTTTTAATGTATAATTTTTAACTATTTATGTTGGTAAATTAAAAAAAACCCTCCCTTATACATGGATCCTACATTTGGCATACCATCTCTGTGCCTTTCTAGTTGGGAAACCTCAGCCTGGAAATCTTAATATAGCTTGAAAGGATTACTAAATTTAACTATATTAGGATCCATGTATAACAATACCATATTCTCAGTTTTTGGGTTTGCCAAATGAAATTGAAGCTGGAGAAGAGTTCACATATTCCTTCCTTATAGCTGAAAAAACAAAGTGTGACCTGGCTCAGAAGGGTAAGTAGAATCATGAGTAATTAATGAAAAAGAAATGCACCAATGAAGAACCAGAAACCAGAAGACAAATAAGAAAAACGCCCAGAAGAATTAGCTCCCAGGGAATTGTAACTTTTAGAAGAAATAGATGACAACTTTAACTAAAAGAACACTGATGGGGCAAAAAGTTAGGATTTGAATGTAGCATAGAAAATATTTTGTAATGTTGAAGCATACAAACAAAAACAACAACCCAAAGTGAGAACAATAATTTATTGAGAACTAAGTTAGTGCCCTGAGAAATCACACAAAATTATTTCAAATACAAACCAGAAATATAGAGTTATTAAAATGAAAATTGTAAACATTCTCTCTGGTACAATATGTCCAAAAGTAAAAATTTGTGTAAAATTGAAGTGACTAGCAGATATCTCTAAAATATATCTGTCGTTGGGCTCAAGTCAAGGGCCCACCTGGAAAAGAGCTGCATAGGCACACAAGCAACAGGCAGAGTCTCGCCCTGATACCATCAGTAAGTGCACAGAGACTCTAGCCAGAACCCTGCTCAGACACCAGGGACTGGGGTGCACAGTCCCAGGCCAAAGGCCCTCTGAGACAACAGCTATATAGTGGGGCAGGCCCTAGCCAGAGGCATGCCTAGATACCTTCCCAAGTGTGCACAGTCCCCAGTCTTCCCAGACAACAGTTCAACATAGAGATCCAGAAGGCAACCATTCTGAACCCAAGAACTGGTGCACTGGTGAGCAGCACAGAAAAGGCTGCTCAGTGGCTTGCTGAGAATTTAAGATGACTGGGTAAGCAAAAAGTTGCCTCAAGAAAGGCACAGCAGGCTGCATCTGTTGAAATGAGAAGACATATAAAGAAGTCTCAAAAGGAGACTTCCAGATCACCTAAGGCAACCCCAAAGGGCAATGAGATGGAACAGTCTGATACTCAAACACCTGGACTTCCTGAACTGGCAACAAAAGAGGATCTGGAAAAAATGAAATCAGAAATAATTTCTCAGATAAAATCAGAGATTGCACCCATAGTGCAAGACATGATTAATAAAGCTAGAGCAGACATAGATTAAAAAAAATAGAGGACCTGAGGAACATGATGGAATCACAACATAGGGAACAAATGGAATTCATAAAACAGACACAAACAGATTTCCAGGAAAAATTATGAGAAATGGAAAAATGAAAACAAAGTCTTTGTAAATAGGGAAGGGTAGAGGGGGTGAAGGGAGGGCTAGGAATGGAGAAAAAACAAGAAGCAAGATGCATCATGTAAAGGTACAAGTTCCCAATGAGAAATGTAAAAGTGTTGCATACCTAAAATGTACCAATAAAAGAATTAAAAAAAAAAAACTCCACTGAAAGTTTACACAGCAGAATGAGCCAATGTGAGGACAGAATTGCAGATGTAGAGGATAAAGTTGCAACTAGTGATCAGGAAAAGAAAAATTTCTTAAAAATAGTATGTGACCTTGAGAAATCAACCCAGCAACTGATAGATGATGCAAAGAAGAATAACATAAGACTGATCAGAGACAATGAAGAAACAGGAGAGAGTGCAGATTACATAAAAGAACTGTTCACAGAAGTAATGTTAGAAAACTTCCCAAGTAGGAGAAAAGAACTTGATCTACAAATAAGTGAGGCATATAGGACTCCAACTAGCTTTGATAAAAAAAACTACACATAGGCATATAATAGTTAAGATTTCAGAAAGCCAACAGAAGAACAAAATTTTACAAGCAGTTAGAGAAAAGAAACAAATCACATACAAAGGAAAGCTCATCAGAATCACAGCAGACTCCTCAATGCAAACCCTTAAGGCAAGAAGAGAGTGGGGTGATGTATTTAAGCCCTAAAGGAAAACAACCTCCAAACCAGATCTTTCAAAAGTGATGGAGAAATAAGATATTTTCATGACAAAGAGCACATTAGGAACTACATGAATACCAAATTAGCACTCCAAAAACTTTTAGACAATAACCTAGGAAAAGACAATGTAGATCACAACTCCAGGCAGCTCAGCAGAAAGAACCCATCAGGCAAGACCAGAAATTAACCAAAGTGGGAGAATTCAACAAAAAGAAAGAGTTATGACAATGATAAGTCAATACGTATCAGTTATAACCATCAGTGTTAATGGTCTCAATTCACCAATCAAAAGAAATAGACTGGCAGAATGGGTCAAGAAGCAAGATCCAACAATATGCTGCATACAAGAAACACACTTAATTCAAAAAGAAACTCATAGACTGAAAGTTAAAGGGTGGAAAATAATACTCTATGTGACAGGAACCTGAAGAAAAGCAGGAGTAGCTGTCCTCTTTGTAGATCAAGTGGATTTCTAACTAATGCTGATTAAAAGAGACAAAGAAGGACACTACATCCTTGTAAAGGGAACAATCCAAGAGGAAGGGATGACAATATTAATATATATGCATCAAACACTAGTGCCCCCAACTATATAAAACAAACACTAACTGACATGAAAAATCATATAAGCACTAACACTATCCTATTGGGGGACCTCAATACCCCACTGTCACAAATAGATCAACTAGACAAAAAATAAACAACAAAATACTACCACTCAATCAAACTTGAACAAATGAACTTAACAGATGTTTACAGAGTATTACACCCCACAAAATCAGAATACAAATTCTTTTCAGCTGCACATGGGTCATTCTCCAAAATAGACACATACTAGCTCATAGAACACATTTAAGTAAGTTCAAAGGAATTTAAGTTATCCCCTGTATATTATCAGACCATAATGCGATGACACTGGAGATCAATAGCAAAAGAAACCTCAAGAATCTCATAAACACATGGAAATTGAACAAGACACTTTTGAATAACCAATGGGTCACAGAGGAAATTAAAGAAGAAACCAGACAGTTTATACAATTAAATGACAATCTCAATACAACATATCAAAATCTATGGGACACAATGAAAGCTGTCTTATGAGGGAAATTCATAGCGGTGAATACACATATTAGGAAAATAGAGTGAGACCAATTGAACAACCTGATGCTGAACCTCAAGCTTCTAGAAAAAGAAGAGCAGGACAAACTCAAAACTTATACAAGGGAGGAAATCATAAAGCTCAGAACAAAAATCAATGCGATGGAGACTGAGAGAATGATCCAAAAAAATCAATGAAGCAAAGAGTTGGTTCTAAAAAAGAATAAACAAAATTGACAAACTCTTAGCCAAATGTATCAGAAAAAGGAAAAATAAAGGCCCAAAGCCATCCAATTAGGAATGAAAAGGATAAATTACAACAAACCCAGCAGAAATCCAGAGGATCATCAATACCTACTTAGAGAACCTATAATAACCTCCAATAAGATGGAAAACACAGAAGAATTGGAGAGATTCCTAGATATGTATGAATTATCAAAGTTGAACGAAGAAGACCTAAAAATTCTAAACAACCCAACATCAATCAATGAAATTGAAAACATAATTAGAAACTTAATAAATAATAAAAACCCAGGCCCTGATGGCTTCACTGCTGAATTCTATAAGACATTTAGTAATTCTATAAAACATTTACTGTTTAAACTCTTCAATAAAATCGAAAAGGAGGCAATACTCTGAAATTCATTCCTGGAAGCAAGCATCACCTTGATCCCCAAAGCATAGAAAGACACAACCGAAAAAGAGAACTGTAGCCCAATCTCACCAAGGAACATAGACACAAAAATTCTTAATTAGATACTAGTAAATAGAATGCAGAAGATCATCAAGATCATAGACCTGACCAAGTTGGATTCATCCCAGGGATGTAGGAATGCTTCAAAATATGCAAATTAATAAATGTAATACACTATATTAATAGATCCAAGGGCAAAAAACAAATGATCATCTCAATAGATGCAGAAAAAGCATTCGACAAAATCCAACACGCATTCATGAAAAACCCTACAAAAAATTGGAATAGAGGGTCTCCAACTCAATCTGATAAAATCCATCTATGAAAAAAACAATCGCCAATATCATACCAAATGGTCAAAAACTGAAATCCTTCACACTAAATTCAGGAACAAGACGAGGATGCCCACTATCACCACTTCTGTTCAATATAGTTCCAGAAACATTAGCCACAGCAATTAGAAAAGAGAAAGAAATGAAAGGAATAAAGACAGGAAAGGAAGAAGTTAAAGTGTCATTATTTGCTGATGATATGATACTTTACATAAAAGACCCAAAAGACTCCATCAAAAGACTTCTAGACTTAATTGACAGATTCAGTAGAGTAGCTGGCTATAAGGTCAACACTCAAAAAACAATAGCCTTCTCATACACAAATAGCAGACTCACTGAGAGAGAAATTAGGGAAACAATTCCTTTTACAATAGCATCCAAAAAAATGAAGTATCTCCAAATCAGTCTAACGAAGCAAAAGACCTCTACTCTGAAAACTACAACACTCTGAACAAAGAGATCAAAGAGGATATAAGAAAATGGAAAGATATCCCTTGCTCCTGGGTAGGAAGAACCAATATAGTGAAAATGGCCATACTTCCAAAGCTACTAGATAGATTTAATGCAATGCCAATTGAAATTCCAACAATCTACTTCACAGAAATACAGAAAACAATCCAAAAATTCATTTGGAACCAGAAAAGACCTAGAATAACAAAAGCAATTCTAGGCAACAGAGACATGGCAGGGGGTATCACAATCCCCAACTTGAAACTATACTACAATGTTGCTGTGATAAAAACGGCATGGTAATGGCAAAGAAACAGACCCTAGGATCAGTGGAATAGATTAGAAGATGCAGAAACAACTCCAAACATACTCAGCCAAGTCATCTTTGACAAAGGAGCCAACCATCCTCATTGGAGGAAAGATAGCATCTTTAATAAAGGGTGTTGGAAAAAGTGGATTTCAACCTGCCAAAGATTAAAACTAGACCCATACCTATCACCTTGCACTAAACTAAGATAAAAGTGGATTAAATATCTAAATATTAAAACAGAAACATTAAACTTGCTGGAAGATAAGTTAGGTAGAACTCTTGAAGACATTGGCATAGGAAAAGAGTTTATGAACAAAACCTCTGTAGCATGGGAACTAGCACAAAGAATCAACAACTGGGATCTCATCTTATTAAAAAGCTTCTGCATTGCAAGAGAAACCACCAACAGAGCTAGGACACAACCAACAATGTGGGAAAAAATTTTACCAGCTGTTCTTCAGACAAAGGTCTACTACCTAGAATATATAAAGAACTAAAAAAAGTCAGACTCCCCCTAAATTCAAGGACCCAGTTCAATAACGGGCATCTGAAATGAACCAACATTTCTCAGACAACAAAGTAAAAGCAGCAAATAAACACATGAAAAAATGTTCAACATCACTGGTCATTGGAGAGATGCAGATGAAAACAACCCTGAGATTCCACCTTACCCCAGAAAGAATGGCTGCTATCAAGAAGTCATCCAATAACAACTGCTGGCAGGGGATGGGGAGAAAGGAACCCTCCTCTACTGCTGGTGGGAGTGTAGACTGGTGCAACCACTGTGAAAATCAGTATGGAAATACCTCAAAGAACTAGGACTAGAGGTCCCATTTGACCCAGCTATTCCTCTACTGGGTATCTTCCCAAAAGAATTAAAAGATTCATACCACAGAGATATATGTGCGCCCATGTTTATTGTGGCACAAGTTTGTAATAGCTAAAGCTTGGAAACAGCCCAAGTGCCCATCGACTGGAAACTGGATAAAGAAGATGTGGGTTTTTTTTTTTTATAAAATGGAGTACTACTCAGCCATAAAGAATGAGAAACTAGAGACATTTATAGCTAAATGGATGTATATTGAGACCATACTCTTAAGTGAAATAAATAGGACACACATGTGTAAATACTGAATAGTTTCTCTAGTGTGGGAAGTGGAAAGTGTACAGAAGGCTTAAAATGATTAAAAAGAAAAATTGATAATTTGAAGTAGGAAGAAAAAGTCCAAAGGGGTAGGGGTGGTGGGAGGGGAAGGGGATAGGAAAGAAGGGAAAGGAAAAACTATGAGCTGAGAAAAAAAAAAAGGAAATGAAGTCTATGTAAATAGGGAAAGGCAGAGGGGCCGAAGGGTGCAAAAGTAATGGGGAAAAAAATAAAAGCAAGATACATGATGTACAGGTACCCAATGATAAATGTAAACGTATTGTATACCTAAAATGTACCAATCAAAGAATTTAAGCAGAAAGAAAAAATTACAGCTGACCAAATTATCCCTAGAATTAAAACTCACATGGCCCTCTGTTCTACCTTTGGTACTCATGCGACTCCACAGAACCCCTTGAAACCCTTTAAATTTGAGTCCATTCAGATTGATGTTTGGGTGACCCTTCCTACTTCACAACCTACCTGATGCTATGCCACCCCTAGCAGATTATATCCTGACACTTAACTATGCTTGTCATCTCCTCTACACCTTAGCTGATCAAAGTCTCCCATCTCCTGCCCCACCTGTAGCCTTACCTCTTTCTCTCTCTCCAGGAGACCAAGTATATCTCAAAACCCTATCCTCAAAGCCTCTCCAACCACATTGTTAAGGGCCTTATACAGTCACTTTAACTACACCCACTGTGATAAAAGCACAGGAAAAGGCCCCCTGGTTTCACCTATCCAGAATAAAGAGAGCCACTTCACCATTTGAGATGAGGCAGCCAGACCAGATTCAAAATCTTCCTAGGTACTCTTCTCTTTTGACAGGCCCTACAAAGATCAAATTGTCTCGAATTCCTGAGGAGTCCCAACCTGACTGATGCCTTTGAGCAGACTCATTTCTCACTTCAGCTCCTTCATACAAGCCCTTCAACCTGACCTCTTGTGGTTGGTCCCACAGGAAGACACAGTTGAGTCAGTTTGTGAGTGGATAGCTAACTGCTACTTCCAGGGCTCTCTCTCTGACTTCCCTTCTGATGAAGTTTCTCTTCACATTCTCCTCCTACTCTGCTGGCTATCATTGCACCAGCTACCCTAGACCCCATCACATTTAAGAACGCTCATGAGATATTGCAGCACCCTATCATAAGGGACAACTTCTGATGTTCTCAGCCTTCTTATAATCATACTTCTTGGAATCATCCTCAGCATTGGTTTGAGTGCTGTGACCCCAACAGAGTGGACTTCTTGTCAAAAGTGTCTAATTGCCTTTACTTATTACACTCTTATTTCTATCCTCTGCATCCTGATCTGCTTTAATTAACATGCTCCAACTCTTCTTTTTTATCCTCAAGGGAGGACTATCCTGTTTCACTTCTCACCTTGTCCGATGGCTTGTAACTCTCCAGGGGGCAAGGTCTGGATAATGGATCGGAGTGGGCCTGTCTTGTAGACAAGGGCCCACCTGGGTTTAGATATCTCACTTCCATGCATTACTCGTGCTACCACTCCACCACCACATGCATACACTCAGGGAAAAAATACTGGACAGGCAGGATAATACATTGGGCCATGACCTTCTCCTGCGGAGCAAGCCAGGGGTCCACCGCTTGTTTGAGCTACCTCCCCTTGATCAGAACAAGTGACTGGGGTGGGGTGGGGGGGACACAGGACTAGGCCCTAAAAAAGGAGGTTAAAAAGGTTCAAGTCAGTCTTGAAAAGCTTTTCAAATCCATGACCCCACCCCCATATAAAGGGATAGACTTGTCAGTTGTTAACCAGATAGCCCAATCTCACAAGAGACTTTCATGTCTCTTCAATACTACTCTCTGTAACCTCCCTGGTAACTTCTCTGACTGTTGGATGTGCTTGTCTATACACCCTGTCCTTTTACTCCAGTTCCCACTTCCCCAGACTTCAACATTTCATTCCCAGATATCCACAATATCTCTGTGGCCCTGGGACTCTTCTCATTTAATTTACCTCCTCCCTCCAACCCAGAAATTTGACTTGCACTGGTTTTCCCAATAACTCCATAAGCTCTCTATCTTCCTCAATCATCCCTGCCGATCTTCCACTCTGCCTCCTCTCTGGCCTATACTTTGTTTGTAACCAGGAAGCCTGTAAGTGCCTTAACCAGTCAGAGACCTTCTGTTGTGTCATGTTCCTTAGCCCCCCTTTAACCATGTACACTGACCAGCAAATCACAGAAGCAGCCCTATTACAACTTGGCAACCACCACAAAAGGGCAGCTCCCCTTCTTGTTTCTTTTTTAATGGGAGATGGGGTACTAACCGGCATGGCAACAGGTATAGCAGGCATCTCCACCTCTGCACACTACTATCACGTACTTTCTATGGAGATCTCTGAGGACACGGACAAAAGAGCCAAATCCTTGGCCACTGTCCAGGACCAAGTCAATTCCCTGGCAGTCATTATCCTACAGAACAGACATGCCCAGGACATGCTGACAGCAGCACAGGGAGGGATATGCCAGTTCCTTGATGAAGAATGCTGCTATTTTGTCAATCAATCAGGTATACTTAAAACAAAGGTCAAAGAATTAAAGGAACACATAGAAAACAACCAGAAACAGTGGGGAATGTGGGGGACCCGCCAAAACTATTCACTACACCAACAAACTATGCCCTGGTTGCTTCCCCTCCTACGACCACTGGCCTGCCTGTGCCTCCTGGTCCTGGTTGGACCTTGTCTGTTTCACTGTTTTCAAAATTTCTTATAGGAACATATGTGGGCCTTTACCAACCAGATGGTTGGCGAACTCATCTTGGCTAGCTACCAGCCCCTCACTACTGATGCTGGCTCTACCTAATGAGACCACACCTCAGCTGTCTAAAGCCCCCACCCAACAATGCCCCTTTGATAGCAGGAAGCAGCTACAGAAGAAGAGACCTTAGCTCCAGTACCAATAAAACAAAAAGGTTGGAATGATAGGTCACCTAGCCCCAAGCTGTCTCCCTTCCACCCAAGTTGGCCTTCTTCCCACAATCCATCACATTCTCACCTAAACCCAGTCCCAAGATATCTCCCTTTCCACCCAAGGCCTTCTTCTTCCCTCGTTCCCACCCAACCCTCCCACTGACCCTGCACCAGTCGAACCCTCCAGGTCACCTAGCCCTCACCCAACCCTTTAAAAAACTACATCAAACCTCCACGCGAGCTGCTGTTTTCCTTTGGTTCAGAGGCAGCTGGGCAGCTTGCTCCCCTCTGCAATAAAGGCCTGTTTGGTTCCTGTCCTGGTTTTGGCCCTGGATTTTTCTAACAATAATCATGCTGTAAAACATTGTATAAACCTCTGTTAGAGAAATTATCACAAAACTCATTAATCTGTATGTTTGTAAGAATGTAAGCATCTTGAGGACAAAATTTTGTTTCAGAAATTCCTGTTCTTTTAAGAACTGAGTTGGCACTTTTTAAATATTAAATTAAGGTGCTTGAAAATTTATACTTATCTGTCAAAAAGGAAAAAAATACACACTCTCTTTAGTGGTAAAGTAACAGGGGTACTGTACTTCTTCCATATAATATATTGAATTAGATTATAAAATCCGAAGGCACTGCACAAATGATAGGCTCTTTCACTTGACTGAGTCCATCCACTCCTGGGGAACAGTATAACTTTGTGGCATAGAGCTGGGAGCTAGCTGCTTGACTGCCTGAGTCGAAATCCCAACTGTTTCACTTACTGGCTGTGCAACTTTGGGCGTAGTACTTAAAATCTCTGTGCCTTAGTTTCTTTCACAATGAAATGGGGTTAGTTTTCTTGGTACTTGCTAGTGTGAAGTAGGATAATAAAAGTAAAACAATTTAATGCTTAAAGGACAACCTCCTTTCCTAGTGTTGTTATTAGAATTTAAATGGAGTAATATATGTGAAAACATTTAAACAGTTCTGTTACATAGTAAATACTATGTAAAACTGAGCTATTTGTAAAACATTAAAGGTAATGAATATCCAGTTTTACAAGTATTTACAGAATGTCTGCTATGCAATAGACATTATTTTGACTAAAACAAACCAAAAAAAAAAAAAACCCAAATAAAATAACATGTGCTAGGAAAAACATTAGAGGAGGAAAGAGGAAAAGAAAATAGTGATTTGTATTTAAAGAGGATGATAAAAGGAAGACTGTCTTGGAAATCATAAGTATTGGAAAAATTGTTCTAGCTTGGGAAAAATGGTTCTGGATAAGAGAATGGTGAGCGTGCAGGTCCCTGGCAGGAACATGGGTGAAGAGTTTGAGTACTGGCCAGGACAGAGTGTAGAAGTAGGGGAGTAGGAAAGGCTGATAGAAATGCCAGCAGCTCCATGCTGAAGTGTGTGGAAGGCCTTTCCTTTTATACTGACTGGAGTGCCGGGATCTCTTATACTTAAAATCTTTCAACAGATCCAAGGATCAGTGGCTCCTAAAGCAGAACGAAGTGATAGAAGGCCATTGTAATGATTTAGATTCTGGTGCTATTTGTTTTCTGCCAATTTAAAACAAAAATGCCTGAAGTACAAACATTTTCTTTATTAGTGTTTATTGGTATTTTTCATTCTTTTGTCACTTGTGAAAACTCATCAAAATCGAATTTAGTTATTAAAGCCCTCATTCATTTTATTTCTAGGTGTAATAATAAGACATTCATTTAGTCATCTTACTTTCCTACTATTTCTGTTAACTTACTACGATATACTGTGTAAAATTTATATAAGAAACCCAATGCTAACAGTCATTTATCATCATATCATTCCACTTAACTACATACAGCATATTGTTCTAAAATGTTGACAGTCATTAACTATCAGGGATGTTTTGAATGCCTCAGGGTGATGTCAGATTTTACTACAAAATTTAGATAGAAAGAATAATATATTTTGGTATTATTTATGTCTTTTCCATTTTTATTTTTCTTGACCAGATTTTTCTACAATAACACCTTTTAACATCTTGCTTACCCTTTACTTTATTCATGCTCTCTGTTACCGCTATCTCCACCATGGTTTTTGCTCCCTCAGTCACTGAATGTAGCTATTGATTACTACTTCACTTTTCCTCCGTAATAGCTTCATATCCTTTTCTCATTAACACATTTTCATTCTCTCTATTCAAATTGTACTTTTTTGTGTGGAATAAAACTCAAATATTAAGTACTAAGATAATTCTTTTTTTTTTTTTGTACCAGGAACAAACTCGTGACCTTTCGAGACAGGGGTGGTGCCACTGAGATAAATCCCCAGACCCCAAGATAATTCTCATAAGCCCAATAATAGATAAATATTCACAAGAAGGTTTTTATATCCTCAGAGCACATTGTTCAGTATTGGCAAATGTTACATGATAGTTCGCTGAAGCTTTGACCTTACAAATGGTCAGTGACAAACAACTCTCAATGACCTTTGTACATCACTATTTATTTGAAAGTTTTGAATTCTAGTTTGGTCGTGAGAAATATTTATTTTCCCACCCATGTGTGTATATAGTTATGGTAAAATATTTCACTGCTTTTTAAATAAAAGCAGCTGCTGAATAGAGACAAAAAGGGAAAATAGTAGAATAGTTCTTGTTTTAAAACTCTTGGGGAAACTAATATGAAGATAACATTTTTGACAAGATGATCATCAGGAGTGAGTTCAGCTTTAGGAACAAAGATTGACCAATCAGAAATCATTAATTTTGGGGTGATATATTTACCAAACCAGGAGGCTTTGGTCTCAGTGTCTATGTAAAAACTAAAAAAAAGTTCTGCTGACTTCACCCTTTATTACCACTCACAGCAGCATCTGAAGTGGGGCTGGTTTCAGACAATGTCCACTGGACACTACGGCAACTGAAGTGCAGAAAACTCCATTGTAAAGTATCTTTGATTATACAGAGAAGCATATAAAAGCCCAGGTCAGTACTTGATACTTGGGGAGGGAAATGAGGCATAAAAAAAGGATAATGCAACAGCAAATGTTGGGCCACTTATTTAAGGTGGTCAAGTTTTATTTAATTTGTTTTCATTTCTACAAAGTACAATTTTCCCATGTTTTTGTTTCAGAAACAACTTGCCCTTCTACTTGAAGGAAGTTTAATCTCTTTTAATTCTCCAATTCCAAACAACATTTTTGCAGATGATGCATCTGACATAGATGCTCCAATTACAAATGATTTTGTAGGTTCCATTTCTCTAAGGGAAGGTGATGAAAGTACTTGGCAGAGAGGTTAACAAATTTGAGGTGGATTTAATGATTATGTTCAACTTCACAGCACACAGACAGCATGCCAATGACTCCATTGCATTCCATGGTTCTGGTTCCCATCATTTTACCTGAAAAATTTAGTTAAGTCTGGTGGATGGGTTTGGGCAATTTTTTTCACATACATGTGCATGCATGTGTGTGTGTGTGTGCGTGTGTGTGTGTGTGTGTGGTGGGGAGAATATAAGAACACTGCTTAAGTCTGCTGAAATCCAAACCAAACAAATAGAAAAACAATAAGAGCAAAAACAAAACCAAAGACCCCTAAAATAATAAAACTCTGGTCGAGTGGAAGATGCCCAATCACCCTGCTGCAGACAGGCAGGTCTGTGCATGCCCTACCGAGATACTGAGTCACACAGAACATGCTGAATCACCCCGCTGCAGACAGGCAGGCACCTGGTTCCACACTACAAAGACACAGAGGACACCAGACCACCAGACCAAGGTACTGAGTCCCGCTGTTCCCAGCCCAGAGGAAGGGGGTTCCTGGCCACCATCCCTCCTACTGATTCCGGGCCTAAGGTAGGGGCTTCTGAGCCGCCATCCTGCTGCTCCTGGTCCAGAGGAAGGGGCTTTCTGGCCACCATCCCTCCCACTGCTCCCAGCACACAGGAAAGGGCTTTTGGGTCACCATCCCTACCGCTGCTCCCGGCCTCTGTCCCACCTCTCCCAGCTCAGAGGAAGTAATCCGTGCAGGTGCTAACAGCCCCCCCGCCCCAGTAGAAATGAGAAAACATGTAAATAAGTCTTAAAACCAGACTTCCAGATCACCTACAGCAATCTCAAAGGGAAATGAGATGGAACACTCTGATAC
>NW_004624730.1:25740016-25773033 GCF_000247695.1 Heterocephalus glaber | reverse complement strand
CTCCTCCTTCTCCCCCTCCTTCTTCTCCTTCTCCTTCTCCTTCTTCTTCTTTCTTCTTCTTCATAGCACAACTTGTTCTCTAAATAGGCTGATGAGGATTTAAAGATGTGAAAGTAGGGCCAAAGATTTAGCTCAGTGGCAACCTGCCTGCCTCACAAGTACAAGGTCCTGAGTTTGATCCCTGGTACAGCACAGCAAAAAAAAAAAAAAAGATGTGAAAGTAGGTGATAAGTGTGTATGTATAAACCTGAGTTTTTGGTTACATGTTTAGTCAAATGAATTAATGGAGGCAGATACATTTTCTCTTATTGTGAAATTGTCTTTGACTTAAAGGTATATGCCATCAGCTCACTATATCTTTGAGATTCTGTGATATGACATTTACAATGATTATGCATTTCAAATTTTTTGTCTGTTTTAACCATTGCTTCTTTTTCTACTTCAGGACCTACCATGGTTTCTAGTAAGTGGTGCTGATACACAAACTCATATATAATGAACTAAAGGACGGGAAAGTAAGAGGATGAAGTATTTTATTTTGCTTTCCTTCTTGGTACAGTATTAAAGTTCTAAATCATTCCAGTTGTGGCTCTAACATAATAATAAACAGAACATTACATTTAGTGTGAATCACTTCAGGTATTTCAAACCTCAGTATTATATTTACTTTATTAACTCATTTTTAAAATTCAGGTCCACAGAAATTTTTACTAACTTAGCTCTGACTAGAAATAATGAAGATAAAATAATGCATTGTGAGCTGGTGTGATTTACTTTTTAATTCATGTCCTATAATCAAATATTATATTTCAAATAATTTTTTTTTTGGTACCAGGGGTCGAACTCGGGTCCTTGTGGTTGCACAGCAGGCAGCGAAACCACTGAGCTAAATCCCCAGGCCTCAAATAATTTTTTAAAAATCAGAAACTGTCTTAGACAGGTAATCAATCCGTGAATGTTTATTGAATTTGATCCTTCAAACAGATGTGAGAAGATGTGAGAAAATAATTATTCTGACTGTAATTTAAGAGGGACTTAAATTATAAAAACACATTATAGGGAAATAATGCTAAAGTTGGAAATGTCACAAGCAACATTTTGTGAACATTTCACTCCCATCCTTGCTTCTCATTCTTGATATTACAAATGCAAATGAGTTAGAAAATCTAGTGTAATTTTTGTATAACAATGTTCATTTTAGCAATTATTACTTAAAGGAATTATTTGTAAAAGAAAAGATTTAAAAAGTTGTAAATATTTAAGGCAGAACAAGAGTCAAACATAATAACAGGATCTGTCAAATGTGATTTTGGAAATTCAATATATATAAAATCATAACGAGGATAATCAAAACAAATGTATTTAGTTCCAATACTTGTCTCTCTTCAAAAATTCTTTCACAGTAATTAAAGTGAACTTGTTTTGTTGTTGTAATAAAAAAACTTCAAAAATTTTCTGTAACTTGTTTGTTTACTAAGACTTTCTACC
Organism: Heterocephalus glaber; assembly: GCF_000247695.1. Next base: position 25,771,545 of record NW_004624730.1, on the reverse strand, counting down.
AGATGTTTTTGAAACACACCCAACTCACACTAAGTGTATCACCTTACAACTTTACCATCTGAAACACTCTATTTGTATGTCTTTTGGTCCTTCATTGGCCCTCATTAAAATTACCTAGTCAGCTAGGTCATGGCTCCACCCTAATCCGGTTAAGTCAACTTTTATCTTTACAAACATGCTGTTGGTAATAAATGTTGAGTTGACATTTTAAAAAATGTCATCAGTCCTGCATTTTCTCTTCAAAAGTGCTTTCAGGAAGTCAGAGCTACGTTGTTTTTAAATTATTTGTAATGTTTTCTGCACATCATGTTTAAATTCCTTGTGTGTAGTGGATATATAGATACATATATCACATCTTAACTCCTTTTTCATCCACTTGACCTCCCCTTCTTCGCCCATCCCTTCATCTCTTGATCCCCTTCTCATTTGAAAGATCTATCCCCTATTTCCTATATCCATCTTTTATTTTGGTCTTTGTTTATAATTTGGTTTTCTCATATAAGAGAAATCATATGATATTTAATTTCATGTGTCTAACATTTCATTTAACATTATGTTCTCATGGTGCATCCATTTTCCTACAAATGATATGTTTATCTTTTGTTAATACAAAGTGGTACTCCATTGTGTGTAAATACCACATTTTCTTTCTCCATTCATCTGTTGATGGACATATAGGCTGCTTCCAATATTTAGCTGTTATAAATTGTGCTGGTATAAACGGGAGTATGCACATATCCCTGTAATATGATGACTTTAACCCTTTTGGGAACATATCTAATAAGGGAATAGCTAGAACAATAAAAATTTCTAGTTTTAGCTTTTTGAGAAATCTCAACACTGATTTCCACAGTGGTTGTATGACTTTACATTCCCATCAACAATGTAGAAGTGTTCCTTTTACCCCACATCCTTGCCAGCACTTGTTATTACTTAATTTCTTGATGACAGCCATTCTTTCTGGTGTAAGATAGAATATTGGTATTGTTTTAATTTGGATTTTTCTAATGGTCAGTGATGAGCATTATTTTATGTATTTATTGGTCATTTGTACTTCTGTGAAATGTCTATCCCTTTGAGTTGCCCATTTTTTGATTGGGTCTTTTATTTTGGGGTGAATAGATTTTTGTGTTCTTTATAAATTCTGCATATTAGTCCTTTGTCTGAAGAATAGTTGGCAAAATTTTTCCCATTCTATAGGCTTTCTTTTCATTTTGCTGGTTTCATTCCTTTTGGTGTGCAAAACCTTTTTAATTTGATATGATCTCATTTATTGATTCTCAGTACTATTTCCTATACAACTGAAATCCTATTCAGAAAGTCTTTGTCTACATTTATGACTTCAAGAGTTTTATCTATTTTATCTTTAACAGGTTATGTACTTCTGTATTAACATTTAGTTCTTTGATCCATTTTGATTTTAGTTTAGTACATGGTGAGAGATATGAGTCTAGATTCAATTTTTGTATATGTGGATACACATTTTTCCCAACATCATTCATAAAAGAGGCTATCTTTCCTCCAGTGTATTTTTTTTCCCCTTTGCCAAAGATCAAATAGCTGAATGTGCTTGGGATTGCAGCCTCTATTTTCTTCCATTCATCCTCTTATCTGTTCTGTGCTACTCCCATGTTGTTTTTATCACTGTACCTTTGTAATATAGAGCAGAATACAAAATCAACACACAAAAATTAATAGCGTTCATATACATTAATAATGAGCTCACTGAGAAAGAAATTAGGAAAAAATACCATTCTCATAGCACCAAGAAAATTTAAATACTTAGGAATTAACCTAACTAAGGAAGTGAAAGACCTCTACAATGAAAACTACAGTATGCTGGAAAAGGATATCAAAGAGAAAATAAGAAAATGTAAAGATACCCCATGTTCTTGAATTGGCAGAACCAATATAATCAAAATGGCCATTTTAACATGATATATAGATTTAATGCAATCCAGATTCAAGTGCCAACAGCATTCTTCACAGTACTGGAGAAAACAACTCTAAAATTTTTATGGAGCCAGAAGAGATACAGAATAGCAAAAGCAATCCTGGGTAACAAAATAAAGGGGGAGCCATCACAATCTTAGACTTAGAGTTATATTACAGAGTTGATACCATTTTTATAATGATAAATGTCTTGAAGAAAATATAATGAAAGCTTTAAGTGAGATGGGTGTACTATTAACATGCTAGGTCAGAGCATGAAGCCTGGAGCAGGTGAGGGCAAATCAAGTACATAAGCAAAGGGTGGAACAATTGGTCCTTTCACAATAAGAATGGGAATTTGGGAAGCATGTATTGGTTAGGACAGTATATGTCTCAGTATTTTTTAAAACAGCAGTTCACAGTTAAATATTGTATTTAATAATTGTTCACATCCCTTCCTCCTGGATGTATGTTTTCCAAACTGAAGTAGTTATTGAACCATAAGTAGATGTTAGAGTTCCTGGTAGAATTCAGGATTTTCCCCCTTCCAGTAAAAAAAAAAAAACGTTTTTTGAATTAAAAAATAGAAAACAATGGAGATAAGGTACGGTCAGGTCCTGGATAGACAGGAGAGATGAAAATAGAAGGTTGAAATCTATTGAAAATTAAGTGAAGGAAGAAATTAATATTGAAGGTGAAATATGTAGGGAAAGAATAATATTTATTAAAAACAAAATGGAGAGGAGAAATTGCTCCACATTTAACACCTTATGCTTTCTCCATTTGGAAGTATATTGCTCACATTATTGGGCTCTTTTAGAATAAAAATGTTCAAATTCTGGAAAATCATAGGTATGTTAAAGTGTGGTTATTTACTGTATTTTACTCATTGAGTGTTTGATAACTTCTTTTTGTGAGAAAATTCTTAGTTACTTTTCTTCTTGATGAGAAAAAATACTTAACACCCAAAGATAGAGGAGGAAAAATTTACTGTAGCTCATGGTTTTTAGTGGTTTTAGTTCAGAGTTGGCTGGCTCAAAGGCAGGGTGGGATGGCAGAGGAGAAACAGTTTCCAGCAGGCAGAAGGCAGCAAGGCAGCAAGCAGCAGAGTTGCAAAGCAGCAAGCAATGACTACAGCCCTGTTTCCGTCCCTTGTAGTCTATCCAGGCTTCATGGCATTAGGGTGGGTAGCATTCACACCTGGGTGGGCCTTCCCATTATCTACACCCAGAATTATGCCAAACTAATCAGTCGACTGATCTAGTAATCACACATCCTTGATTCCAGCATCACACACTGTAGATCTAACCACCTCTGAAAAGTCTCACCTATGATCAATGAGGTTTTGGGGGGACATTTAGACACAAGCTATAACACACTACCCCGGCCCCTCAAAGACTCATGAACATCCCTTTATGAAAAATACATTTAATCCATCTCCAAGAGTTGCCAGTCCTAATAATTTCAGCATTGCTGAAAAGTTCAAGTCCAAAGTCTCCTGAGATTTAAGGCAAGCTCTTAGCTACAAGCACCTGTACAAATGAAAAGAGTTAGCACTTCCAATATTTAATGGCACAAGATAAACATTCCCATTCCAAATAGGGGGATAGCAATAAATAGGATCAAAGCAAGTCCAAAATCCAGCAGGGCAAACACTAAATCCTGTAGTCCCATGTCCAGCATCCAAGGAAATCTGTGGCAAGATATGAATTCCAAAGGGTTTGGAGGCTCTGCCCTTATGGCACTTCTAGTGGTTGTAGCTCTCATGTCTTCTCTCTTTGGCCAGCTCTACTTACTCCTTGTGACTCTCCTCAGATGATCTATATTTCTGGTTTCTCCAACCTTCTGAGCCTCTGTTGCATCTTCAGCTTCATACTCACAGCTTCACACACAGCCCTCTCAGGGACATACTGTCTGTCCTCCCAGGTCTTCTTCTGAAATCTTTGTGGAAGCCTTCCTGACCCCACGACTCTTGCATTCTGCACCTAAAATCAACACCACATGGATGATGCCAAGGTCTGCAGCCAGCTGGAGCAGTATCCTGTCTTCCTTGTCTCTTAGATGTAGGGATTGAGTGTCTGGATCACTGGGTACTCTGAACCCAATCCTGAGGAATAAATTCTCTAGGCCTCCACCATAATGGAATATGGTGCTCTGCAGGTCTCTTCTCAAAGCAAATTTTCACCTTTGCAATCTTGAGGCTTCAAAGACTGGAGTCTTGCTCTTTCTTATGATGTTTTCAGACCATCTTTCCCATTGTCCTATTCTTTCTTAGTAACTAAGTTCTCCCCTGCTCTATCTTAGCTGTCCACAGCTTTACTGGAGTTTTCTTTCTGACCAAACTCAAACATTTTAAATCATTCTGTTGGGCTCTTTGCTCTTGATTGTCAACATAGATCTGGCTAGAACCCCCAATAGTACCCATGCCACTTCCTCAACATTAGACTGTCTTGAAATTTCTTCTGCAAGATTAATTAGTCTACCTTAATTTTAGACTCAGGCAGTCTCTAGGCATCAGCAAAATGCAGATAAACTTTCTGCCAAAGCATAACACACATTGTCTGTAGTCCAACAGCCAATGTAGTCCTTCCCAGCAGAACCCTCCTGAGCCTGGTTTTTACCAGCAGCATTTCTATCAGCTTTCTGATCTTCTGAGCTCTCAGCAGAATCTCTCATCCAGTACAGCTTAAAGCATTCCAGGGCTGCTTCTTCAGCTGGGATCTCAAACCTTTCCAAACTCTTCCCATAAGCCAGTTACAAAGGCTCCTGAATTACATGGTCAGGTACATCACATGACCCCACTTCTCTGGTACTAAATCTGTCTTAGTCAGTCCTTACTAGAGAAACAGATTTAATGGAAGATATACAAATTATATAAGAATTTACAAGATTGGCTTACAATAGCTGTCCATAAAGTTAAATGTGGAAGAGTGCAAAAGGTCTGTCTGTGCACTGGATACCCAAAGGATCCAGTCAGAAGCCTGGAGCTCACAGTACTATCCCAGGAGAGTGTGAGTCCGTATCAGGAGGCTGAAGGGTCTATGCTAGAGAGCAAAAGACAGCGTCCAAGGTGAAGGCAAAGAGTGGAGTTTCTCTGAAGAAACAGAAGCGATTCTTCTTTCTTCATTTCCCCTTTATGCCACTGGGGTAATAAGCCACCCTAGTTTGAGTCTTCTGTCTTCAGGAATTTCCCTCAGCCACACTCGGAAAAGATATGTTGTTGAATTTCAGTAAGACTGACTTTAATGATTGAATGATTTACTACTTATTGGAGGCATCAGTATTACTATTTCATAATGAGCAAAGTTTTTATTGAGAGTCCTCAGTTACATTCCTTTTTTATTTTTTTGGTACCGGGGATTGAACTCGGGTCCTTGCGCTTATGCAGCAGGCTGCCAAACCACTGAGCTAAATCCCCAGCCCTAGTCCCATTTAATTCTTGCAATTACCCAAAAGATTTTTAACATAAGCATCATCATATACGTGAAGAATCTGAGACTCAAAATGGTTACATAATTTATCAGGTGTCACACTCATTTCAATTAAGATTTGAATCCAAGTCTGTAAAATATTGAATCTGTGGGTTTTCCATTAAATCACTAAATAATATTCTTCATTGCAATTAAATTAATTTTTTAAACACTCAAAATATTACAAGATGTAAAGACTGTTTGCAATTTTAAATTTACATACTTTCATCTTGCTGAAAATTAGAAAGATTCCTATTTGTCTCAGAACAGCTATATTGAATTGTAGGATCTCTTGCTTGATATATGGCCAGGTGTAAGGCTAAAATATATCATGTGTATTAGTCTGCCTTCCAATAGACTACATATACCACAAGGAAAAATGCATGTTAGATAAAACTCATGTCAATTATGAAAATAAGGGAAATATGACATTTCTTTTCTGTATTCCCCATGTTGTCCCCAAGAAATATTGCGAAGAACTGTCCTCTTGAGCTGTAAGGGGAGTAGTAAAATGCAATGTTTTCTGTTTTGTTTTCTATGGAAACTTAATCTTCTGTTTCCTGTGTACTCAGAGGAATAAATGTCACATTTCCAGAATTATTCCAAAGATTTATATTATACTTCATGCTTCAAATAAAGACTTCTCCCTGTAGGCCTGTTTGTATGAGTTTTTCCTGTGAGCATAAAAGGAAAACTAAACCTAAGGTCAAAATTACCTTCTGAAGATTTATGTAATAAAAATGCTTCTTTTCTATAAGTCCTATAAAACTATGAATAGGATTTTAAAAATTAATTACAGGACTTTAAATTTCATATAGAATAATAAAGTCATAAGTAGCCATAAGCTTATAAAAAAGAGATGAATGATAAGATGAGCTTTTTAAAAATAGAAGCCAGAGCATTTACTAAGCCATTACAATCAAAGAAATTGTAGTCCAATAGAGTAAACAAATAGATAAATGGAGTGAAATATTAGATCCAGAAATAGATCCAAGCATTACTGAGAATTCACATATAACAGAGTGGGACAGCACAGGTACAAGTGACATGGCAAAAATGGGTGGCATATGAAAAAGAATATGTAAAACTGTGCCTCTGTTTCATCTTATTGCTAAAACATCTAGCAGATAGATTCATATTAAAATATAATAATTAGCAATATAAAAATTAACAGTGTCTTTGAAATTTTTCTCAGAGGCTACAAATACATCTTGAAGTTAGGAAGATTTCTTAACCAAGACAAAAACATCAGGAACTATTGAAAAGGTGTAGAAATTATTGACAATATTTTAAAAACCTACTTGAAAGATATAACCTCAAAGTTAATAAATTAATGACAGATTTGGAAAAACGTCTGCAAAACAGATGATAGCCATATATTACTACTTACATGACATGATTTTCAGAATTCTCAGCTGGAATAAGCAGACCAATGGAAAAACTATCCAAAACTATAAAGAGACAGCTCACAAAAAGAGAGTCTAAATAGCTAACAAGCATGACAAATGGTTTATCCCACTACAAGCAGACTATGAGTTAAGGGCATGCAAATTAAATTAATACATAGTCTTGAATGCTTGTCAGACTGGGACATATTTTAAAGCTCTAATACCCATTGCTCAGAATAATTCTGAAAAAAGTCAAAATGTGAAAATTTTCTGTGTTTGAGGAGGAGACAACTGGGCTATATATTTCAATGAAAGATACATATAACTTTTTGACCAGGAAGTCTTACTTCTGAGAATCTATGTAACAGAAATAAAACCAACAAAACCTAAGTGTGTAGATGTTCAAAAATGGGAACTTTCACATTGATAATATTGGCAAAATGTAAGTGAATGAAGCAAATATCCAGAAAACATGAGAAGTGAAAATTTTGTACAAAAATATGGACAAATATATATGTATATCTATATTTTAAGGTATTTGTATTGTTTGTAATCATATATTTTCAAATGTATACATATACATATGCATATACATGGTCATATGAACAAGGAAAAATGAAAACAAAAAGGAACATGTACACAATATTGTATAAAAATCTAGGGGCCAGAGATTTAGCTCAGTGGTTTTGCCGCCTGCTGCACAAGCGCAAGGACCCAAGTTTGATCCCCGGTACAAAAAAAAAAAAAAAAATCTATTATCCTGGTTGGGATAGGTCATGTTTGAGAGTAGGGGGAGATGATGGGGAGAGAAGAGATAAAAATAAAACAATATATTTAAATTTTTTGAATTAAAAATTTTAAAGACCCCAGTGTATTTGATGTAATCCAATTTAAAATTTAACATGTAAACACAGTCATTTTTCTCCTTCAGAGTCCATGCACACATACAAAAAACTGAATCTCCTCCTTTTTCAGGTGTTACATTTATTATAGCCACTGTTTGTAACTGGGGAATATGAGCCATGTTGAATCACACTGCCCACTCAGGTCTCTCTCTTCTGAAGTAATAGTGGTTATTCACTATATTCTCAAATATTTTAAAGAAATTTAGATTTATTCATTAGCAGAAAAAAATTGGTACACAAGACTTCTCTAGCCAGCATTGAGAATATGGGTAATTCACCTGATACCAGCATGTTGAATGGACACTGTTTTTATAACCATCAGCATAAAAATTTGAAATCATTTGGCTTTGATTTTTGGCAAAATCATGAAGCCTCAAAATCATGAGGGTCTTCTCTCATGAAGCCAAAGTTTTGCTTCCCAATTGTCCTTTCTTGACAAAATATTTTATACACATAAAATTCTTCTTGCAGACATCATATGCTAGTCATTATTTCTGATGAAATAAATTTAAAGTCAACAGAGGACAATTAATGGTTAATAGATGGTTTTTCAAAGTCATCTAGTGGATCCATTTTTTAAAAAGACAGGTGGTTTTCTGCGTTGATAGTTTTATCATTCTGAATTTAGTTCTCTAGCACATTATATTTTTCTATCTGACTGTAGTGCCTTGAACCCATGCTTTGCAATCTGTAGATGCCATTCATAGCCTCTTCAGGGTTCATTCTTCCCAGAATGTACATTTGTGCATATGTGATGCATAATTTTTTCCCATTTCCTTATTTGATTTTTAAACTCTCTGTAAATTAAAAAAGCCAGTTGGAATGGGGCAGGGGCTACAGGTGACCACATGGTGTAGTGCTAAAGAGTTCATATTCTTCTGTGCTTTTGCATATTTATATACAAAATGATGATAAAACAATGCCCATATGATGGGTTGGTGGTCAACATTCCACGATGTAACATTTAAAGAGTGGTTAATAATTGTTCTCTAACACTGTTAGTGAAGCACACACTGTAATAATGAACACTGAAAAAAAATGTCACAAAAAGGTGGAGGGCTACTGAGAAGTAGGTATGAACATTTCAAAAAGCAAAGAATTCTTGGGCTTATTTAATGGACAGGCAAAGAATGCCTGAGTTTATAGGATTATAACTGATTGTAATAATTAATGCAGGTAAACCAAAGTCACAAAAATTTTTGATTGGCGTATTCTATTTAAGAAAATAGAAAAGTATTTGTTATGATTTACAATAATTCCTTGTAAGACATTTAAATTTTTAAAATATGTTCAAGTTTAATTCTCAATTATCAAAAAAGAAGTTATTTAAAAGTATTCATTATTCGTTATTTGAGAGTAGTGGAAAACAGTTGTTTGCCCAATTTTTATAAATGTTGTATTTTGTATAATCCTATATGAATTGTAAAATATTTGGCTCCAATATATTAAATTTGAAAATTTAAGTTGTAACTTCATTAGTATTGATTTTTTAGTATAGAAATTTCCACAATATATATTATCATACTTGTGATCCTTAATCATGATATGTCAGCTTGACTGGATTAAGAAATATCTAGGATATTAGGAAAGCACAGTTTTGAGGGGTGTGAGTGGTGAGGTCACAGAGGCATGACCTTGAGGAATTTATGTGGTCCCTGGGTCCTTTCTCTTGGACTATGTCCCTCTGTTCTGCTTCCTAGTCACCATGAACTGAGCACCTTTGCTTTACTCTGCCTATGTGCCATGAACTGAATGTGTTTGTTCGTCACACTCTTCTGACATGATGTTTCTCCCTTGGAGCCAGCCAGCTATAGACTGAATCCCTGAAAGTATGAGCCAGATTTGACTTTACCTCCTTTAAGTTGTGGATGTCAAGTTTTGTGTCCCAGGAACAGAAAGTTGACTAATACAGAAAATTGGTTCCAGATAAGTAGAGTTATTGCTGTGACTGTATCTGACTGTGTGGTTTAGAAGACTTTGAAACTCGCATGCAGGAGGTTTTAGGAAAGATTTGGAGGTGGATTTTAGAGAAGCCTTTTCATGTTGTAAGCAGAGCCTGGTGAGTAACTTTGGTTAATATTAAAAGACTAGAATCCTAATAGGAATAGTAATGGCCAGGGTGAAGATGTTTAAATTGTGAACAAGGACTTTCTTGGCAATTGGATGAGAGGCCATGTGTGTTATGCTCTGCCACAAGCTTTGTCCACATTTTGTGCATGTCCTGACACATTGAGGGAGACTAGGACTAAGGACAGTGGACTAATTGACCTGATGGGGGAAATGTCAAGATAGCTGTCAGGTAAAGTATTAAAGATAACAGTCATCTAGAAAGTGCGTATTCACTGAAGTGATCTTGGGTGTATGCCTTTCTGCAGGGAGCCTGGCTACCTTAATGGAGTATATAGATATACCTGTTAATACACGAAGGACTGATCACTCCAAGAGCCTAGACAAATCTGGGAACGGCCCTTCCAGGCATGGAGCCCTATTGGCACCAAGTCACTTTTGTCTAAACACAGTACTTAAGGAAGTGAGAACTCAATGCGCCATGGCATTTTCTCTCTCACCTGCCAAAGGCTCCATCTCATGCAAGACCCTTCCCCTGACAATTCTCCTTCGTCTTTGGAACTGTCCCTTCCCTCTTTGTGTGGTAATGTATTATTTCACTATGTCCACATCTGGTGTACTTTTACAATAAACTAACTTTCATCTTTTAAAAATCATTGTGTGCCTCTACTCTGTCCACGTGGATCCAAATCTCAAATTTCTGTGACCACATATATGTGACTCCTTGCTGTCACAAGAGCCCGACATTCAAGTTGTGGCATGGATACTCCTGGCTGATTTTAGCCAAATTTATAGTGATCATTTGGTACATAAAGCAGAACAACAAAAAAATTGGAAATCATAAATTTTGGTCCAGAAGGAAACATCTAAAACTGGGGGAAAGGGAGGGGTGTCAACTGAAGAGATTAGCACCATTAAAACAAAGCAAAGTACTTTGTACAGGGGGAGGAAGAATGATGCATCTTGGGCAATTCAGAAATCAGCAAGTCCCGACCCATGGTGGCTAAAGGGATGGAAAAGTGTCAACCTTTCTTTTGATAAAACAGTCCTGGGGGCCTCTGCTCAAGAAGGGCTGTTATGATTTATCACCCTAATGCCTCATGGGATCATAGGAAAGACCTTTGGAAGGTGACTGAATTATGATGACATAATATTTGCCTTGGTGTTCGGAGGTGGGGCCTTGTTGGAAGAAGTAAGTCACTTTGGGCATGACCTGGAAGATTTTATCTACCTTTTCAGCTGCTAGTTTGGCTCTCTTTGCTTCCTCAATGCCATGAGGTTAGCAGCTATTCCTCTGTCATGCCCCTGTGCCATGCTGTCCTGTCTTTGAGTCAGGTGGCTATGGATGGAAACATAGGCCAAAATAAACCTGTCCTCTTTTAAGTTATGGGTATCAAATATTTTGTCCCAGTGATAGTACTTTTATAAGTACTAAGACAGAGTTTGGCACCAGAGAAGTGGGGTTGTTGCTGTGACACTATCTAATCATATAGTTCAGAAGCCTTTGATTTCATGGAGGAGTGTGGAAACGTTTGTAAATACCAGCCAGAAAAACAGCTATAAGCCAACATTGATGGGAAATTCTAGACAGAGAGCTCAGAAGACCAGAATGTTTATAGAAATGTAGATGGTAAAGGATGAGTTCAGGAGACTTCAGTTGGAAACAGGACTCACCTAACAGTAGGATTCCATGCCATGCATGCTATGCTCTAAAAGAAAGTTTATCTGTATTTTGGTTATGTCCTGAGACTTTTTGGGAAAATGAGATTAAGGGCAGTAGACTAATCTGGTGAAGAAAATTTTAAGGTAGCCAATGTTGAGGCCATGACACTTGTACTGTTAAGGGCTTTTAGCATGCTGTACATTGAGAATCAAGAACAAATGGCATAGCTTAATAATTTAAAATTTTTCAGTTTGACCTAGGAGGAAGCTCAAGTAAAGTTGGGTTCTGAAAAGTTAAAGCAGAGGAGAGCTTGATTGATGAAAAGATTATAATTAAAAAGGAACCAAGTACTTTGGACAGGGCAATAGGAAAATAGCTTGAAGACATGTCAGGAAACAGCAAAACTCTGCCTTTGGCTTGAAAAAGTGAAAGGATTTTCTTTGAGGGGAACCCCCCAGGTACTCTGTTGAAAAAGGGTCACCTGGGGAATTGATTTCTTGGGACTCAATTCATCACACTCAGCTATCCAGGTACTTGGAGGCTTCCACAACTATGATGCAAGCAGACCTTGAAATCATCCATGTAGTGCTCGTTTTCACACAGCACATACAGAATATAAGAGTTACAGGACTATGAAGGCTTCCACCCAGATTTAAGAAGAAGAGCCCCGAGAGCCTTAGCAGTGTGCCCCAGGGTGGCAGTGTGTAAAGCTGTGAGAGTAAAGCTAAAATTATAGTGGCAACCCTAGGAATTCAGAAAAGCCAGGAAAGTGGAGCATCTGAGGAAAGTCACAGGGAGCCAGCCCAAAAGACAGACAATGCAACCACCAGCAATGCTCTCCTGCTCTCTCTCCTTCCTTCTTATTTTAACAAAGAATCAGTAACCCCCTAATAACTAATGCAACTTTCAGTTATGTTCATAGTTTTGATATCTCCTTTCATTTTGAACACAGATCTTGACTCATAAAACTCTGTTGCATAATATGGTCAGGATTAACAAAATGCCTCTACAAGCTGTTTAGTTTTCCATAATGAATTTATTTCTTCTGAATTTCTTTTAAATACATATCCCTGGGATGAAAATTTTTGTAAACTGTAAAATCCTACGGGTAAGATTATAGTGCTGCATACTTCGGCAATGACCTGAAGTACCCCTTAAGAGCTGCTCATCAAGAAGTTTTGTCATGAAGAAAGAGAAAACATAAAAACCATGTTTCTAACACTGGGAATTATCTTCACTGGGCTTCCCCAAAGGAAGTATCATAAAAAATACATTTCTTTTGTAATTATTCTGAATGGTTAACATGGAACAGACAAAAATAGAATTCTAGAATATTAGAGGAAAAAACCTCTCTGATATTATTTAATCACACATACTTGTTTAACAGTGTAAACACTGAGAACCCAAAACACAGATTGCCTAGTTAGGGACTCAATCTCCCTAGCATAAGGAATTGTTAATTGTTGGGACAAATGTTTTTAGATGATACTATATTCTTTTTTTTGGTCATTTTTATTTTTGTTTTTAAGTACCAGAGATCGAACTCAGGACTTTGCGCTTGCAAGGCAGATACGGCACCACTGAGCTAAATCCCTAGCCCTAGATGATACTATATTCTTTTCATTGGCACATGTCATTAAAATATTCCTTAATTCAAAGTATTTCAAATATTTTTATGTCAGTTTTGTTTCAGCCAATAAAATTGCCTATAAATTTTTAGAAGCTTGAAGTGGCAAATATTTTTATTTTTTACTTTAGTGTATTCTAAAAAGTTTATATGGGAGAAGCATAATGTTTAAGTTTTATAATGTATGATTTGCAAAAATCTTTGAATAAACATACTTAAAACTACAGTAGAATTTAGATGTGGATAGAAATGGCTTAAATGATATGAAATATAGAGGCCACAGAATAAAACAAAGATTTCAGAAAATATAAAGGATGCATGGCTACAGATTAGTCAATAATCAAATGATAAATTGGGAAAAAATTTACAGTATTTTCTTTGACTGGAAATGTGTTACAGCTTTGCCAAGACGTGGATTCTCTTCAGTTTCCTTTTATCACGGTGGGAGCTAGAAATCCCAAGGTGGTCCAGCCCAGTCAGTGGCAGTCTTGTAACCCATTTGTAGTGTGATGGTGTGTAGGGAACAGGGAAAGGGGACTTACTAGAACCTCTGCAGTAAATCTTAGTCTCTTGCGAGCCATGGCAGCACAAGGCGAATTACAGGAAAGGTAGAAAGATGAGACTGAGAAGAAGCTAAGCTTTGGGTCTGATCAGTGCTGCTCTGGGCGGCAAAGACGAAAGCCCCCAGTTTACCGCACCTTTTGTTCAGTACTCAGTACATCGGGAGAAACAAATGTAACAAATGACTTGCAGAGAGTTGAGTACATCCTGTGTAAATAAGATGTAACAATCCAAGAGCAATGAGGAACTGAGTAGATTTTTGTTCCTTCCAGGATGTTTTCAGCTCCCAGGATGTTTCTAGTCCTGAAGAATCACAGCATCACCGGATCATTGAGGCCTCAGTTGTAATCGGAGGCCAAAATGGAGTTATGTCTCATAATTCCATAGCTAGGCTGTAGGCAGGAGAACTAGGCTAAATGCTAAAATTATGTAGCATTGCTCCCGACAATGGTGCACCAATACACATTTGCCTCCAAGACCTTTTACTCCATGGTGGCAGTTTTTTGTGAATTATCATGAAAAAGTAAAAGACAATATAAAAGGGTATAAAACACAGTTCATGGAATTACATATCCAAATTTTCAATAAAGGAGTCCAGATTTCTCAGTAGCTATGAAAATGTAAATTGAAGTAAAAGCCAAATATATCATCATGGCTATGAAATAGGAAAATCATTAAAAACTACAGTGAAACATATTGCTGATTTGGATGAAAAGAGAATGCTCTCATTAATTTTTGGTGACTGGATGAGAAATTTGAACCCTTTTGGAAAAATGATCTGACAATGTCTATTAAACTTTAAAATATATGTATCTTTTGACCCAATAATTCTACCCTTGGAAATATATCCCATAAACTAAAACACTTGTGCTAATTTGTATACACATATATGCACATATACTCACAGAATCAAAAATTGGAAACCAAAATAGATAAATATCAATAGAAAAAATTCCATTTCAGTTTAAAATAATTTGAAGCATGTAAAAGTTTTTGGAATATATATATATATATATGTATGAATGACAGAATGGGAAATGAGAGCTTTTATAAATTACCAGCAATAAATCTAATAATATGATTTTTTTATTATAGAAATAGTTTTCAGATATAATATTTAATTTGAAATCATAACTTTTTAAAGTTAAATTTATTGGTACATTTTACATACACATAAAGACCACATCCATCACAGGGAATTTGTACCTGTACATAATATGTGTTGATTCTTCTTTTTTTTCCCAATCTCCTCCCCTCTTTTCAACCTCCCTTCCTCTCCTTATCTACAGAAGCTTTGTTTCCATTTTTCCTTTGATTCTTTTTTCTTTTGTCATCTTTACTTTCTCCCTCCCTATTCTTTGTTCCCCTTTCCATCTGAACATTTTCTTCCCATTTCCCACTATCTATTATATATATTCATTTGGATAATTATATTTTGGAAGGAAGCATAACTCATTCTTTTCCTTACATTTTTCTTTATTTTTAAATTGACACATAAAAATTACATGGACTTATGGGATACCATGTGACATTTTGATCCATATGTACATCATGTAATGTTTAAATCACCTTCTTTGTACTGAGAACTTTCAAAATCTTTTCCGGTGTCTTTTCTGAAATACACACTACACAATACAACCTCAGTTATTCTAATTCAGCAGGTATGGAATGAGGTCCAAGATTTTTCATATCTAGCTAGTTCTCAAGCTTTGCAGATGCTACAGGTCTGGGGACCAACTTCAAAAACAATTGCTCTTTGAATATATTTAACTAGGAGTAGAATTCATGGGTCATGGGGTAAAAGCAATTTTAAATTTATTATATAACGCAGTGTTCTTTTCTATAACATTTCTATCAGTGTGGATGTCTTTTAGCAATATGTATAAATATTTTAACTTCTCCGGGAGAAGTAAGTGTGACATGTTCTCTCTCTATAGTTTTCCTTTTGCCTGTTTGTTTTGAAATAGGGTCTTGCTAAGTTATCATTATCTATAGTTATACTACTGTGCAAGAGGAGGAGCAAGAGTTATTTTGAATGGGGTAATACAGGTGGCCTTTTGGAGAAATGCCCTGGGGAAAGAGCATTGTTGAAAGAGAACATATTTGGAGTATTTTGAAAAAGCAAGAAGATGAGAGCGGCCACTCTCTTTAAGGTGCTTTAAGGGGACAATGGCATAGATGAGTGTGAAGGAAGATTTCTTAAGCCTTGTTGGCATGGTAAAGACGTGATATTTTCCTACATGTAGTTGTAGGAAACCATAGGGAGGGTATTTACACAGAAAGGAGATGACTTGACTTGTGCTTTGCAAAGACTAATCTGGCTGTGGAAAGGGAACAACAGTAGGGAGGAAGTAGGGTGGGAGTGAGGAAGAGGCCAGCACAGGAGAACAAGAAACAAAACTGTGACCTTGACTAAGGAGTAGTGATGGAGCAAAGGGATCGTCATCAGACAATATGGTACTTAGCATAGATAGATTTTTAATAAATAATTCTATTATGATCAGCAAGTCTATGTTATACAGAAACAATACAGTCATATGTTCAGTAACAAAGCAACCAGATAAAAAATAGAAACAATTTTTATCTTAAGTCTGCAAGGAAAATTACCAGGTATTAAAAATAACAATATAAAAGTCTTCACAAAGAGACTATAAGAGAATTTCTGTGAAATGAATTAAGAGAAAGAATGTATGGCTACTAATCATATGAAAAATATCCAACCACATTGTTGAATCAGGGAAACCAACATCAAAACTATAGGCAGCCAGGGGTGGTAGCCACACCTGTAATCCCATCTACTCAGGAGGCTGAGGCAGGAGGATTGCAAGTTTGAGGCCAGTTTGGGCAATTTAGGAAGACCTTGTTTCAAAACAAACAAATAAATACAGAACTATAGGGAGATAACATTCTCATTTATTCGTGAGAAATTAAAATATTTATATATATGTATTGCTAAAAGACATCCACAGTGGTATAAACATGATGAAAAATAACATTGCATTATATAATAAACTTAAAATTGCTTTTGCCACATGACCCACAAATTCTACTCCTAGTTAAATATATTCAAAGAGCAGTTGTTCTTGAAGTTGGTCCCAGGACCTGTAGCATCTCTAACATTTGAGAACTAGCTAGATATGCAAAATCTTGGGCCTCATTCCACACCTGCTGAATTTGAATAACTGAAGTTGAAACCCAACAATTATATTTTGACAACACCCTCAGCTGTTTCTAATACAATTAATATGGGTAAACTCTTTCTATCATCTCTGTATGTAATAGCAAAATATTGAAAACAAACCAGGTGTCTATTAATAAAAGACATACAAAAGAACATAGCCACAGTACTGAATATTATGTAGCAGTGCAATCAATAAATTGTAGATAGGCACAACATACTATGTCTCAGTGATATAGAAGTAAAAAATTAAGGCAGAAAAATTATAGGAAAAAATATAACTCCACATATTACTAAAAAGTAAAGAGTGTCTTATTGAAGGAAATTTATATGTGACATATGTCGTCAAATTATAGAGAAAAATAAAGGAATAATTAACAAAATTCAGAGAAGTGTTTCTTTATGAACAAGAGAGAAAACACACAGAATCAAGGAGAAAATGCTAGCTAGTAGTCAGAACGTGCCCTGAAGTACACATCTGTAATCCCAGGTACTCAGGAGACTGAGGCAGGAGGATTATGAATTTGAGAGTAGCCTGGGCAATTTAGCAATATCCTTTCTCAAAATTAAAAAGATAGTTGGGGGTGCAGTTTATTTGCAGAGTACCTGCCTAGTATGGGTGAGGCCCTGGATTCAACTGCTATTATGGCAAAAATAAAACAAAATGCTAAATGCTTTTCATTTCCTAACTTGGTGAGATGTGGGTATTTATTGTAGAATTGTGCTTCAGATACTTTTTATATATTTGTTTTTTATATTCTCAATATATAAATAACATTAACAAAATATAATGCTCGAAATTAAGTTATAATGCAATAATAGAAACAGCAAATGAACAAAAAAAATCATGGAGTTAAACCAATAGACTATTTTTTCTAAAGTACTCACACTGTCAGAAAGTATATAAAAAGTTTAATAATAAAGCAATCTTTGTATTCACGTCTCATCTTGTTTTTCATCTTTCCTTTTCTTCCATACATAGATTCAGTAATGAAAACTAAAACTTATTTTAAGCATAAAGCCATTGTGATTTTTAAAAGAGGATGTGATGGAAAAATACATAAATAAATAAGAAAAATACTCCCTGGAAATGTAGAAAGTACATCTTAAAATTTCAGCCCAAGTATAGTACTCTGATTCAATTAAAATGGTAGGCTCCAATGAGTGACTGAAAATTACATCAGCATGTTCCTTGAGTTTTAATGAGGCAAGGAAGAGCTATAATCTCTTCAAGAAAGGCAAATGACATGGCCTAGTATGTGAACAACATGTTCTGTAATAGGATAACACCACAGAAATATTTGTCTCTTTGTCATACTCTCTGAATTGCTGTTTATACAGGAAATAAGATTAAAATGCATGCTGGCCATCTACGCGGCACATGTAAACTCATTTCAATTCAAGATAACTAATGATTACAATAAAATATTGTTCTGTATATAAACAGAGGAAATTTCTTTTCTTCCATAATTATATTTAGGCACTTAAAGATGGCAAGTTTCAATTATAAAAGGAGAGTTTAACCATTTCTGCCTCATTTGGACATATGGTATCATTTGAGTAGTATTTTATTTTGGCAACTAAACAAATGAAGGCAGGTGCATGTTCACTAATAGAGACAAACAAATTCCACATATAATATTTCAGGAGTACTTTTGAGATGTAAGTTATTGTGCTAACTGCATAATGTGCTGTTTTGCCACAGAATAAGATGGTTATCTTCCCTACAGGATACCAGTTAGCGACAAAAGAAACTTTATATTGCTTTAAATTATGTATTGAAAAATGTGTTTTTAAAAATATAATAGGTAGGCCTAACCAAAATGAATAAAAATGTTATAAGTCAGCGTATAAATAATGTTGTTTCAGTTTTCACACTGCTGGAGGAGGATACAGTAGTTGCTCCTGATATAATTTCTGTTAGATTTGCAGTTGGAAATACAGACCATGAGTGTTTTTTTTTAAATTTTTTATTAAGGCAGTCTAAATTTTTGATGAATTTATTTGAACAATGAAAATACAAGTAACATTTAAGTGTCTGGACTTTTTGAAATGTCTATGCAAGAGCATGTGTATGTAAGTGAAATTTTGAGCACATTCTAGAGAAGGCGTTGAACCTTCATCCTATAGGTGTCTGTTAGCAAATGATTAGGCTTCTTCTCAATGCTTTGCTTTAAAATGATGCAGTTTTTCAAGCCAAGTGAGGAATAGCACTAACCTCTAACTGCTCAATTAGAAAATATTAAAAATTATTCGGATAAGTTAATGGAAAGCTATATTCTCACTTGTTGCTGGCAGGTATACAAACTGGTATGAACTTTATCCAAATCAATTTGGTATCAGAAAATAAGTCTTTAGGATATTTGTATCCTTGATTTCTTTACTGTACTTCTTAAAATTTATACTAAGAATATAAATAAATAAAAAACTTGAATAAAGAGGGCAATAGAAACAAATGAAAAATTTAATAATTGGATGATGCTAAAGCAAACTATTGAGTAGACAATTTGTGATGAAATATATAGCCATATAAATCAAGTTTATGAACAACTACACACTAATACAAAAAAGTATGTGTTAAAGTAGCACAGGAATTTAAGTAAGGTAGTAACAGTTATATAATTATCCATCTCCCCAATTCAATAATAAGCAGGAAGAAAATTGTTAGAAATGATGTAATGATAGTTGTCTGTAGAAAATGGATGTATATAGGATTAGTTTTTCCACTTTTCTACATTTTGTAAGCTGTGAAGGGACTATGTTACATTTATGATAAAATAAATCGATTGAATCCTATTTTAGAAAAAAAATCCATATTTTAGAAATTCTATTTTAGAAAAAAATACCATATTAAAACAACATAGAATTTTTCCAAAATTTTTCATGTATTGAGTATAATACGATTTAAAGATGATGAATCACTGAACATATTCATGAAACAATAGCTTTTTTCTACATTTACATGATGCCTTTTTCTCTTTTGTTTGCTGGATTCTTTTCCCCCTGACATCAGGTAGCAAGCAAATGCCAGAAATGTGGAAATGGTTATTAACGGTTTTGTGGGTAAATTATCCAGTGGATCTAGTGTGCATCAGCAAGTTAAGAGCACCACCTTGTGAGAATTTGTTTTTAAACTTACTAATGAGTAGTGTTTTAATCTTTTTTTTCAGTGCTGGGATCAGACCCAGGGCCGCATACACAGTAGGCAAATGCTCTACCACTAAGCCACACTCCTAGATCTTTGTCTGTATTTTATGAAATGGATTTCTGTTCTCATGTTCACAAAATGTTAGACTCTTAAAAGTTAGATTTTCCTTGTAGCTATGAGTGATGGTTCAAAGTTAATCAATTGTTTTCTTTTATGTTCTAAATGACACTAAATATCCCTTTGGTTGAACCTGTTGATCTACCTGTGTCTCTAGTTCTTGAAAGCTGTGCTTCTTTATTAGTGTTCCAGTGATCTCTATGTCTTCAGTTAAGCGTCTTTAAACTTTCGATGGGGAATAGGAGGAGAAAGGAATTGTTTATGAGAGAAGAAGGAGGAGGAGGAGAAGAGGAAGGAGAAAGCATCTTGGTATATACAGTAAACGGAGTAAAAGATAATCAAAAGAAATACTTACAAATTAATGTGTATAATTTGGAGACATTTCTTCTTTTTTTCTAATTTTAAAGAATTTTAATACAAACTTAATATAAACTATTTTAGTTCCTCTTAATATGTAAGACACTGACTCAAAATACTTTTATACCTTTTTTTCAAGTATTGCACAATATAGGTGCAAAATTAATATTTACGATTACATTTTCTTCCATAATATATAGTAAAAATCTTTAAACCTTTATCAGAAAATACATTTTTTTTAAAAAAAGCAAATATTCATACATTTTTAATTCCACCACTAAAGAAATATCCTGTACGCAATTCGGAGAATAGTTGATGACTTTATGATGGATATTTTACAATTTCAATTAAAAAAAAATACAACATGAAGCTGCTGCTGTCACAAATCACTGTAGTAAAAAGATAAATATACAATCTATGTCATAGAAAAAAAATATATATCCTCTGACATTTTACAAACTTTGTACTAAATTAAATTATACAATTAGAAAAGACCCTAAGCCCACTTATTAGTGTCAATTTTTTATAAAAAAAAATCAGCCATGTTCTCGCTATATCTTAGGTACTGTAAGAGGCCATATTTGAGCAGATACTTTAAAATAATCAGTATACTTTAAAATAGTCAGTATAAAATAACTTTGTGCTTGGTTGGCAAATGAAAAATGACGCATGTTTTATTTTTGTAACCAAGCCTGAATGTATCCTTACTATAAGCTTAAAAGAAAAAAAATATGGAGGTTTCAAAAAAAAAACGTTCTCCTTGGGCCTGTGGAACTCAACTCCTATGATACATTTCTCTTGTTTTCTTTTTAGTTCACCATGGCCCGCTGGAACTGCTGGTTAGAATACTGCATGTTATTTAAGCTAAAATTCAAGCCATCTACAAAAGACTTCTCCTTGAGGCCTCCTTAGCCTGCAAACACGTCAAAGGCATTGCTGTACTGGAGAGGACTGAGGTTAAAGGGGCTGTCACCTGGGAACATCCCACTGGCACTGCTACCTTGACCCTGCATAGTGGGGAAGATAAATTCCTTGGCATTGGGAGAGAGCGCAGAGGTTTGCTGCTGCTGCTGCGGTGGCCGTGGTGGGGTGGCTGCTGCTGGGGCTGCTGTGGACCCCTCAGGCCCAGCCCTTACAGACAGTGCATGGAGGACAAGGTAGCTTTCAGCTTCAGGACGTTGTTCACTGTCAGGCCCAGGTTGATGGTAGAAGTGTGGGTCATTTTTTTTTTTTTTTGTTCTGGCCGCTGTTCTTCATTTTGGTGGAGGTGAACTTGGTGGCAGTGAAAGAGTGGGGCATGAAGGGGAGGCTCAAGGCAGCAGAGTGACCAAAAGGAGGCGACGGAGAGCTGGACACGGAAGAGGCTGGGTTACTTATGGGCATGAAAACCTGCGCCTCCTTATCCAGCTCACATCCAGTTTCATTACTGTAGTCCATGTACAGCACTTTCACCTGTCCATTCTCGCCTATCTGGTAGGAAACTTTGAACAGGTCGATCCAGAAGCTCAGGGCCTGGGCCAGATTGCCATGCACATCGTCAATGTCCAGGCCGCTCTCCTTGGATGTCTGCTAGATGACCAGGTCCACCTTCTTCCCTATGTGGGGGCATCGAAACCTTGATCCTTTGTATGGCTTTTCGGGGTAGCAGTGCCCTTCATATTTTTTCTTAAGAAGTCTTCCAAGCTCTTCAAAAATGTTGATATGTGGAGACATTTCTTCTTAACCTGAGGGCTCCAACAGGGACAGGTAATTTAAATTTTAGATTAAATAGCCAGAGACTTTAGTGGCAATGCACTTGAAAATGAGAGGTCAACAAAATGCATTTGAATCAGATTAGGGTTGATTCTAGAATGTGTTAAGTATGTGTTATATTCAATAAAAGAATAATTTTGATGACAATTATGCATATGGTACTGCACTAAAATTAATATCCAGTGGAGGCTAATATTAAGTTTCAGAATCATGAGAAACTATCAAACAGGTAATGGTGGCAGAAGAATAATAAGAATTATATTCTCTAGAAAATAAAAAAATAATTTGAGATTATAAATTAGAAAGCAAATGAGAATCAAAAAGGACATTTCCAGAGGTTATCCTAGAAATAATCCAGTGGATAGCAATAAGAACTTCACACATTTCTACTTACCATATTTAATTCTGAACCTATGAAAATACTTTAGAGCATGATCTTTATTTATTCATCTGTCGATAGACATATATCTTGTTTCCAAGGACTACTTATAAATTTTGCTGCTATAAACATGGATACATATGTATCCCTGTACTATGATGACCTTAATTCTTTTGTAAAGGTACCCAGAAGGAGAACAGTTGGGTCAAATGGCAATTCTAGTTTTAATTTTCTGAGGAATCTCCACAGTGATTTCCATAGTGGTTGTATGAATTTATATTCTTACCAACAATGTAGAAGAGTTCCTTTTTCCCCACATCTTCATCAGGATTTGTTATTACTTGATGATAGCCATTTTCACAGGGTGAGATGGTATCTCAATATAGTTTTAATTTTCATTTCTCTATTGACAGCGATACTGAACACTTTTTCATTTGTTTATTGTCCATTTATACTTCTGAGAAGTGTCTTATTCATTTCACTAAGAAGTGTCTATTCATTTCACTTTTATTTTGAGCATCTAAATTCTTTTCATTCTTTATATATTCTAGATGTTAGTCATCAGTCTGAAGAATAGATGGCAAAATTTTTTCCCCATGCTCTAGGTTGCCTCTTCACCGTGTCAGTTGTTTTATTTGCTGTGCAGAAGATTTTATATTTGATATAATACACTAAACAAATGGTTTAGTAGATATCTACAGACTGTTCCACTCACAACATTCACATTCTTTTCATTAGTACATGCTACTTTCTCCAAAATAGACCACACACTAGCCCATAAAGCATGCTTAAGAAAAAGCAAAAGAATTAAAATTTTGCCATGCACAGTATCAGATCACAGTGCAATGAAACTAGAAATCAATAGCAAAACAACAGAAACTATGCAAATGTATGGAAATTAAACAACACATTTTTTGAATAATCAAAGGATCACAGAAGAAATTAAGGAAAAATAAGACTGTCCTAGAACTAAAAAATAATGCCAGTACAACATACCAGAACTTATGGGACACAATGAAAGCCGACCTAAGAGAGAGGTTTATAATTGTGAATGCCCACATTAGAAAAATAGAAGAAGCCCAAATGAATAACCCAATGGTGCATCTCAAGGTCCTAGAAAAAGAAGAGCAATGCAAACCCAGAGCTCTTACAAGGAAGGAAATTATAAAGATCAGAACAGAAATCAATGAAATGGAGGCTAAAAATACACACAAAAAATCAATGAATCAAAGAGTTGATTCTTTGAAAGAATAAACAAAATAGACAAACCCTTGGTGAATTTTACTAAAAAAGGGACACAAATCAATGAAATTAGAAATGAAAAAGTGAAATCACAATTGACCCTGCCAGAAATCTACTTTCCAAGCCTATATGCAAAAAATTTGGAGAACTCAGAAGAAATGGAGAGATTCCTAGATACATATGAAGAACTAGAAGTGAGCCAAGGAGACTTAAAAATCTTGAATAATCCAATAACAGGCAATGAAATTGAAGCAGTAATAATAATTTTAAAAAATTACCTAGGGGAAAGAAAAGAAGGGAAAGGAAAAAATATGAGAAAAGGAAAAAATGGAAAAATGTCTTTGTAAATAGGGAGGGGTGGAGGGGTTGAAGGGAGGGCAGGGGAATGGGGAAAAATAAGAGCAAGATGCATCATGTAAAGGTACAAGCTCCCAAAGATGAATGTAACTTTATTGTATACCTAAATTGCACCAATAAACTTAATGAAAAAAAAACAACAACTTACCAACTAAGAAAAGCCCAGGACCTGATGGATTTACTGTCACGTTCTACAGGAATTTCAGGGAAGATCTAACATCAGTACTCCTCAAACTCTTCAATAAAACTGAGAGGGAAAGAATACTCCCAAAGTCATTCTTGGAAGCTAGCAAACATTGATCCTAAATCTAGACAAGAACGCAACCAAAAAAGAAAACTACAAGTCCATTTCTCTGGTGAACATAAATGCAAAAAACTAGGTTTCATCCCAGGGATGCAAGCATGGTTTATATTATGCAAATCAATGAATACACTTCTTCATATAAATAGAAGCAAGGACAAAAATCACATCACAATCTCGATAGATCCAGTAAATGTCTGACAAAATCCAACACCCATTCATGATAAAGATCTTGAAGAAAATGGGTGTATAAAGCACCTATCTCAATATGATAAAAGCTATCTATGACTAAACTACAGCCAATATCATCTTAAACGGGGGAAAACCAAAATAATTCCTTCTAGAATCAAGAACAAGACAAGGATGTCCACTATCACCACTTCTGTTCAACATAGTCCTGGAAACATTAGTCAAAGTAGTAAGGCAAGAGAAAGAAATAAAAAGGATATGTGTAGGAAAGGACAAAGTCAAATTATCATTATTTGCAGAAAAAATGTGACCCTCTACTTACAGGATGCAAAAATTCCACTAAAAGACTTCTTGAATTAATAACCAAATTCAGCAATGTAGCATGATACAAAATAATCACACAAAAAAATAATAGTTTTTCTATACACTAATAATGAATTCACTGAGAAAGAAATTAGGAAAATAATACCATTCACAATAGCATAAAAAATTAAATACTTAGGAATTAGCCTAACCAAGGAAGTGGAAAACCTTTACAATGAAAATTACCTCACTGAAAAAGCATATGGAAGAGGACAATAAAAAATGGAAAGATATTCCCTGTTCCTGGATAGGCAGAACCAATGTAATCAAAATAGCTATACTTTCAGAACTGATATACAGATTTAATGCAATTCCAATCAAAATACCAATGGCACTTCTCATATATCTAGAGAATACAATACTAAAATTTATATGGACCAGAAAAGATGCAGAATTTAGCAAAAGCAATCTTGGGTTACAAAAGCAAAGCAGAAGGCATCACAATTCCATATTTGAAGTTATACTACATAGCTAATGTGATTAAACCAGCATGGTTTATATTACTCCTGATTTACCATTCCTTCTGCATGATAATGATTTCATAATGTCATTTTCCATTTAAATAACAGTGTTTCCTCTACTGTGGTTGATCTTCTTTATTATTGAGAAGTTTGGTTAAGCATTGACAAAGGGTGAATCTTCCATTTATAATTTTATTTGTCTACTTTTTGAAAGAATTTTTCATAAACTAGTGAAGTTTTCACTGTTTCTATTCTGACTTTTTAAATATGTACCTCTTCTAATATACAGAGTCAGAGCTCATTAGGACTCTGTACAAAAGAGGAATAAATAAGTAATCAGCAAGGGCCACTAGATTTCATGTCATCTGTTTCTCTTCTTCAGATTATTTCTCAGATATATTCATATAATTAGGGGTGCTGGATAAAGACCTGAAGAGTAAAGGTGAATGGTTCCCATCAGTCACAAGCCCTATTGAATGAACTTGCCTCTTCCTGTTTCTGTTTTTATAAGTCTTCTCTGCCCCATGGTAAAAGTAGTTCTATTACTTTAAATTTGTGCGATTTTAGTATCAATGTGGTTTTGGCCACTTATAGATAATTCATATTCAAATTTAAATAAAATTTAGAATTCCTCTTTTCTCCAGTGATTAGAATATGTGTGAATATTTAATTATAAATATAATTAGAAATAGAAAATCAAAGTATCGATTGTTAATATGAATAGGTCATTTAAAACAGTAAACCTTTTGCAACCATATGTTTTATTAAAGCAATCATCTTAAAGATAGACAATAAACCAGATTTAAAATGCGCTGTATTTTAAAATTAAAACACTATTTTGAAACCTGACTTTGCAAAAAAATAGATAGATAATTGCATTTCTAAGATCAGTTCTTTTCTCATTTGAGACAGAGTGACTTTGGTTATATTTATGAACTGAATTCTCTAAAAGTTATGGAAATACATTTTTCTTTTGATAGTCATATCCTCCTACTTTTTGATAATCAAAAGGTTAATATAGTTCATATATTTTCTATCTCATGTATAATGCCATGACAATTTGCTGACTATTTAAATATTCATGATATTTCAGTGAAGTGTGATAGAATTAAGATGATTCATTGTGAACTACACTATTTAGAAGAGAATATAGTAAAAATTTAAGGAATTTAGCTGGACAATGACATCATTAGCTTCAGATTCTTGCTTTTTCTTTTGTATCCCTCCAAAGAAAGTCAGTAATTTGAGTCTTGGTGCAACAGCTACTGACAAATGAGCTTTCTGCAAGGATAAAGGCTTTGAAAATAGCTAAAAGTAATGCATTTTATTTTCCATTAAGTTACATTCAAATATCCAGGTACTGTACCCTGTAATTAAGTCAGATATCAATTTTAATCACTGCATCCTTAGTGCACAATTTTTGTAATGCAATTGCAACAGTATAACATGCAGCAGCCACAATGCCTTAAGTGGAATTTTAACTGTTAGAAATTGAGACACAAAATCACTGTATCTGCACTCAGGCAGTTAAGCTGAGATAGGAAAATAAAAGAAGAAAGACTGGTTTAATTCACATATTTAACAAACAGATTGTAAATCCTATTTACAATATCCTTATTAGTTTATGCCTATGATTTTGAAATAAAAATAGCCAATGTGTCTTGATATCAGAGAATAGATGAAGAAATTTCTTAAAAATAGAATTCCCACTGTATTGGTTAAAAAACCATTCCTAAAATTGTTTTAAAGGTTTTATCTGAATAGACATTAAATTTAATTGGGGGGGGACCATTTTCCTTTTGCTAGCTTTCCAAGAAAGGAGTTTGTGCATGGAAAAGCTTTATTACTTTAACTACAACTTGCAGCCCTTCTATTGGAAGCAATTTCAATTGTCAGACTTAAAGTGTATACATCTTCTATAAATGTAACAATTGCCTTGTACACCACTTAGTAATAGCTTAATTCTGTTTAAGTCTGGAGGAAAACATTTTGAGTAGAAATAGAAATGGCAAACTTATTAAAAGATGGCTTCTTTATGTTGACACATTTGAATACTAGAAAATCATCTGATAATATCCTGGATGCTGAGGGGCTTAAAACTCTTGCTCCTTTCTTTAGTGAGCTGGCTTTACTTTCATACTGGCATTATTCCAAGAAATAGAAATCATCTAAGACATATCATTATGTAGCTGATGGTTCTAGAGTCTTGATGGAGTATTTAAAATTATAAAAAAGCAAGTTTTGAAAAGGCTATGAATTATTTATTTACTCAGTACAAAACGCTCAGCTGAAATTTCACAGAATAACATATACAAAAGCATGTTAAACCTGCCTGTTTTTCTTTATGATGGAAAGGATATGGTTTGCTGGGCAGTCTTTCTCCTTCAATGCTCAGAATCCTTTCACAATCCAACTTTGAAACTCCCATTTGGATCAGATTCATGTTCATAGTTTTTGAATTATTGATTACTTGAAGGCCAAAGTATCCCAATCTATGTCATAGATGCATAATTTATCATGATATTTAAAAGCATGTGTATCTTAAAGGCTTCTGTAGGTTTAATTCGATTCCTAACGACAACACATTTTGAGCTTTTTACATTTTCAAAGTCTTGGCAGAGAGACAGGGCTTTTCGGTGCTATGGACTCATGTGAGAGCTTAATAACTTTTAATGCCCCCTTTCTCTCTTTGAATTTTTATACTTTTCCTTTCTGATTGCACACCCCCTGCCCCAGCTAGAGTCCCTCACATCACTAATTCTTTGGTCTTTGTATATTTTTTAAGACTCTATTTCACAGGCCCCTCCATGGTGCCAACATGTTTTCTTTGTATCTCTCTTCTTTGTGTTCTTCTTTTGTGCATTCTGCCTTTTTTGATTTTTGCTGCTTGGGAAAACCCTTTCAGCCATTTATTTCCTACTTATTGTCTTATTTCTCTTTGTAGCAACAGCCTACTTAATTTATTACTATTCTGAACTTTTTATTAGATGCATCTAATACTTGCTGAGCCACAGTGAAGAAAGGGATGGATAATGACAAACTTCCTTTACTGCTGTTCTTGAAATGATAAAAAGTTGATCTGGGGATTCCTTCCCAGGGATCAAGTCAGCCGCCACCACGAAGCGGCTGCTACCTTCTTCCTTCCTTGCTCTTGACAATGGCAACTGCACGAAGTTCAAACTCATAGAGATTCCAATGCACAGAAGGTCAGAGAAGAAAAAGGGGCCCAGGATCGCTGGTGAGATGGAAGGAGATATCTAGGCTCCTGCAAAGACTGAGGTGCAGACATATGCTTAATGGAAAACTGTGGGATGAAAACACGTTATTTTCTTATTTAAAGGCCTTGTCAGACTTTGTCTCAATTGTTTTTTATTTTTAACCTGTCTTCTAAAGTGAAACTTGCATAGTCTTACTTAAAATATAATCTTTCTTAGCTTCTTGGTCGCTGGGTTACATCAATTTATTATGAACATTTATTATATTATGTGTATGATACAAATCAGAATCCACATTTAACTTTCCCTACTGTTTTCCAGAAATGTAACTGCTGGCTAGAAGATTCCCATAAAAGGATAGTATTCACAGAAATACATGCGATGGCAAATTCAGGCCTTCCTGCATAGTTTTTTAAAGATAGAATTAAATATATTTATTGAGATGATACCTTGGGGGATATACCTCAGATATAATTCATATTTTGATTTAACATTTCTGCATACTTGTAAAAGCTACTTGTGAAAGTTGGTGAATACAACTTAATACACAAGCAGCAATATACCTTTTATTAAAGTGTCTATATGTTGCTGTTTTATTTCTAAAGATCCAATTTAACCCTTTGTATGCCAGAATACATCTACTGCAAAACTTTACTTTTTATAACAGGAAAAGCTTATGTATGGGAAATTCTAAATTTCATTTCACTACCATATTAGGGCTCCCAGAATTTTTTTATTCATTTTATCTAATATTGATTTCTTGTATTGCTCCTCATGTGCCAACCCCAGAGACAGTCTTTCTTTATACAGTATTAGTTCAAAGTTTCTTTAAGACTCAGACACACAGGCTATATTTCATACTTTTAAGATACCTAGAATGCCTTCTGTTCCTCAGAAAAGACAATGGCTGAGTCCTCAATAATTCTATTAAAGGGTTCAAATGTAATATTTTCTATAAAAAACTCATACTCTTAACCATGCAAAATTGGCCACTCCTTGATTTAGTTCTGTTTGTTCCTGCAAGTATTTCAATCACAGGACCTAGAACACATTAGAAGAAGTGAGTTATGTTTGATACAAAGTAGGCATTCAAGTTTACTGACTGCCTGATTGACAGAATGACTGGTTAGATAACTAATCACTTGAAGTTCCCGCATCCATCTAGAGTATTGGGTAAATTCACACTTATGTGTTTTTGCTTATGCATTTTCTCTGCATAGTCAATGCTCTAACTGAACAGTTAAGAAGAAAGTGAGAAAGAAAGAAAGAAAGAAAACATAGTTAATATTTATTAAGAATCAGCTGATGGGCCAGGGATTTAGCTCAGTGGTTTTGCCGCCTGCTGCACAAGCGCAAAGACCCGAGTTCGATCCCCGGTACCAAAAAAAAAAAAAAAAGAGAGAGAATCAGCTGAGCCAGGCACTAGTCTAAACACATTACATTCATTGTTATTAAACCTCATAATTATTCTATAAAGAAAAGACTATCCCCATTTGACAGTTAAAAAAAATAAGGCTCTAAAAGATTAATCAACTTTCCCGTAGTTAAAATATGAGGGTGGAAATTGAGTAATTTCCAGTCTGTTTGACTGAATCTCAAGCTTAGAAACTTCTATCCTTCCATCTTCTCTTATCCAACTAGTGAATGCAGACTTATTTTTCAAGTTTTTCCCAATGAATCTTCTACTATGAAACTTCCCTATCACTAAATACAATATGGAAGATATATTACCATGTATTTCTTGGCAAGTTCTCAGTATTATTCACTTTTCAAGACTGGGATACAACATCCAACATTTATATATTAAAGGAGGAGAGGTTTATTGGCTCCCAATTTCCAGTGGGTTCAGTCCAAAGTTGGTTGGCTCCAAGGCAGAAGCACATGGTGGAAGGGCCTAGCAACTAGGAAGCACAGAATGAGGGGAGGACCCAGGAGCATACAAGCTCTCAAGTCATGGTCTCAGAACTGCCCCTCACAGCAGGCCCCACCTCTAAAGGAGAGACTCACAACATTCTCTAAACTTCATTCGTCCTTTCAGTGTCTGTCTTAATGATTCCAAATCAAATTTGAAGATGCAAGACAGGTACCTTCTCCTCTAGAAAACCCTGCTCCTTTCAGTAGTCATATCTGGGTGCACCCAGCCTGGCAGAAGGACAAGACTCCTTGCTCTAGTACTGAGCATAGCTGGGTGATGGCCCTTCCCTTGTTATAAAGCAATTGTTTATTCAGGTTTAATTTTCCTCCTAGTAGACTAAGACCTGGATACCAGTATTTTATTTAACTGTATATTCTAGATGTGTAGCGTATGTTTTTAAGCATGTACTCAACAGTCAATAGCTTTTGTTGAGTACACAGATCAATTTGTACATTCATAAATGAGGTGGGGGCAAGGGGGACTCAACATTAACTAATAGAAGGTGAAGTTAAAACTCTGTCTTTCTTTTCAGTTATGTGATCTTGGGAGAGGGCAAGATTGCATCTACAAGTGAACTCCTTTTTGGAAATAGTCACTTGTTTTTAAAAATATACAGTAAAAGCCACATTAGGCTCACAGTTGTAAAAGTGCAACACAAGGCCTCCGAAACTTTTACCACTAGTATTCCTGAATTCCAGCAGATGGTAGCATTGTTATGAAAAATTGGCATACTTAAAATAAAAACTAACTTTTAAAAAGTGTTTTGTTCCTTTTCCTTTGATAAATGAAGAATTCTCAGTACTATTCTTTATATAAGCTTTGTCTTACAATTAAACTTTTTCTTTTAAAAAATTGATCAGTGTTGTTTTGTGGTAGAGGGATTTTAAGAATTCTTTCTTTTGCTTAAAGGATATTGTATATAGATAGATGATATATAATTTC
>NW_004624730.1:25711718-25729287 GCF_000247695.1 Heterocephalus glaber | reverse complement strand
AATTTTAAAAATGTATAATTGATATTGTGTAATAGGAAGTAAAGGTCTAAAGGAGCAGGGGAAGTGGGAGAGGTAGGGGAAAGGAAAGAAGGGAAAAAATATGAGAAAAGGAAAAAAAAGGAAAAAAATTCTTTGCAAATAGGGAAGAGTGGAGGGGATGAAGGGAGGGCAGGGGAAGGGAAAAAAGTAAGAACCAAGATATTCATGTAATGGTACAAGATCCCAATGATGTATGTAACTGTATTTTATACCTAAAATGTACCAATAAACTTAATGGGGAAAAAAATAAAAATAAAAAGGACTGAAGGTTTAAAAAAAAAGAATAAATTCTTGCCTGGAAATAGTGATACATCCGTGTAATCTCAGCACCCAGGAGAACTAAGGTAGAATGATCATGAGTTTGAGGCCAGCCTGGTCCATATGGCAAGACTGTGTTTCAGAAAAACCAAAGGAAAAAAAATAGAATTATTTGTTAAATTTCTACAGTTTCCAAAGCTTTCCTTATTATTGATTAATAATTTTCACTGTGGTTAGAAATGATACCTGATTTTCAATTCTTTTAAAATTTTTTAGGTTTAATTTTATGGCCTATCATATGATCTCTCTTGGAGAATATTCTGTGTACTAATAAGAAGAACACCTGTTGTGGAGCTTTTGAATGGAATGTTTTGTAAATGTCTGTTGGGTCCATTATGGTGTAATTTAGCTGTTATTTTCTTGTTGATTTTTTTCCTCTAGATGATGCATTTATGAATATTGGGTGTTTAAGTCCTCTATGTTTATTGTATTGAAGCCTATATCTGTCTTTAGGCTTACTGATTTTTTAATATATTTGATTGCTTCAATATTGGGTACATTATATTTGGATGTTTTATTTCTTAGTGAGTTAACTATGATTATTTAATGGCCCATCCTCTCTTTTTACTGACTTTAAGTCTAATTTTGATATAGGTATAGATACCCCTGCTTTCTTTTGGAATCTATTTGCATGGAATGTCTGATTCCATTCCTCTACTTTCAGTTCCTTTGTGTTCCTGGTGGTTAAGTTTTTTTTTTTTTAGCAACATATAATTGGGTCTAATTATCCATTCAGTCACTCTATGCTTTTTATTGGAGGATTTAGTACATTTATATTTAAAGTAATTATTGACAAGTAAGGTCATGTGTATTTTGTATTTGTAATTCTTTTTTTCTTTGTGCCCTCTCATAAAATCTTCTCTTGTAGTAAGAGATTTATTCCAGTACTGTTTTTCGATTCTTTGCTTAGCATTTTTTTGTCTATTATAAATTTTTTGCTTTGCAGTTCCATGAAGCTTACAAAAACAATATTTTCATTATAATAAGCTATATTAAAATGATAGCAACTTCCATGATTATACAAACTGAAGAGACAAAATGTACTAATAAAAATGAATTTTCACTCCATTATTTCTCACTTTCTGTTTTTTTTAACATCCCAACTTACATCTTTCTGCATTGCCTATTTCTTAACATATTAATGTTTATTATTATTCTTTCATTGTTTTGAGTTTTATTTTTATAATAAAGATGAATGGTTGCACACTATGTTTGTAATGTTAGAGCATTCTGAATTTATCTGCAGAGTGACTCTTACCAAAGATTTTTTTACTTGCCCATGTTTTCTTCTTACTAATTCTTGCTTTCAGTTTGAAGAACTCCCTTTCATATTCTTGTGGGACAGGTGATACAGTTGAGTGGGTGTAGGGGTCCACTGTGAGATCTGACAAAGCTCAGGCAGCTGAGAGTGTGTGATTGCAGCTGAGGATACAATGTTGTCATTTAGTGCAGGTGCGCAATGGGGCTTCATTATATAATCATGAATTAGCATAGACAAGCAAGCATGGGCCACATGGCCTGCAAGAACACCGAGAATGTTTTGTCTTACTGTATCTCAGTAAGGTGATAAAAAAACTACTATAAATGCTGTGTTGGAAAATAAAGTTTGATTCCTGCTTTTTTGTGATGTCTGCTCCACATGTGTTCTTTTCTTTGGAACCCTAGCCTGACTGGGCCTCCCTTCAGCCCACCAACCCTAAGAGTGGGCCAAAATATCAGTCCAAGTCCTTGTGTACGGAAAGGAAAGAATTGCCAAGCATACACCTTGTAGTAAGTAGAAAGTAATTACATTTATTGAAGATCACAGGATGGTAGCAGGAACAGGCAGAAGGAAGAGGAACTCAGGAACAACTCTTGAAGAGCCTTCGATCATCTCTAACACAATTCACACTTTCAGTATTTAAAACGTCAGGTGCCTCTGACTCCAGGTGCCTCCCATTTTATCTTGCACTGGTGTCAGAACTAATGATCTGCTGCCTCAGGCATCATGACCTCCTAAGGTTAAACATGGAAAATCACCAGAGTGATGCCATGCCCACAGCTGAATGAAGGGAAAGGAGTAGCTAATTCAATTTCCCTGTTTCTGACTGTATCACAGGAATAATGGAGACATCTTCTCTCAGCACTTTTTTTTTGGTCTGAGAATGTCTTTTTCTCATGTTCATTTTTAAAGGATAGCTTGGGTTGGGGATGGAGCTTAGTGATAGAATGCTTTGTAACGTGAGCAAGGCCCACACTGCAAAAATCAAAGTAAATAAATGATAGCTTTCTTGGGTACAGCATCTTTGATTGAGATGCTCTAGCCCCCACCCCACCACATGATATGTGAAAGTCTCATGCCACTGTCTACAGGCTTAAAGTTTCTTTGGGGGAAGTCTACTACAAGTGAATTATGACATTCTTGTGTTATGTTTCTCTTCTCCTGTTTTCCTTTTCTTTTCTTCTCTTTATCTTTTACCTTTGATAGTCTGATTATAATATGTTTCAGTGTATATTTTGTTGAGTTAAATTTGACTGGTTACCTTTGACTGGTTAACTTTGGTCTGTACCTAGGTACTTGTATCCTGTAATTTGGCATATTTTCTGTTATTATTTTAAAAGTTTTCTACCCCTTTTACATTTTCACATCCTTCTTGAGCCTTTTTAGTATTTATGGTTGATGTTTTCCCAAAGTTCATCCTTCTTCATTCTTTTCCCCTTCTTTGGCTGAATTTTCACATAGCCCATTTTAGGGTTGAGTGTCTTCTGTTTGATCTTTCCTGCTAACCATAGCAGTACTGGCCTGGTGGTAGAGGCCCTGGTGCTCTGTCCAGCACTAGGTTTTACCAAGGTAACCCCTGTTCTGAGTTCTAAGATGCAGGCTTGAACTTCATTCCTTCTCTCTTCCACAACGAGGAGGTATTTCTTTCCACTCTGCTTACAGTTGGGAGGGGAATGAGAAGGGCAGCTCTTTCTTTTCTGCCTTCTTCAACATATGCTTTCTTATGATTATAATAAGTCAGGCACTATGGTCTCTTATGAAGCTCCCTTAGTCCTTGTATAGGTGGTTTGGTGTGGGAACACCTACTAGAATTGGTGTGACTATGAGGAGACAGACTCTCCCCTAAGTAATCTTAGAATTGAGTTAAAATTTTTTAAGCAGATGAGGGTGATGTACGTTCACCTCTGAAGCCCTATTAGATTTTGGGGGATTAGTGTGTATGATAATTTATACATAATTATCTTATAGCTTTTGCAGAGAGTGAACATGCTAAAAGTGATTAGTGTAGTTGCCATTTGAAACTAGGAAGCCAAAGGCTTAAGACAAATATTTGTTACTTATTGGCAGACTGGAAAAATATTTTCTTATATAAAATTATCTTTTCATGTCTCTGATGGATACTAATATATGTACATGTAAAAACAATTACTATTTTAATTTTCAAATTATGAAAACTCAACTTTTTCCCCTTCATATAAAGAATCCATGCTTTATAGATTTTTACAAGACTACCTTTCTGTAATATATATTTCTACATGTGTACATGTGTTATATTTATTTGTCTATCTACCTATCTAAACAAAAAGATGAATAGCTTTATAAATAGAAGTATGCAAGGATAATTAATGGATCTCTTAGTCACTTAATTTTTGTTTCCTGCTGTGGATTTTGGTCAGTGATTTTTTATTTTAGGTAACAGTTAATTCAGTTAATGAATTGACTTATGTTCGACCCACTGATACTTCTTGGCCTCTCTCTGTGCCTGAGGCACTTTCATGGGTGGGCATTAATCACCTGGTCAGGGAAAATTTCAAAGTATCATTAGTGTCTAAAAGCACAGAGGACATTTTCTCATGATAATGTAAGATTGAGAGGAGAGAATTGCCTTATTAAATTATAGATAGCAAAATTAGTAACAATTGCAAATTTATCAATTTACTAGATAATCTAAAACTTTATCATTTTGTAGAGAAACAGCCTATACTATTATTGTATGTTCCATTATACAGCTTCATTTTTGACACAAATGTTTACTGACAGGGTGTTAAAACTTCTGCACTTAGAAATTATCAAAATTGTGCCATCGACAAATTTCTCTTTGGCTATAAATCCATACACACCAATAAATCAGTTAATTGAAAGTAAGATTTCAACTATCTACTTTCTCTGTGGTGATTTTATATTCTTCATCATAAGAGTAAGCTGTAGCATAGGCCAGAAACTTATGGCTATGGGCTAGAAAAACAAGAATGTAATGATGTATAAGACATACACACAAATTGCAATGTCAATGATGATGTCCTTACAGATTGAGACCTGAATTATAAACAGAGACAGAAAAATGTAGACACCAACCTTGTGAATCAGCCACCTAAGGGTCTAAGGACTTCACAACTGGGAACAGAGTCACTTTCCATATTTTCTTTTCAAAAATTCAGAATGTATAACAATGTACAACATTCATAGAGGACTGTTTTTCCTGTACTGTTATTCTTAAACTGTAAGTCTGAGCTTTCTTCTGTGTTGAAATGAAACATAATTAGTTATGTGTGTGTGTGGGGGGTGGGGCAGAATTCATGACTTTAAGTCCCAGATCTGCAACTTAATAACATGATAGCATAATAGTTATTTTTACTAAGCTTAGGTCTCCTCATCTATAAAATGGGCATAATAATAATAAAGAGTATCTCAAAGTTTCTTTTTTATTTAGACTAAATTCTGATACACAGTAACATTCCATATAGTCAGTTCCTTGAAGAGTTTCCTAATTAATTAGTAATACAAACATCTGCCTATTTGGAGTGTTTCACATAAATTCAAAACATATTTATAATAATTTTTGAAGCTTGGCTCTTTCATACAGATTAGTAAAAATCTAGAGAAAAGCACTATTTAAAGACAAAATGTTAATATCAATATTACCAGGATTCCTCTTAGAAAGTTTTCCATTAGAAATTAAAGTCAGAGTTTTGCTAAAAGAAAAACATTCTCATTCTCAGGCATACAATTAAGTTAAACTCTCAGAGGCATTTTTGTCAAAAATTTTGTTAAAAGTCAAAACTAGAATATTTATTCAGATTTGCTTTATGGAAAAATTCCAAATTTATTTTTCATCATTTTAAGTAATAGGCAGAAATGTTACACTTCAATTAATTTTGGTAATTGCCTCTATGTTTTGGTACATGAAAACATATTTTTATTCACACAAATAAAACTAAAAATTTAATCTAAAAATCCACCTATGTATTCCAGTGTTTAATAAACTTGCCTAATTTCAAGCATCACCCAGAGTCCTTTTGATAACTTAGATTCTAGGGGTTCGTTCCAAACCTATTAAATCGCCAGCCTTAGGAGAATTTGAAATAACACTTCAGGTGATTCTTTTAATCAGATAAGCATGTGAAGAACTAATATATATAAATGTTTCTTGAATTAAACATGTCTTTTGTGATTTTTATCAGTACAAGTCAACATGGACTTTCTAAAAGAGAAGCTTAATAAAAACAATGCAATAGAGTTTGAACAACAATAGACTACATTTCATAAAAAACTAAATTTAATTATCTTAATTTCTTTTAATTATCTCACACTTCAAATTGTCAGTATTTTAATTGATAATTTTCTTAGGTTTGCAGTGTTTTGAATCTTTGAGGATCAAAAATAAGAATGGCACTTAATAGATTTTTAAGTATAAGATCTGCTGTTGCTGGTTTAATTTGTGAAGGGATTTTAAATATTGATTTTTTTAAACAAATGATTTAAACTATCTGCATGGTGGCTGCCAAGCTATTGTGTGAATTTTTTCCAGCTGGGAATTATCCCCTCATTCTCTGGTGTGATTAACACTTCCAGCTGTAGAATAATTAAAATGTCAATCAGTTCTGAAACAGAGCAAAACAGTTTCTCATTTGATTTGTCAGTTGCAAGGCTAAGTGAGGAGCACATCAGGTGTCTCTCATCACAAGAGTGCACATCTCACCCCTCTCTGTTTTCTTCCACCTTCCTGGTTCTCCCTTCATATATACCAACACACCCCATGGAGGTGAAGTTTAGGTTTCGATCAAATTGAGTTCTTTGATGTGCATTGATCTTTCAAAGTCTGTCTAGTTGATTATTTTATTTTTAAGGAAAACTAGGAGGAAAAGTGAGGTCGGAACTTTAAAGGATTGTTGAATGTTTATGTGTTTTCTGCACAGTATCTATTGCTCAGACCATGTAACATCTTCCTCTGTGATCTGTCTGCTCTGACCTGAGCCTCATGACCTCCCCAGCTGAGATCCAAAAGAATGATAATGCAATGGGAATAACACAGAGAATATTGTTGGTGATTGACACTCTTGACTGTTCTAGAGCCTTTACTTTTGCACCAACAGATAATGACTGGAAAATACAATGCAAAGCAGAAAACTCAACCCACACGTGTCTGAATTCTTCAGTCAGTCTCACCTCAATTTCTTAGGTGTTCTTTGATAGATCTTGATGCCTGGAGTCAGTAGCAGCAGTGAGGCTTTGCTCTTTCCTGTTAAGAGTTCTTTTTAACTTAATTAAGGCTTTAATCAGAATTTTATTTCCCTTAGAGGGTTTTTGTGAGATTTAAAGTGGCCTTAGAAATAAGTAGTCAAAATGCCAGTTCCATCAAACATCCTTTTGAACTTCCTATTTTACTCAGATGAACATTACTAATCATATATATGAAATCTTTTGGATAAATCTGATACTCTAGGTAAAAATCCCCAAGATTTCTAAAGTGGTTGTATTGGTGTTTTTTTTGTAAGTCTTTTAAGAGGCAAAAACAACATGTGAGTGAAAGGACAACAAATTGTTAGAAACTATAAAAGATTGGGTGTCTGAGTAATGTCCTCTAACTTGAAACCCTGAGCTTCTCTTTAGTTGTCCCTGCTGGTTGCCAGACCGAACCCAGACAGTGTGATGATATCCCTGATTTATAATCTCAAGTTTATTCTACCCACTAATGCATTCATAAGCCTTTAAATATCTTTATTGTTTTCTTCCTTGTAAAGTGATTGTGCATACAATGGTATTTTTTAAAAATATTTGGACAGCCAAAAATATGTACTCTTCTTACAATTTTTTTTTTTTCCTCTCTTCAACAAAGTAATACTCCTGTTCTGGAAGAGAAGTCAAAACTTCTGAAATCTTCATTCAATTTTATGACAAACAATTATTTTACTGAATTCTGTAGTCATTGTTCCTATACATGAAATAACACAATCTTTTTCTAATCAATATGCATTGTTGAGAGGCTGAGATATGTCAGCAAAGGCTAGCCCATTGATCCCTTAAGAGACTTGCTTAAAAAGAAAATTTGGGACTCAACGAGGGAGATGAAGCCATGGTTCAGTTAAAGAAATTACCTTTTCAAAATGAAAATAAAATTCCTTCAAGGACAAGGTGTCCTTTTTGAGCAGTTAAAAGCTGCTGTTATTGTTGGAATTTTACTCTGGGTACCAGATATTTGAATGCCAGTGAATCCCAATTGCAGTTCTCTGGGCTATTCTCAAAGATTATGGAACATCAGAGAGCAAAACTTATAAAGTTACCAAAAAAAAAAAAAAAAAAAGTCAACATTGCATCTGAATGAGTTCAAAACAAAACCGGTCCATCCCTGTGCTTGTGCATTCTCTGAGAACACAGAAACTACAAAAGGTGCCAGCGGGGAAAGGAAAGGGCTTGTGTTGACTTCAAATAAAAGTGTTTCTGACAAAAGGGGAAGCAAATGATACCTAGATATGCCATTAACAAATGCCTTGTCTATCGACAGCTGCACTCTATGAGCACTTTGGAAATTAAAAGATTGCCAGCTTCCCCACTTTGGGACAAAAAACATTTGTGCTAAACAGCCGGTAAGTAAATGCAGTAAACATATTTTTACAGTGAATAGAATTGTTTTATATTTTGGGGACTGGTTGTGAATTTCTACCGCTTCTTGATTAGCAAACATTTGGCAGTTCTCAAGTCTTTAGACATTAAAATGCCAAAACAGATTTTTATTCTCAGACTGAACTCCAATATTTTTTAATCCCTCTAACAATTATCCTCTAAACATTTGAAGCACTAAAATAAAACGTATTCTGAAAACACATTGAGAGACGTTTTACCTGTGTGACTTTAATAAGTATGTAAATAAAAAAAGTACTGGGAGGTTGTTTAACTTCCTTAGGGCAGAGATGAGAACACAGTACAAGTGTAATGACTGCTTCAACTGTTGGGGGGCATTTCCTAAGGCCTCGCCTTGGGGCAAAGAAGAAATGTATCCCGGGTACACGGAGGCTGGTGAAAACAGATGTTTGAGAAATGCCTCCTGGGATTCTCTCTTAGTGACAGAACTCTTGCTAATCTTTGTAATTTAAAAAATTTCTAAGAGATTTCTTAGTAATGACTTCTATCCATGTTTATTTTTTAGAGTTATATTCTTATGAAATTTTTGTGTTATTTTATTAACATTATCTCTCTTGAAGGGTTATTCTGTTAAATGACAATTTTAAGTATTTCTACTTTTATCTCAGTCTTTTGAGATTAGATTTATTACATTTGTTTTGCATTCATCATGTGATAATTTTCATCATAGTTAGATTAACTAACAGAAACCATTTTTTAAACCTGTCAACATATACAAAACTTAAAAATTCAGAGAAAACCAGTAAGTAAAATATTTTAAACTTATGCCAGATCACACCATGCTTCAGTATAAGATTTACAATCTTCTATGGTTGTGCATGTGTGTTTTTTGCATGTATTTGTGCATGTGTATGTGCCATTATTGCACAATAAACAAATAAAAAGCAGGTCTCATGTTCCTCCTTGTGTTAAATTTCTTGTATGTTGCCTGAGACAAGGGGCTAGTGACACTGAATTTGTAGTTCAGACATTTTTCAACAGAAAATTTCCCCTTAATCAATATTATGCCTCACCATGCAAGGAGAATTTTTGATGATTACATTTCACGTAACAAAATAATACAGAATAATCTCTAATTTAATATATTAACCTTACATAATCAGTTTTTTTGATTCAGCTAAATATTTATTCATATACCTTCTTTTTCATTGCAACCTTTATAATTTAAAAGATATATTGGAGCATTTTTCTTTTTTGGTACCAGGGATCAAACTTAGGACCTTGCACTGGAGGCAGGCACATTGCCATTGAGCTAAATCCCTGGTCCCTGTTGGAGCATTTTTAATTTTGCAGCAATATTGAGCAGAAGGTGCAGAGACTTTCCA
Source organism: Heterocephalus glaber (assembly GCF_000247695.1). The sequence continues at coordinate 25,719,705 of NW_004624730.1, read as the reverse complement.
TATGGCCCTAGACCACACACATCCACAGCGAAGCCCCCAAACTACTGGGGTTTATTCTGAGTGTTGCATATTCCATGTGTTTGGATAGGTATATAAAGACATACCCACCATTATAATACCATGCAGTATAGTTTTACTGAAGGGAAGTCTTTTCTATGCTTCGCTTATTCATCCATCGCTCTTCCCAAATGCTGGCAACCATTGATCTTTTCACTGTTTTCACAGTTTTGACATTTCTAGAATGTCATATATTTGGACTCAGACAGCCTGAATACTTTTCTCTCAGTGCTATGCATTTAAATTTCATTCATGTTTTATCATAGCTTACTAGCTCATTTTTTATACTGCTGAAAAACATTTTTATCTCAAATAGCCACAATTTCAGGCCCATTTTCCCACTGAAGAACATGGTGGTTGCTTTTAACTTTTATATTCAATAATTTGAGACCAAAATGGGTCTATGAGATAAGACAGATCCATCTGTTACTTTTCCAGTAAAAGATAGATACTGAAATTGAAAAATAAATATTCAGAAACATGTAGGAATTTAACATCGCTATGACATCAAGAACAGTGGCCTCATATTACTGAGCAGAGAATAGATTGGACTGATGTATTATTCATCTTTGGTCATATGGACACAGTGTTACAATGTGTGACATTTTAAGGTTAATACATCTACTATATCTAAAAATGTATAATAATGAAAAAATTATAGTATAATAACTAGTTTCAGTAATAATTTCAGTTTCTAATTAAGTCTGTTTTAAAGTTCAGCATTGTTAATGAATCAGGAAAACAAAAGTTGTATTTGTTTTTACCCTAATTTAGAAAAAGGTGAAATAAGGGCTAGGAATTTAGCTCAGTGGTTCTGACACCTGCCTCATAAGTGCAGGGTCCCGAGTTCAATCCCCAGTAAGGTGAAATAGATTTCACTGAATGTTTTGCTAAGAAAAGACACATCTTTTCTTTTGTTTGTTTTTGGTGCCTGGGATCAAACTCAGGACCTTCTGCTTGCCAGGCAGGCGCTTTACCACTGAGCTACATTCCTAGCAAGAAAAGATACATCTTTTCTAAATGCAACTGTGAAAATAAACCAAGTGGTGATAACAGAAATAATTTCAGTAGAAATTATTAGATAGTAGAAATATTACATAGTAGAAATCACTAGAGTTTATAAGACTTTTACCATACATTCCTTGGATATTACATTTGGTTTTGTAACTATAAGTAATGGTAAAACGCTAAAACCGATGTATATCCGAAATGTACTGGCTAGTAAATCATTAAAACATTAAGAAATAATATAAAACATAAACAAATTAAAACCAAAAGAATCTTTTGACAGTGTTGAATTCTAAAGCTCCTAGACATAAATGTTCAATAATTTTCATTTAAATTTTAGCATTTGAAGATTTCTTACACAATAACACTTTATTTGCTAAGAATAAAAATATTAATTCCCAAAGTATACATAAAAACTACATCAAAGATGTTTGCTTAAAATTTTGGGTGTATGTATGGCAAATTAGGTAGCTCACTCTCCAATAAAACCAAAGTGCAGAGTGAAAGTGAGTTAATGGTAAGGACAGTTTCATAGGTTAAATAAAGCTAGTAACATATTTTTAATTGCAATTTTAAATGCTCAGGTATTTAAAAATATGGCAATTTTTAAGTATAACAGAAATTCAAACATGATGCTATTATGAAGATTTTATTTTTCTTTTTTTAGCCTGATTATCACAAATGCAACTGGATATGAAGTGTATAAAAGTAAAAATATGGTGATTCAAAAGATGGCAGGCTGGAGGCAGTCTGCACTCACAAATTGCCTCAGAATATTTGTCCAAAATCATAGGTGTGCAACTCTGTGAGGAGTTACAGGCAACATAGAAAATCACTGGACTGTATCTTCAGGGAGCTAGCAACCAGGAGAAACTTTGAAATACTGCTATTCAGAAAGATAAGTAAACTAACCGAAGTCACATACTCCAGCACTGAATGAACTGCAGCTCACAGAGGGAGAGGTATCCTCCTCCTATGCAGCAATAAAAGGAAAAATTCAGTATTCTCTTGTGAGCACTGAACCTTCTACTAGACAGAGATACAGACTGAGCAGATCGGAGATCTGAGTACATCCAAGAAAACAGACAGGAGTAATAAGTCTCATTTTTCTCTCTCCACTGTCAGATAGGGTCAGATTTTGAGGCCTTCATACAAAGTTCCCTCATTCTTGTCCTGGTAGAATAAGCAGAAGTTGAACTTGGGGTGGGATGGAATCTTTAACAATTCTCTCTGCTTAGGGACAGAAATGCCCCACTTACCTCTACTTTCAGGGCATGCCTGTGATACTGCTGCAAGGATGAATTAGATGCCTACTTTAACAGTTAGCATGGGCCAAGAAAAAAACAATTACCCAGTAAAACTACAGTCACAAGAAACACCCTAGCTCCAGCTCACGAGGGTCTGAACTCTAGGCTGGGAGAATCTCTGTGGGACAGATAGACAGCAGGAAACAGTGGAGTGTTAAATTAAGTGGGAGACAATGAATTAAGCAACATGGAGTGTGGTAGGGAAGGGAGTTGGAATCTGAGTTGCTTGTAGGGATCAGCATAAGGCTGGGCACTATTGCACCTCTAGAAAAGCAGATCCTACACACTCAGTCCCCCCTTCCTGACAATCTGCTCAGAAACATTCAGAGTAAATCCAGCAATTTGCAGACATTGGCCAGCCACGCCTCCAAAAGTATGGTCTGGAAAATTGCAGAGCTTTGGCTCATGCTCTGGACCTGCCCAAGGACAGTGTGAGCAACAAATTCAGAGAAATCCAGAAATTTTTTGGTGCCCTTATACCCAGATACAGAAAAGACTAATTTGGTATGTGGGAGCCGGCCCTACCAATGGCAGACCTACCCGAGTACCCATCCACAACCATAGAGGGGCAGATTCATCTCCTGGATGCTGTAAAAGAAATCTGCTTGGACAGATGGAAGGAACTCTGGGGTAAAAAAATAAGAAAGATTCTCACTCCTCATCCCTTTGTCTCAGGCAGCTTATAAAAATTGACTCCAATAGAAACCTCAAGGAAGAATGTCGGACCTATTATTTCTTTATATATATTGTGTTTCTAAGTGCTTATGAGTGCGAGTTACTGATTTTGCATCTATGGTGCTTTACCACGTCACGTTACGCTCTTTCACACAAAGGTTTCTTCCATGGGGTTTGCTAGATTTGTGTTTATAGTATTTCATTAATTGGATTTAATGCCCCTGTATTTCCTCCCATGTTACATTTATACTCTCTCCCTATCCTTTCTTTCCTTTCCCCTTCTCTCCTTTTCTTTTCTTTATCTTTTTCTCCTTTTTCTGGAAGTTTTTCTTTTTGTTTTTCTCCTTTTCCCTAGCCAATCATACATTATTACTATTCCTTTACCTTCCTTAGTTAGTGAAAGTGTAGAGAAGTTTTTAAAAGTTCTACATTATATGCTAATATATAATTGGCTCTTTGGATGTTGATATTACTGGTAGGTGTTCTCTCCTCACAATGCAAAATCACTTATAAGGGCAAAAACACTGGAATAATAGCAGATTTCTCAACAGAAACTTTAAAGGACATGAGTACTTTGAACAATGTTTTCAAGCCCTAAAATAAAATAATTGCCAACCTAGATTATTTAACCTGCAAGTTTATTCTTCAATTGAAAGAGAAATAAAGACTTCAAGATAAAAATAAACCAAAGAAATCCATAACCATCAAACCAGCATTGCTGAAGACACTTCAGGGAATCCTACACAGAGATGACTAAGACGACAATGTAATGAAGCCAAGAAAGAGGGTAAACTTCACAGGCAGAGCAGTTAAAGGAGTGAGAGACGGAAATAAATCACACACATTGAAAAATAAAAAAATGAAAGGAATTAGTACATGCCTCTCAATAACACCTGATGTTAATGATCTAACTTTCCAATTAACAGTCTCAGATGGGCAAATAGGATAAAAAAATTTAAAAGACCCATGTATGTGTTGCTTGCAAGAGACACCTCATCTGCAAATGACTCGTGATTCTGGCCCCCTGAAGTACATTTCTCATAATCCTCTTTTATAGTACAGTCGGAAACTGGGACTCACAGCTAAGTTCAAGAATACAGCAAAGGTGAAAGAAGGACTGCTTGGATGTATCTAATATCCCTAAGCAGTTTATTCTGAGTTACTCAAAATGGAGGTGGTTTTGTACTGTCCCGACTTAATTATGTGAGCTCATTGAAAGGCAGTCTAACCCTTCTCTTAAGTAAGACTCGAAACCGCAAACATTCTCTGCCCTGCCAGCTTTGATGAGTAAACTGCTATTAATTCTATAAAATGCAAGAAAATGTATCCTACTAACATCTGAGGGAGGCTGTAAGTGGATTCTTTCCTGGTCAAACCTCTGGATAGAATGCAAACCAAATACCACTCTGTAGAAACTTGATTAGTGTACACAGCGGAGTTGTGCCCAGACTTCTAACCTACAAAAGCTGTGTTATTTTAATCTGCTAAATTTGTGGTAATTTGTTGTGCAGCAGTAGACAACTAATACACTTCCTTCCTTAAATTTTCATATTTTCTCATCAAACAAGTACTTCTGCCTACATAATTTTTCTCACTCTCACCTTCCTATTGCTACCATTTTATTCAAAATTTGGTTTATTTTCTATTCTATCACTTAACCTTAAAACAATCTCTGATCACTTTAGTTTATCCTAATAATCACTAGAATCTGATCATGCCCCCTTAGGTGATGGAGGAAGTTGCTATGTTCTTAAACTACAAGCTTAATCTACCAGACTTGGCAGCAGAGTTCATAAAATTGGATGACAATGTTCAGGGCACGACTTAGAACAGGTGGCTGGACTGAAGGGAGCAGACTGTTAAGGAACCAAGACATCACACTGTAGCATAGAGTATTCAGGAACACATCAAAAGCATGTAAAATGTGCTGGTAATTTTAATACTATATTATAGTGATCAGAGTACAACTTTTTGGGTTGTATCTTAAGCTTTTCTTCATAGCAGCAGAAGGGAAATGTCCTTTGACCTTTTAAGAAGAAAATTTTAAATATATGCATTTTGTATAACTCATTACAACTAACAAGTATCATGTATTTCAAACTCCGTGCAAAAAAGTTTGATATTGGTTAGGAAAAACCCCAATGATCATCAAGCCTACTAACAAAAGGTGACTCACTTAAGCGCTTTCATAAAGAGGCTGTTTTTTCCACTTGGAAAAAAACAAATTCTAGTGTTAATCAAACCAGCATGGAAGTTAATTAGAACGCCAAGAACAAGCGGATAGGCTTAGCACCTTGGACACCTGAGTATCCTGTTTCTAAAGATGACCTCAAAAGATTGCATAACAGTCAAACCCAGCACAAGTCAAAAGTAACTTATTAACTTTTTATTTTTCTGTTAGTAATTTAGTTTTGCTCTTTTAAAAATATTTCTTAAGAGAAACCCCCATTAATTGCCACACATTGGTTGTTCAAATGAGGGTAATGACCCTTGATTGTATATACCCATCATTTAATTTATTTTTTATGTGTGTTTTAAAAACAACTCTCAAACATGAAGCAGTGTTAGTTAATAGCCTCATTAAATCTGAATGTACACATAGCATTTTAGAGATTGGAAAACTTTTTAATACTGCATAGAAAATATTTTCTTATCCACCTTACAATTATGGGACAGATTGTCTTGATCTCTTCTGCAGACATCATTGTGGTCACTTTTTCATCATCCCAACCATCTGGAGGCTTGTAGTGGAAATGGTTGGAAAGAGGGCAGTACAACAAACGAGGATTTTCCGTAATTTCTTTGATGTTTTTGATTCTGTTTTCATATTATTGTACACACTCACTGGTTACCTAGACCCAGCCTTGATAATAGAGAGGTCAGAGAGCGCTGTAGGTGTTCTTGGGACCCATTATGCTATATTATGATGTTGCGCTATGCTGTATTCATTTTTTTCTTCAATCGGTCAATCTACTGAGGTCTAACAATTCTATTAACTGATACAAAAAAATTACCTTCCCCTTTCTTTCCTTTTTTTTTTTTTGGTACCGGGGATCGAACTCAGGACCTTTTTTCTTCACTTTTTGTCAGAACTCACATGTGGCCTAAACTCTCTCCTGTTGGTGGTCCGCATGGTCCTAAATTATTTATGATCTGTGGACCTGCCTTTGACTATGTGGAGCACCCCTCTTTCCTAACTCTAGATTAATAGTTTCATGCCAAATCTAACATCTCACATGTGACTGCTCCATAAACAGGTGTTTTATTTGTCCATTGTGATTTCTACTTCTTAACACTTATCATCTTAACTATTTACACATCCATCCATTTGCCTAGAAACAACAAAACTGTAGTAACAAAAACAAGTGTTTATTGAAAGCTATCCATGTACAAACCATTAAAGATACAGAAATCATAAATAAGGCTTCTGATTGAGAATGCCCAGCAAAGAAAACCAGTATGCAAAAATAAAATGAAATGATTGAATTAAGGTTGCTGCCATTGTAGAAATAGATCATGAGATGCACATTACTGTTATGTAGGTCCTATGATATACAAAGGTACAACAGCAATAGCAAGGGATTCATTATACAAGGTAGACCTTGCAAAAGGTGAAGGCACTGGACTGTGAATTGACACTCCTCTACTCTTTAGCTGACCATTCTTCCAGTCCTTGGATGAGGGGCTAATGAGGCCCTACATACCTATGTCCTCTGTCGTACTTGCATGAATCCATTGCATTACTCATTTATGCATGGTAGTAAAATAAACTAGATACCAATAAAGCCAACCCCCATTTATTTTGTTTGAAAGTACTTGAATCCCTCCCAGTATAGCAAATTTTGTGGGTGTTGATTCATGCACATATTCATTTTTATAGTATCAGTATTACAGATAGCTGAATTAGGTAGAAATATTATAAGCAGTCAGATAAAGCTAGGTTCTCAAGAGAGTCAGGACAAAGGTAAAACATACCACAACTGTGGTCAGAGGCACATTTGTTGAAGACTGGGCCTCAAGATAAAGACAAGATGACCAGACATGCATATTTCCTCAAAGGACAAACAGTGGGCCTAATGAAGTTTAGACAGACATCAGCCAGCCCAGTGGGTGACCAGAGACCTCTGGACCCAACATTTCCTAGGAGAAGTCTTTATTCTTTCCATCCACACTTGTTTCGTGATTTGTTTCCCAATTAGACCACTATTACCTAAGTGTCTATACTTGTAACCTTATTGGTTAATCAGGGCTGTGGTCCATGTTGTGCTCACATGAGTTTTACTCTATAAAATTCCCCTGTAGAGTAGGGTCCCTGGATTACCCATTCAGGACCCCTCCTGCCTCTCAGGAGCTATCCTCTTAATAAATATCTTCCTACTCTTAGCTTCTGTTGTTCCTAGAATGCATTCTTTGATTTTAGAGAACATGAGCTCAGTGTGTCAGACAGCTAACAGGTTGGGAGATATAACATTTCATATTTCATCCCTGGTGTCATTTCCTGTATCATTAGTGGATGCATTTCTAGATAATATTATTTTGTTTTGTGAATTTTTTTTAAATAGAGAAGCCAGTTGTTTTATTATCATTTATAGTTGCCTTTGGTTCCAAAACTGCTATATAGATTTAAAGCAATTAAATCTGTTGTTGGAATTCAACAATATACTTCACAGAGCTAGAGAAAACAATCCAAAAATTCATGTGTTAAGAGACCTAGAAGAGCAAAAGCAATTCTGGGCAACAGAGACATGGCTGGGGGTATCACAATACCCAATTTGAAGCTATACTACAAAGCCACTGTGATAAAAACAGCATGGTACTGGCAAAGAAACAGACCCGAGGATCAAGGGAATAGATTAGAAGATGCAGAAACAACTTCAGACATACTCAGCCACCTTATCTTTGACAAAGGAGCCAACCACCCTCATTGGAGGAAAGATAGC
>NW_004624730.1:25693304-25710145 GCF_000247695.1 Heterocephalus glaber | reverse complement strand
TCAAATAAAGTTGCCTTTTATTTTGGTGCAAGAAGTGTTTCTTAATTTTTATAAAATAAATAACCAGAGGGGCATATGGAAAATTTTTAAATGTTATTTTTCTTCTGATACTTGGAACTGAAGAAAATTTATTCACACTAAAGTTATTCCCAATAAATACTTCTTTAATACAGGAACACAGTGGTAGATATGTAGTTATAATGCCATTTATAGCCATTACAGATGATGTCAGCCTTGAAATATATATTCTTAGAACCAGTTTTTCTACCATTAATAATAGGAACTCTGAGAATTTTAGCTAGACTCTACTTTGAAAATCACTGATTATGCCAAAGGTTAAGTTGTGTTTATCAGTGTCATTGATAAGCTAATTGATAACCAGAATAAATCTCCTTGAAGTTTATCCAAGTTCTCTGTATTAATAGTTTGTTCCTTTTATAGTAGTATTCTATAGTATGGCTATATCACAGTTTATTTCACCATTCTTCTTTGAAGAACATCTGCATTGTTTCTAGTTGGTTTCTAGCTATTACAAATAAATAATATGAACATTCATTTCTCTATCATAAGTGCCCAAGAGTATAATTAATGGGTAGTATCGGAATTCTATTTTCTCTTTTAATGAACTTACCCACTGGAGACCTTTGCAGTAGGTTCTAGTCTCCTGGCTAGTGTATGATGTAAGGCTGAAGATAGATTCAAAGACAGAAAGAAACAGAGAAATGGGGATCCAGAATGAGCAGCAAGTGCTGAGCAACCAGCAAAGGCCCTGGTTGGTCCAAGCCACTGATTTTTATTGGTACTCAAATTGGGCTAAAGGGTAACTACATGTGAGGATGTGCAGTCATGCAGTTTCTATGGATATTAATGCAGGCAAAGCTTCTAAAGGGAAAAGACAAAGCATTCTCAAATTAGGAACAGAACAGACAAAATATAGAGTTGTAATTAGAACCTTGTCCTTCTAGTTAAGAAGGTTGTAATTGTGGGAATGGAATTTGGGTGTGAGTTACTCCGAGCTCAGCTACTGTGTTATCTATTATTGAGCCCCACAGCTTCACAGGCCATTACTCTGGTCTTGGCTATGGCCATTAGTGGGAAGGGCATGCTAGCCTATATTCTACCCTGGTGCTTATGAGGGGCTTCTATAAGTCACATAAACTTCAGTCAGATTCGCTTCTTAAAATGAGCCAATTTGAGGAGTTTGACTCTTTACAGCCTTCACTGCTTACTTATAGCATGCTTTGGACATAATCAATACTGTGGTCTCCTGCACTTACCAAAGTCTTTTTCAGTGTGGTTGTATCATTTTACATTCTCATCAGCATGTTTTTAACCAAATCTAGAAAGTTTTTCAGTCATTATTTCTTTCAATAGTCTCAGTCTTATTCTTCTCCTCTGCCTCTGGAATTTTCATATTATGATTGCTAAACTTTCGAATAGTGATCCTGAAAGCCCTGTTTCTTTGGAATTTTTTGTCTCATCTCTCTCCTTTGTTCAGATTTAGTTTTATTGAGTAAAGTTCATTGTTTCTATCCTTCACCATCTCTACCTTGTTATTGAGTCTCCTAATACTTTCTTATTCTTTTTATTGAATTTTTCACTTATGTCACTTTTAAAGTCATTTTTATTTTGCTTATATTTCTTTTTTGTTTCAAAATAATTTGTAATTGATTGTTGAGACATTTATATAAAAGCTATGTTTAAATTGTTATATAATTGTAACATCTGGCTCATCTCAAAATCTGTGCTATATTCTTCAGTCCTCTGGCTCAGTCCTCTTCTCTCATAGTTATGACCTTTTTGGTTTTGGTATGGTAATTGATTTTAAGTTGTACCATAGGCATTTTAAAGGATTAGGATATTAGGATATTTGGGGACTCAATATTATTTTCTTCTCTATTTAGCAGGTACTTAGATTTAGTGTCTAGAGTTTGGTCTACTTTTGTGGGCTTTAGAGTTCTAATGATAGTTTAGTTTTCAGAACTCTTGTGAAGCAGTCTTATTCTGGTCTATTTCATCCCTTCAATCCCTGACAATGACATCTGTGGGACAAAGGTACTGGGTATCACAGCCACCTTTTGCAGGGTGAGTGGCATGGAGGATGAGGCTAGCCTGGATTTCTTTATGTCTTTGAGTGGAGTTTTGGAAGGTGCCAGGAGCTGCTTACAGTGGGTGAGTCTACTCACCAGCTGGTGGGCCGGTAGAAAGATGGGACCTGAGGTTGGCTGAGGCTTTGCTGCTGCCACTCTTATGAATGGGTAACTGTAACTAGACACTGTGTTATAAAGCAAGGTATGAAGTTTCACCCAGGTCTATATTGGGTTCCCTTTACTGATCCCTTTGCCAGAGACAGCACACATTTTTAGGTGATTTGTGCATGTCTGCATGTTGGTGAATTACAGGCCTCTCCAGCACCTTTCCTAATGATATATAGTGGTACAAAGAAAACTCAGAATTTCCTTACATTGTCTTTGCTTGAATTCTAAGGTTCTGGACAGTACATCTTTCTCTGTTTTAATTATTGCTTTATGGAATCATCTCTAGGGCATTTAATTATATTTAATGGGAAAAGGGAATCTATGCTATCTTCCTCTATATCATTTTTTACTATAAACATATGAACCTTATTTAGCAGTGGGGACTATTGGAGAAATGGATAATGATCACCTACAGACAGTGAGTTCTCACTTAATTTGCTTGCTTTTTGTCTTTGTAGAAAAAAAATTATGCTTCATCCCTTTTTTTGACAGTTCAGGTTTTTTGTTTAACCTCATAAATATGAGATAGATCCTTGTTTATGTATACAGTGAAAATTCACTCATTTTCATTATTATATCTTACAAATTCTGTCTCAAAAACTAATTCATCTGCTTGCACATAGTTTATTTTCAGTCTATCTTTTACTTTTTAAAAACACTACTCATTTATTCTGTACCACTTGTTTTATTACAAATTTTCTGATTTTATTCTTCCTTTGATAGCAAATGAGTAATAAAACACATTTGAATCTCAAACAAAAATGAAACCTGGAGATATGTACCATCAATAAAATAAAGAGAAGACATAATTTAAAATGCATTTCTTTGAAAATATTACTAGATTAGAAAAACTTCAACTGGAATGATTAGGGAAAAGATGCAGATTTTGTAAAAATAAAAATAAATAATAAAGAGAATTTATTTTCTATATAAATAGAGTAAAATGGAAAATGTCAAATTTGGGCAAGAAAAATAACAGAAAACCTAAATGAATGTTCATTAAAAATAAGCAAAACCTGCATACAAATACTCCATCCCTCCAAAGTGAGCAGGCATAGTTGGTATCACAGGGCATTCTATCAGACTTTCAAGGAACAGATGTTTCATCTTTTATAAATTTCCCTAGAATACAATAAATGCAGGAAGGTTTCTCAAGTAGTTTTATGAAGTTACTCTAACCATTATTTCATAACTAGAGAAAAAAGTAAAGGCAATAAAATTGTAAATTTAACATATGAATTTAGTTATAAAATACTACAGAAATCAGCCAGCAAAACTAAACCACTATTAAGAAATAATAGATCATAACCAAATAGTGTTTAATATGAAACAATCAAGGATGGTTCAAATTTAGAAAAATCTGTCAATGTAGTTTACAATATTAATAGATCAAAAGTAAAAAAAATCATTAAAGAAAGCATTGTTCTATCATTGTTTATAAAATAATCGGAAAACTGGGCTTGAGAAACAATTTATTAACTTTTATCAAAAATAAAAAGTCTATTATAAACACAGTCTTAAATGGAGAAACATACACTGAAATAATAATAATAAAGTAAAATAAGACAAATATATCAACTTTTATTTCTATTAATTTAATATTACTAGAAGTCTTGGAAAATACTTTCAGTTGGGTAAAAAATTTGAAACTATGATAATCAAATAGTAGAAAAAAATATATTATTATTAATAGATTATATCTTCCAAATAGAATACATCCACTGTGAAAAACTCCTAGAACTATTCATAGACTGGAAATGCAGCATATAGAACAACTTATAAAAGTCAATTGCTTATCTTTATGTTACTACCCAAATATGATAATATAAAATAAGATACTATGCACAACAGATCCATACAATTATATATCTTTATGGTGGTAAAACATGCATAACATAAATCTTACCATATTAACAGTTTTAGCTATGTTTACATTATTATGCAACCTTTTCTAGAACCTCTCCATCTTCCCAAACATAAACACTACACATATTAAGCATTAACTCCCTGTCCCTTCCTCTGCGCCAATTCCTGGCAACTGTTATTCTATCTTATGTCTGTGAATTTGAGTACTCTAAGAACTTAAGGTAAGTAAATCGTATAATATTTATGCTTTTGAGACTGGTTTATTTCACTTAACCCATGTCTTCAAGTTTCAGTTATGTTGTAGCCTATGTTTAAATTTTTTCTTTCTTTTGAAGGTGTGACAACATTCCATTGTATTTTGTTGCATTTTGTTTACCCATTCATCTATCAAGGGATACTTGAGTTGCTTCGATCTTTTACTGTTGTGAATAATACTGCTATGAACATGGATGTAGAAATATCTCTTTAGGTCCCGGCTTCCAATTTATTTAAACATATACTCAGAAGAATGAAATTTCTGGATCAATTGATAATTTTATGTTTAACATTTTGAGAAGTCACCACACTTTTTCTACAGTAGTCGCACCAGTTTACATTCCCACTGGCAATACATGAGGGCTCCAGTTTCTTCATGTGCTCACCAATACTTGTTATTTCCTTTTCTCAATAAGGGATATCCTAGGTTTTGAACATCTTTCATGTGCTTATTGAGCTTTATATATTTTCTTGGCAAAATATCTGTTTATGTCTAGTATTTATTTTCATTTTTAATATTAAGTTGTTTGCTTTATATTGAGTTATAGTAGTTCTTTATATAGACAGGATATTAATTCCTTCTTGGATATGTAATTTGCTAATATTTTCTCTAATTTATGGATTGTCTTTTCCTGATAATGTCCTTTGATGTATAAAAGATTTAATTTGAATGAAGTTCATCTATTTTTTTCTTTTCTTAGTAACATGGGGAGGAAAAAGACTCAGAAAAGAGGGTATGACTCATGACAAACAGCATTGTGACCAAGAAAAGAAAAAGTTCAAAAACGTCCACTGAATGAGTAATCCACAATCATCTTCGAAAGAGAAGCAACTGTGGCAAGAGTAAAGTCTAGATTTCAGTAGGATGGGTGGACATGGTGGAAGAATTAATGGTAGCGGAAAGTCTAATCATACTTAAGATGCTGAAAGCAGGAAAGGTGAAAGAGGGAGGAGTACTGCAAAGGTATCAGATCAAGGAAGCAATTTTCTTCCTTCCTGTCCATCATTTTTCTTTTATCCCCTAATTCTGGTATAATAATGACTTCTATAAAGTTAGACTCCAGCCAAAATTTCTATATTTATTTAAATGTAAGAAATACCTAAGAATAGATAAAGTAAAAAGAGAGGCACAAGATAGAAGCAAAAAGGGAACATTGGTTTAGTGTGGTCCTGATCCAAGAGCAAGGGAGGGAAGTAGAAAAATGATAAAGGATTAGACCTAACCAGGAGGCAGGATTATCTTCTACTTGGGAGAGAAAAGGAAACGGAATATTTATATGTGGTAGGAAGGGAAGTTAAGGAGATTCACTCAGTGGAAATCCTTTTATGTCTCTCTGTGTTAGGGGAAAGATCACCTGCTGATGAGCTGTTAGGATTTGGTAATACCCAAAAAGTCAGGAATTGTTTTTAAAAATGGCACTTTCCCCTTCAGTGGGACAGAACCAGCTTCAGGGTGCTCAGTAAATTGCTGAGTCTCAACTACCTAAACTGTCTTCCCTGTTGTAAATCTTTCCCTCCAAGTAGAAAACCATGGCAAGCAACCTGTTAAAGAATTCCAACTGACTGCTAAATGCATGATTTTCTTTAAAACCTCCTCAATAATCACTAAACAGATGGCCTTCCACAGTTAGCTTCACCAAAACATCTTGTTAGGCCAAGGTTGTTTAGCTTTGAAGATGGCATAAATCATAGTAGTTTTACAGGCCTGACTGAAACTTATGATTTTCCACCTCTTAATTATTTACACAAGGCTAATAGCTTTTAGGAAAGGTTCAAGCAAAGAAAATATGACCATCATTTAAAAATTATTCCTTTACCAAAAAGGTTATTTCTACAATATGTCTCATTACTCTCCTCCCTTCCTTAGAAGGTGTTGTAGGCTTTGTATCCCAAGCCAGATAATGCATGATAGCACTTGGGCCTTTGTATGCCCTGAACCTCTGTCCACACCACAGTTTCTTTGTACAGTGGAGACTTTGTCTCAAAAATCAGCATTCTCCATTTTCTCCCTGAACCTCCACAGAGACTTCTCTCTGTAGCTCCAGCACTCATCTCCTTGCCCTTCATCATGTCTCTCTTGGATGGGGCTCTCCCAAGGGTTAAATGCTCTTTCTCTATTCTCCTACAGTTCTCCAAGTTTCTGCTTTATAATTGCCTCTTATCTCTTCATCTCCCCCTGCATTTTCAGCCACTCAAGCTCCATATCTGAAAGGTCACTATTCATTCTGGAGTATCTTCTACACAGTTCCCGGCACATCATAGGAACTCAGAAAATATTTGTTCAATCAAACCATGGTTGTACTATTTTCTGTCTTGGAGAAGAGATTTTGTGAATACAGTGAGCCTGGACTCTGGAGGACTGTGCTAGCTCAGAGTAGGAAGGGGAGATTCACATGGAGAAAAAGACTTGAAACTGCTCTGCTCCCTATTTTACCCACAAATTATGCTCATCTAAAGTTGCCACAGATATGCACCTTTCTTCTTAAAGGTTTTACCCATTTTGGGGCCTTTCATGTCTGGGAACTCCCATCAACATTGTGGACATTTTAATGTCACTGAGTTTTCACATTTTTGTATAGTTGTCATCATACATGTTTTTCTGTTTTCCCAGTATGCTTTTAGCTTCTTAAAGTCATGGTTTGTGTCTTTTTTTTTTTTTTTATCTTAGTGAGCTCAGAACCAAATATTGTACCTGGCACAGAATGGTTCTCCAAACTTGCCTGTATCCAACCACTTAGGGAAGCTGAGGCAGGAGGATCACAAGTCAGAGCCCAGCCTGGGTGACTTTGCATGACTTTGTCTCAAAATTTAAAAAGGACTGAGAATGTAGCTCAGTGTGAAGGCCCTGGGTTCAATCACCAGTACTGGGTAAAAAGATAACAGAAAAAGATAAAAAGACACATTCGTACTTGTTCCTTGTGCAGATTTCTGCAGGTTAAAAGTAGAACACTGTGTAACCACAGTGCAGGTCCTTGCAGAAAGCAGCTTCTCTGAAAAAGACAGCTGTGGATAACAGGGGTTTACAAAATGAATAGGTTGTGTTTCTGTGTTAAAGTCAGATAGATGAGAAAAAAGAGGAACTAAGTGTACTAACATGACCTTGGCTTTTATTCTCCACTCTGAGCTAACCTTATTCTGCCACCTCAGTCAAAATAATTTTTCAATTAAGGTCTGTGTTCTGATCTGTCAGGTAAGCCTGCTAAAAATGACCTTCATAGGATAGTCCTCAGGAAAAGCTAATAAATGACTAGAAAAATCTGAAAGACAGAAAAGCACTGGGTAAATCTTGAATAATAAATCAGGACCTTTCTGTGCTAAGTCAAACTAAGAGGCATTAAATTTGGAGTCTTTCAGTGTTTGGCTATTTGCTAAAGAAAAAAGTATTGCAATAAATGTATATATAAAAGAAAAGCTGACAGATGAGAAACTAAAATGAAAGGTAATGACATAAACAATGCTAGGAAATGCCTTCAAGGAGACAAGTTCTCAGAAAGTTGAGATCTCAATTTAGAACATTTCTTTCTCTCTAATTGTTGTTCTGTGTGCTGCACCAATATGATGGAATGGCCATAAACTTAGTGTGATAGGCTTGCAGAATAATTTAATTATAATTTAACATTTACTTTTATGCTATGCAATTACTTACATTGCTTTTTGCTGAAAACAATACATTTAAGCAGCTGCGCACAATGAAAAAATAGCTGACAGGGGGTCAATTCTGAAGTTATACTAAGGTTTAGTTACATTCCTTTTTCACCCAGTGGACTTAACAAATTAAGCAGCATGAGGCTAGTTGAAAGAAAATCAGACAAGTACTAGGAAATTCTTGAATCCAAACTAGGCTCTCTGAATTTTGTAGATTCTTCAATCTTCAGTTCTTTCCTGAAGTTCTTTTTTTATTAAATTCCATTTTTATTTCAGTTTGTGACTTTAGTATTAAATATTCTGTCAATTTTTAAATTAAGAAAGAAATTCTTATTAAAAACACATCATCTTTGATGTGTATAATTTGAAATTTGGGGTGATTCTGACAGGATGTTAGAACTAGGAGTTCCAAGTAAAGGGCAAAACTTAAAGGTCTAGTTTTAAAGCTTGCAGGAGACAGAATTTATTGAGTCTACTCATATACTTTGACAGCAGAATAAAAGACATGTTTTAAAGAATTTTATTGAGGTAAAATTAACATAAATTTTGCCTATTTTAAATGTACAATTTAATGTTATCAAATATATTCACATAGTTGTACAGCCAGCGCAACAATCTAATTTAAGAACAATTCCACTCCTAAAGGAAACCCCAAACCATAAGCCAGACTAAGTAATCAACCTCATCTTCCCTCCTCATTCCTCTCACTCCTAAGCAATTGTCAATCTACATTCTATCTCCATGGATTTTCTTATACTGAAAATTTCAATGAACTGAATCACATAATATGTTACCATATATTATTTGACTCCTTCAGCAAAATACTACCAAGGGTCAAACATGCAGTAGCATATCAGCACTTCATTTCTTTTTATATCCAAATTATTCATGAAATGGATATTCCATATTTTATTTATAGATCTATCACAAGAGCAACATTTGAGTTGTTTCTAATTTTTGACTATTAGAAAATCCTGCTAAGAGCACTTGTTTGTAACTTTGTGAATGGATGGACATTTTATTTTTATTGAATATATACTTGAGAATAAAATTGCTTGGTCCTATGGTAGCTCTGTGTTTAACATGTTGAGTAATAGCCAAATTGTATTTCAAAGCAGCTGCACAATTTTGCATCCCTATTAGAAACACTAGTTATTATATTTTTTGTTATAGCCATAATAAGGGTAAATGATATCTCTTTGTGGCTTTGATTTGCATTTCCCTATTGAATAATAATGTTGGAGATCTTTTCATATACTCATTAGCCATTTGTGCATCATCTTTGAACATACACCTGCTCAAATCCTTTGCCTATTCTTAATTTTGGTTTTGCCTTTTTATTATTAAATTGTAGAATTACTTTATATAATACATTTGGTTTGGGGGGTTAGTATTCTAATAACCATCCTAATAGGTATGAAGTGGTATTTCATTGTGGTTTTTATTTTATTTTATTTATTGACCATTTGTATATCATAAGAAAAATGGCTACTCAAGCATTTTGGAAATTTTTTGGATTGTATCGTTTGGTTTTTTTTGTTGTTTGTTTGTAGGGTCCCCTAGTCATTTTTCAGTTGCTGGGACAGAATACTGAACACCCACAACTTAAAGAAGGAAAGGTTTATTTTGGCTTACATCCTCAGTCTATGGACAGATTGCTCCAAGGAAGAAGCAGGATGGCAGAGGGACATAGCAGAGGAAACGGGGCTAAACCCATGGCGGCCATGAAGCACAGAGACAGGAGAGGAGGCGGGGCCAAGAATTTACCTTCTGGGTCTCACCTCCAGCCCCACCTTCAGCCGGCCCCCACCTCACAGCACACACAGTGGATGAATCCACTGATGAGTGTAGCACCCCCATTAATCCCGTCACCTTTCAAAAGACCCACCTTTGAACATATGAGTCTTTTGAGGGCCATTCTAATCTAAACCCTAACATAGGGGTTATTTTTATATTCTGGATATTAAACCAATGTCAGATAAATGATTAGCAAAGAATGTCTCCTTATTCTGTAGATTGTTTTTCCACTTTCTTGATAATTTCTTTATTGCACAAAAGTTTTTTTTTTGTTTGTTTTTTGTACTGGGGATGGAACTCAGGACCTTATGCTTGCAAGGCAGGTGGCGGCACCACTGAGCTAAATCCCTGGCCCAAAAGTTTTTAATTTTAATGCAGTCCAACTTTGCATTGATATTGTTGATACTCAATGCTTTTAGTGTTATATCTAAGAATCTATTGTCAAAGCCAATTCATAAGAATTGTTCCCTGTTTTCTACCAAAATTTAGTGATTTTAGCTCATATATTTAGATCATTGACCCTTCTTGAATTTTAAAAAAATATCTTGTATATAGCCAAATTTCATTATTTTGCATATAAAAATTCATTTGTTTCATTATTATCTGTTGAGGAGACTACTTTTCCTAATGAATGGGCTTGGCAATCTTGTCAAAAATCAATTGACAGGGTCGAGGATTTAGCTCAGTGGTTCCGGCGCCTGCCTCGCAAGCGCAAGGTCCCAAGTTCAATCCCCGGTAACAAAAACAAAACAAAACAAAACAAAACAAAAAAATCAATTGACAACAATGGGTGGCTTAATCTCTGAATCCATAATTCTATTCCATTGATCTATATGTCCATCTGTATACCAGTACTATACTTTTGACTACCCTCTGTATGTTCCAATTACTTTGTTGTACAGAGTATGCATTCTATACACCTTTTTTTTGGTACCAGGGATTGAACTCGGGTCCTTGCACTTGTAAGGCAGGCAGTGGAACCACTGAGCTAAATCCCTGGCCCCATTCTATATACATTTAAAGACCAGTTTTTCCATATATGTAGAAAAAAGTTTGTTGGAATTTTTGTAGGAATTATATTTAATTTATTGACTCCTTTGTGATGTGTTGAAATCTTAATGTCTCCTCATAGCCATGAACACAGGATAGCTTTCTATTTATTTAATTTCTTGTAGCATTGTTTTATACCTTTTAATGTATAAAGCTTTTACTTCTTTTGTTAGATTTATTCATAGGTATTTTTAAATTCTTTTAATTGTTATTGTAAATGGAATTACTTTCTCAAAGTGCTTTTCAGATTGTCCAGAGACAATGTGTATAAATATTAATTTGGGTATGTTGATCTTGTATCCTGTGACTTTTCTGAACTTATTCATTAGCTCTAGTTCTTTTTGCTGATTCTTTGTGGTTTTCCATATAGAAGAACACTTTATTTGTGAATAGAGATAATTTTCCATCTTCTTTTCCAATTTAATTGCCTTTTATTTCTTGTTTAGTTTTGTTGACTAAAATTTAACACCATAATATTCAATAGTAATGTCAAAAGCAGGCATTATTGTCATGTTCTTGATTTGGGGGGAATCTGTCAGTTTTCCAACACTGAGTCTGATGTTGATTGGGGATTTTTCATAAGTGCCCTTATCATGCTAAGGGATTTGCCTTCTATTCCTACTGATGTTATAATTTTTCTTTTCACCATTGCATACATTGAAAACCTTAATGGAAGAAAAGCCATCTAGTATATTTACACAGATATGATATCTTTTATTATTATTCTTTCATTATGGATGTCACCATTTCCCTCTAGTATCATTTCCCTTCCCTTAGCAGAACTCTCTCTCTTACATTTCTGTTAAAGTAGACATGCTGATAATAAATTCTATTTCACCTCTATCTGATAATGTACTTATGTCACTTTTATTCCTAAATGATATTTTATCTGAATATTGAATTCTTGGGTGATAGGCTTTTTGACTCAACACTTTGGAAATGTTGTTCCATGCTCTTCAGTCTTCAAGAGAAATCCACTATCATTCTAATCACTGTCCCCTCTAGATAAGTCCTTTATTTCTGACTGCTGTTAAGAATTTTTTTTGTATTTAATTTTCAGAAATTTGATTATGATTTTTCTGGACATTGATTTGTTTGTATTTATTTTAATTAGATGAACTGACCTTCTTGAATATGTAAGTTTATGTATTGTGTCAAACAAACAATAAGGTTACAAGTATAGTTGCTTAGGTAATAGTGATCCATTAGGGGAATAGGTCATGTAACAAGTGTTCATAGAAAGAACAAAGACTTTTTCCAGAAAATGGTGGGTCTGGAGGTCTTGGTCACTCACTGAGGTGACTGATGTCTATCTAGACTTCATTAGGCCAGGCGTTACTGCTTATCTTGTCCTTTGGGGAATTATTCAGGCCTGATCATTTTATCTTTATTTTGAGGCTTGGTCTCTAACAGATGTGTTTCCAGCCATGATTGTAATGTGTTTTCATCTGGCTCTGTTGAGGGTCCAGCCCTATCTGATTGCCTATTAATATTTCTATCCAACTTAGCTGAATATAATAACTACAACTTAATATACATCAAGTCTGCCAAAAAATGTATACATCAAGAAAAGAAAAACTTGTGTAAAAATTTTAATAGTAAGTTTATTGAGACATCATGAGGTTAATACAAGTTATCTTTGGCTTCTCCACTTACAAGAAGTTCTCAAAGTGGTAGCTTTTAGCTTCCAGACATTTGTTAGTGCTAAATTGTGAATACATTTTTTTGGTGGACTCTGTACTTTTCACTTAATAATTACAGGTATATAAATTACAGGTATATTAATAATAAAAAAAATCAAAGTAAACTCAAATTTAACCTGTAAAAACACTGGAATAAGAATAGAAGCAGAGGATATAAACTCACCATTGAAAAGAATTATATATACCTGACCTTGTTTGAATTTAAGAAACAAAATTGATTTATATATAACTAAGCCAATAAGAGAGGAAAAGATTTTTGTTTAGGATCTAAAATGAAAAACAAAAGAGTTATGTTTCCCTCAGGTGGATCTTTTTGTGGCAGACATAACAAAGCAATAAAGGAACTGGCAATACTTATATACTCAGTGGATTACTTAAATATTACTGTGACCGAGAATAAAAGACTTCAAAAATTCCCTAGTTCTCTTGCTTAAATCTATATGGGAATATAGATTTAGAGTTAAATAGAACACAATCATGCAGGGAGCCTCTGGAGGCCACAAGGACTATGAATATTGATGAGAATTCACTCTGTGTTATGCTCCCAACAAATGACAACCAACTGAGTAGTAAACAACTGTTTTCTTGGAGATGCAAATAAATTCCATAGGCTGTGAACTGGAAACTCAGATCTTATTCAAAGCAAACTGTGTATTTAGAAAGGCACACATATTCTAACAATTAGATGGAATATGGTAAACTAGAAACTATCAAACAAACAATAAAACCAGAATTGCTTCCGACTCATTATAAATATGAGACTTTTCCTCTCTCACCAACTAGGTTAGAGATGTTATTTTTGTTTCATACTTCTAGAAATGAATGATTCATACTAGAAAATTTGTCTTTAGAAATTTAACAAGATTTTGCTGGATCTGAATTCTACAAGGACTATTATAGACAGCTAAGTTAGGTAGAAATATTATAGGGCTCAGACAGGCCCAGGCCCTTGAGAGTCAGTTCAAAAGATGAAAACACATTACAACTGTGGATGGAGATACATCTGTTGGTGGCCAAGCCTCCATATAAAAATGAAATGACCAGGGCTGAATAATTCCCCAAGGGATAAGATAAGTAGTAACACTGGGCCCAAAAAAGTGTAGATGGACATCAGTCACCTTAGTGGGTGACCAAGACCTGGACCTATCCCTTCCTAAAAAAGGTCTTTGTTCTTTCCATGTACACTTGCTACGTGACTTGCTTCCCCAATGGATCAATATTACCTATGTGACTATTCTTGTAAATCTTATTGGTTGATCACAGTTTTGTCCCAGATCATACTGAACTCATAATCTTGTACCCAGCTCATGATTTTGCTCTATAAAACTTCCCCTGTGAAGTGGGCTCCCTGGCAACCCACTCAGGTCCCCTCCTGCCTCTAAGGAGCTATAAAATCTCTCCCTCTCAATAACTATTTCCTACTGTTTACTTCCATTGTTCCTTAGAATTCTTCAATTTTGGGAAACAGGAATTCGGTATATCAGACATCTAGCAGATTGGGAGTTTTATTATTTCCCGTATATCCTTTGGAGGTCCTATATCAGTACTATTTTGTAAAAAAAACCAACATCAGTATTTTTTGGAAGATTGTTGCTAATACATTTTTCATTAATGCTATAAAGCTCTGTTTTCCAAATAAGAATATTTTTCTCTGAAATCTGCAGAAGTTCATAAGTGACATTCCAGATATAAGCTGCTTCTGGGAGTAAAGGAGAAAGTAAAAAAAAAACCAGAGAAAACGGTGTCAAATCTAAGCATAATATTTTGAAAAAAATAAAGGAATAGAATATCTAGCATGTGAAACTTTGAAAAGAAAAAGATGTACTAGGCCTGAACACAGATGAGGAAATCACCAGAAAATACTGGAACCGAATAGCAAAATTCACTTCATAGACTTTAGGGTGATATTCATAAATAATTATTTTAAAGCATAAGGCTAAAAAGCTCAATAATTTTAAAAGATCAGGCAAATTTAGACAAAAGGAATAAATTTAGGTATAGTACTACTCTATTTCCATGGGGGGTTGAACAGTCTCAAAGTCTATTTTGATATACTTGTAAGCTCACTGAGGACAAAAGCCACATACTCTTTGTGTTTCTAAGATCCAAACTGAGAGGCTAATCAAGTGTCTATCTACATGGCAAGCACCACAACGCCAGCCTATCATGCTGTCTCAGACATCACTGAAAATGTAATAGGATAAAAAGTTTCTGAGGAAGACCATTGCAATCTGTTAAGAGGGATTTCTATGTCCTTGAGGTGGGCAGTGAGAACTCAATGAATATGCTCAAGTGATAATAGATGACTAATAGTTGCTTTCTTTGGAAGATTTTTTTAAATTCTAAGGCTGTAGTGTTCCCCATTTAAAGGTGCAAGGTTTCCAAGGAGCAGTGTGACAGAAGGTCAAAGAGCAAGGCAGAAGTGGAGTTGGGTTTTATAACCAGTCACCCTAATGTTCTCTTTTTGATATGAGATCCTCAGTTTCCTCTCCAAATAAACATTTCAAATTATTTTTATTTTTATTTTTATTTTTTTTTCATTTCAAATTATTTACAAATATTTGTTAAGAGAGGAAATTGTCAGCCTCCTTGAGAATACTGACAGGATTCCATCTAGATTTGTTTGTACATTATCATCTGCAGACACTGTATGCACACTGAATGCCACACATTGCTTCCTACCTTCATAAAAGACAATCTTGCTAACAGGGAGTGGGAAAAACTAAGTGACTTTTCCCTACCCATACATTTCACACTTAAATACTAGATTTTCCACATTTTCTTTGGAGTTTTTCAATTTCATCAAAATTTTCTGGAACATTACTATACATCTCCTTTCATACCCATGGCTGTCTCAGTTGCCCTGCCTTTCCTCATTTTTCCTCTTCTGATAGTTCTACCGGCAGGGATGCTGTCAATTATGCATGTGCTCTCACATTTTTAGTACCTTACCAAACACAGTCAAGTCTTGATGGCCCGAGGGTAGAGTAAAGCAGTTATCTTGATGCACTTGGAGCCAGGTAACCCAATCTTGGCCCTATTTTTTCCAAATTACTTACTCACTTTGTTGTTCTCTCTAAAACAGTGCTCACTTTGAATTGAATTGCAATCATCTTTTTTTTTTTCTTTTATATTCTTTCATTGGTACATTTTAGGTATACAATACATTTACATTTATCATTGGGTGCTTATACTCAATATATCTTGGTTCTTATTTTTTCCTGATTACCTGTGCACCCTTCCCCCCTCCACCCTTCCCTATTTACAGAGACTTCATTTCCTTTTTTTTTTCTCATAATTTTTCCTTTCCCTTCTTTGCTTTCCCCTTCCCCTCCCACCACCCCTACCACTTTGGACCTTGTCTTCCTATTTCAACTTATCCATTATTCATTTTAATCCTCTTAATCCTTATTTACACTTTTAGTTTCTCACACTAGAGAAACTATTCGGGATTTACACATGTGTGTCCTATTTATTTCACTTAAGAGTATCGCCTCAATATGCGTCCGTTTAGCTATAAATGTCTCTAGTTTCTCATTATTTATGGCTGAGTAGTACTCCATTTTATTAAAAAACCACATCTTCTCTATCCAGTTTCCAGTTGATGGGCACTTGGGCTGTTTCCAAGCTTTAGCTATTATGAACTGTGCCGCTATAAACATGGGTACACGTATATCACTGTGGTATGATTCTTTTAATTCATTTGGGAAAATACCCAGCAGGGGAATAGCTGGGTCAAACGGAACCTCTAGCACTAATTCTTTGAGATATCTCCATACTGATTTCCATAGTGGTTGCACCAGTCTCCACTCCCACCAGCAATGGAGAAGGGTTCATTTCTCCCCGCACCCATGCCAGCATTTGTTATTGGTTGATTTCTTGATAGCTGCCATTCTTTCTGGGGTGAGGTGAAATCTCAGCGTTGTTTTCATTCGCATCTCTCCAATGACCAGTGATGTTGAACATTTTTTCATATGTTTATTTGCTGCTTTTACTTCTTTGACTGAGAAATATCTGTTCATTACAGATGCCTATTTTTGAATTGGGTCTTTGAATTTGGAGAGTCTGATTTTTTCAGTTCTTTATATATTCTAGATAGTAGTCCTTTATCTAAGGTACAGCTGCTGAAAATTTTTTACCACATTGTAGCTTGTCTGTTAGCTCTGTTTGTAGTTTCTCTTGCAGTGAAGAAGCCTTTTAATAAGATGAGATCCCAGTTGTTGATTCTTTCTGCTAGTTCCCATGCTACTGAGGTTTTGTTCATAAA
>NW_004624730.1:25652436-25671463 GCF_000247695.1 Heterocephalus glaber | reverse complement strand
TTGATATTGAGAAGTCTGCTGTGATTCTGATGGGCTTTCCTTTGTATGTGATTTGTTTCTTTTCTCTCACTGCTTGTAGAATTTTATTTTTCTGTTGGCTTTCTGGAATCTTTACTCTTATATGTCTATGTATAGATTTGTTTTGATCAAGGGTACTTGGAGTCCTATATACCTCACTTATCTATATGTCAACTTCTTTTCCCCTTCTTGGGAAGTTTTCTGCCATCACTTCTATGAACAGTTTTATTATGTTGTCTGCACTCTGTCCTGTTTCTTCATTGACTCCGATCAGTCTTATGTGATTCTCCTTTGCATCATCTAGCAGTTGCTTGATTGCTTTCTCATGGTCCTTTACTATTTTAAAGAATTTTTTCTTTTCCTCATCACTAATTCCAATTTTATCTCCTATATGTGAAATTCTGTCCTCACATTGGCTCATTCTGCTGCATAGATTTTCAATGGAGTTTTTAATCTGCTGGAAATCTGTTTGCATCTGTTTTATGGATTCCATTTGTTTCCTATGTTGGAATTCCATCATGTTCCTCAGCTCCTCTTTTTTTTTTTTTTATCTATGTCCTCTCTAGGTTTATTAATCATGTCTTGCACTATGGGCACAATCTCTGCTGTTATGTGAGAAATTATTTCTGATTTCATTTTTTCCAGATCCTCTTTTTGGCAGTCCATGTGGTTGAGTATCAGAGTGTTCCATCTCTTTTCCCTTTTGGGGTTGCTTTAGGTGATCTGGAAGTCTGGTTTTGAGACTTGTTCACGTGTCTTCTGATTTCAATGGGGGTGAGGAACATGTGTGCTTCTGGCACCTGCACAGCTCACTTCCTTGATGATGGGGGTGGTGGCACGGTGGCCCAGAAGTTTCACCTCATCTGCACTGCAGGCAGCTCTGCTCCCAGGTGTTGGGGTCAGTGGTATGGTGGCCCAGAATGTTCACCCCCTCTGTGCTGGAGGCAGCTCTGTTCCTTGGCTCTGGGGGTGGTGGTACAGTGGCCTGGAAGGTTTCCTCACAAATTTAGTACTTCTTTATCACTGCTGGAGCATTACAGTCTCACGCTAAAGTGGGGCTTCAAGGATAGCATCCTACTTTGGCTGGATCCCGGGGGCACCACCTACTGAGAGACACCACACAGGCCTTTAAGAGAGGGCACATGAACCTGGGAGCATCTGTGCATCTGTTAAATTATACTTTAACAGCCTCTCTGGACCTGGAGAGAACAAATATGCAAGATAATCAATTTTCATTTTGAACGTTTAAAAACTCATCTCTTGAAATAAGCCCCTGTACTCTGCCTATCTATATAAAGCATGGAGAAAGAACATGTTACTCTTCTTTCCCCTCTTTGTAGGTATCCTCCAAGAGCTCTTTTTTTCTTCTTATACTTATTTCTGATAAACACTTTCCTAAACTTCTCCTTGTCCACAAATTCACTCTTCAATTTTGAGAAACAAAGTCCTCAGAGTCATACCATAATAACATAATAACTGTGTCACTGTGACTTGAAGAATGAAGGCCACGATGGCACAGAAGCCTTGGCCTCTTACACATCAAGTACTGTATTCAAACTCCCTTGACTGCTTATCTTTGAATAACTATTTACAAGAAATAAATATCTGTCTTGTTTTAGGACTCCTCTTCACTTACCATCAAATCTAATCATGCCTGACAGAGTTAATGTCTTCCTCTTCAATGTTGTTTTCACTTTGTTCTTAAAGTTAAAGAATCCTTGGGACTCATGTCATTTAGCAAACCACCTTCTACCACTCTCCATTGCTAGCAACCCTTGAATTTACTCCATTGCTAGTCCTTCAGAGGCTCAGCATTTACTCTCAAGGCTTCTTTCTATTCTATTTTCTTTCAGGGCAAATTTAATATCCATGTGGAGAATGCATCTGCCATGTTAACTTCTCAATTTTTCATCTTTCTCAATTCCTGAAACATTTCCCATTTGTATCAGTCAAAATAAGGAACATGTGACAGTAAGAAACACACCCCTAATCTCAACAGTTTACATGTAAAGTTTTATTTTTCTGTTTATGTTATAGGACACTCCAGTGTCAACTTCACTTCAGGACTCATACTGACTTAATACACTTTAGTTGAAATATCACTACTTTTTATCTGAGAAGTAACCATGTGCAGGTTCTTAAAGCTTCTGGTTCAAAGTGACACACATCTCTTAAAATAACTACCTCTTTGTAAAATATTATTAATAATCTATGTTAAAGTAATAAACTTTTCTAAGAAATCTGTAGTGCTAGCAGACTTGTCAGGATGCTATAGAAATTGCTATAATTGGTCAAAAGATTGAATTGAATGATCTATATTTCTTCAAAATAAAAATTATATTTAAATTGATCAACTTATGAATATATATATGATGAGATTATATATAACTATATATATATATATATATATACTTTGTGCATAGCAAGAGGTATTAGTGTGATATACTATGTATATTATCTTCACTAATGTTCTCCACCTCTTACCCCATTGATGTTATTAATATAATTGTCCACATGAATTATTTTATCCAATAAAATTGAGTAAGAGATGTGTCACTTTGGAAAATTGAGTATCAGACATACATGTGACCATTTGGATACAACTGGCCATGTTAGTTATTTTAGTCAGTTACTTTAATGGTATGTTGAAAGGATTTTGTTATGTGAAGTCTTATTTTGAACTTAGAATTTCTTATACATTTTAATGTAGAATGTTAATTATATTTAATGTTAATTCTTCTTCGTAATAAATTGAATATTGTTTGTCCATACCCTCTTTCTTTTGACTCTTTTTTATTAGTACATATTTTCAATACATAATGATTGTATTTATTGTGGGGAGTTTGTACAGATACATAACACATCTTAATTCTTTTTTTGTTCCTTTCTCCTCTGATTCCTCCTTGCTTCCTCCAACTCTAGTTCCCCTTTCCATGTGCAAAAGCTCTATTTTAATTTTGTTCTCAATTCTCTCATTTTTTATCCCTTTTATTTTCCCTCCCTCTTTTCCCCATTTCATTTTAGAGATGAATGAGACGAGACCAGCTAAAGGAGTTTATTTGACAAATTGAAGAGCACCTATCCTTTGTAAGGACATTACATGTACTGTTTTAGCCAATTATACAATACAAGAAATTCTCCTTTACCCTGCCATGTGCTCATTTACCACAGTTTGTAAAAATGTACTTTGATGAAAAGCCAAACAAAATAACACAAATAAGTCAACCTTAACATATCTACATGCTGTATCTGGCTTAAGGCTCCTGAGAATGTGACCACTATGTTAGACTGATACAATTCAAGAATAATCTCTCCACTGAATCTTTTCGAGCCAGTGAATTATTTATGTTAAAAATATATCAAATAAAAATATATCGATACAAAAGAAGCAAATTTTGAGAACAGAGAAGTTAGGAACAACAGAATACTCACTATATCTCTTAGGTGCTTCTTGATTCGTGAGTTTCCTAGCAGCATAGTGAAAGACAGTGAGACTATGTATATGTGACATGGAAAATTCCATCACTGGGGTTGATGCTGATAGGAAAAGTGATTGACATCCTTCATGCACATGGTTTCTATCTTTGACTCTAATCATTGATAAAAAAATTTTTTTTAAGGCAGAGACTCTGGAGTGCCATCAGAACCAAGGGGGTATTTGAGAACTTCTTCCCCGTAAGACTAGTAATAAGTTCTGTTTGTTTACTATCATCTAAATACCTATGAATCTGGGTTACTTTTACCATCTCAGCTGGGTTTTCTTTGTGTCTGTAAGGATCTCTTGGGATATTACCACTTTTTTTCTTTGATAAAAGTCTATTATACATATTTCTTCTGTTTGCTTCAAGTGCTTGGCTTGCTTTAGAGAACTCTGTTTTCTGTTTCAGGTGCTCATAAACTTTTTATTCAATGCTTCCTTTTAGATTTGTGCTGTAATTGAATCTTTAAATCTCTAGTTAATAGTTTTTGAACTCTCTTTTCATGTTAGAAATCAAAATATGTCCTTATTCTGTATTTCTGAAATTTGTCAGATTTGTCACAATTCTTCAATAACTATTAATAGTCCATTGCATATAATATCTTTGCAGATCTTGTCTTCTGAGGTGTAATTATTTGGACCTAAATTCATTTGGAAAGAGTTCATTGCTCTTGTAATATTTTGATTTTGCTTATTTGTTCAATAAATATTTACTTAAGCCCCAAAGTATTTGGGTCTGGAGTTGAGATGGAGCTACAAAATGAACCAGAGCACATTTTGCTTTCTAGGACTTCAAATCTCAATAATACTGAAGCAATTGAGTGTGGCTGTGGTGAAGGACTACATATCAGGTGTTTGCCTACTAGTTGTTTCTTCATAGCATCATGGAGTTGACATAATTATTTAGAGAAGAGTAAGATGTTACAGAAAGATCCAATGAGTTAAGATCTTACAACTCATAAATAGAAGTGTCTGTATCAATACTGTAAAATTTATATTTATATAAGGTTATTACCCTGGCTCATTAGCTTTACTTAAATTGAAATTCTGTCCCTCACTAATTCAATGGACTATAACAAGTTTGGATTTAAGGGAATTATTCTGATTAGAAAAGCCAAGAGCAAAATAGAATTTACAAGTAATACTTATTTTTCCATGATCCACAGATGTAACTGAATTTTGTCAGTGGTCATCCATTATTATACCGTACTAATAGAAGTGTGAGGTAACAAAAGTTCTTCCAATATTTCAGCCAAGTTCATTTCTTCCTTTTCCTGGCTTTAAACATATTCATACTTAAAAAAAAATTAGATAGGTTGATTGGTTTGTTTGTTTATTTATTTTATTTTATTTTATTTTATTTTCAGTCTTATGGATTAAGCCCAGGGAGTGCTGAGCTATAGCCTCAAGCTTTTGTAAAATTTTGTTTTTATTCTGAACCATGGTCTTTCTATGTTGCCTAGATAGGGCTAGAATTTGTGGTCCTCCTGCCTGAACCTCCCAAGTAATTGGGACTGCAGGCATATATCACCACATCCAGTTCTTTATGTCATTATCGACCCTAAGATTCATTCATAGATATCGTTCTACAGATTTCAACATACCTATCTTGAAATTTTGAGTGTTCCCCTAATTCCTATCTTTCTGGTGTATTCCCTTTTTTATTTCATATGTCCTTTACTAAAGTTACCTAAGACATCCTGGGTGAACTCTTACGCATTCTTTTCCTATGGTTTATCTTTGACAGACTGATAGATAATGGTTTCATTTTTTTTTCTGTAATTAGCATATCTTGCCTCTGAGTATACTTGATAATAAAAATCATCTTTCCTGTCCCTTAAACTTCTGGAAATCAATTTTTCTTAAATGTAAGGTGTATGTGAGACCAGGTCTAGGGTTCCCTTCTTTAGTCAATATATTTTTTTCCTAAGTAGCTTCCTGCCACTTTCATTTCATCAATAATTTTTTAAATTAGTATTTAAGTCTAGAGCAGCAACAACCTTTGTTATCTCCACAACCTCAGTGAACATAAAAAGCAAAATAACTTTAGAGCAATTTCTTTGTTTTTATGAGTACAGTATAAGAGTTCCAGCTAAATCTAAATCAATGAAATTCCCCAATACTTAGTAGGTGTCTTTTCTATTAAAACAATTTATTTTGGAAAATAGATATTCTGTTTATTCAATGTGCTTGATGGTCAGTAGCATTAAAAATATTCTTGATGAAGTAAATATGTTTCTTAATTTAGAGTAACAAGATTAATATACACGTCTAGATATCTGTTTCTTCTTGCCAGCACCATCATCTTTTATGAGTCTTCTCTGGGTCTTTCTGTTTTATCATTTATGCTTTTATGAAATCAAATCAAATGGACTCATGTGTTAATGAGGTGTATTAAAATTTTCTAGAAATTAATCTAAAGGCAATAGTAAAAAAGTTTCTGGCCAGGGATTTAGCTCAGTGGTTCTGCAGCCTGCCTCAAAAGGACAGGGTCCTGAGTTTGATCCCAGGTACCAAAAAACAAAACAAAACAAAAAGTCTCATGTTTTTCTCTCTTTCAATAGCCTTACCTAAGTTAATATCCAATAACCTAAAATTAGGTATCTTTTAGGTGAACATTTGTTTTGTTTGGCTTAGTTTATTAAACACTAGCTTTAAGGAATATTCTAGCAAAGTGCTGTTTTACCAAAAATCATTGTCAAAATATGTTGGTGTGTATTTTTATGTAACTCTGTGATACTTAAGTGTATACTGGTATTATGGAGTAATTGTCATGACAAATCTGTTTTCATAGGACTCAATCATATGTAGAGCTCTGTAGTACTATGAAATCATAATATTCTTTCAAGTATTTATATGAATGTACATAATTTATAAATCTCACATGCCTTGGAATCAGATAGACCTGTGTTTGAAATTTGGCTCTGAACACATTGGTTGTGTGGTCTTAAATAAGTAGTTATTTTAACTTCTGAAGCTCACAGTGAATTTATCTAAAAAAATAGTGAGAAAAGTTTTTACTTACCAATTGTGAAAAGTAAGTTATTATATATTGTACAAGTAAAGTTCTTTTTTTTCAAGGAAAATTCTTTATTATCTGTTAATTACTATAATCATGCTTAATATCATGCATCCTATTCCATTACATCATTAGAAGCTTAGGAAGCCATAAAACAATCTTGCACAATATCAGAGCTTGTCATTTGCATAGCATTCCAGGTACATGGAGTCCACTGGGCTGATGTAAAGCTGTGGCTTGAACTTCAAGTACTGGGTTCATTATTCTTTTTTTACTTGATTCTACTAATTCAATGAACATACATTCTGTAGCTACTAGGAAACTGCTGGCACTGTGCCAAATGATGGAAAAATAGCACAATAGCAATGTTAGAAAGAGAATTGTGCTAGAGAAAAAACCCAGAGTGAGGCCCTGTGGTTTTACATATTAATTCCTTAGTGCAAACTGAGGAAAGGCTTATTCTGGATAGAGAAGTTAGAAAAAGCTATTCTCAACAGGGTGGGATGCAAGAAATTGCAAGTATCATTCTGTGGGCCGGTGACTTGGAGAGCTCCACTCAGACTCACTACAAGCTCCAATTGTGCTTCCTGAGGTACACAAGAAGCCCAAGCCCACAGCGATGCTTAGAGAGCCTGAATTCAAAGTGGCAGAACATTTAGTATACTTTTGGATATGCTAACACAAAAGATCCGCAATCAAATTAATGAAATCTCAAAATTTTGCATTATCTGAATAAAGCCAAGGTATTATCTCAATTCTTTGTTGCAGTCAATGAAATATGAGTCTGGCATTTACAATAATTGAACACTAACTTAAATATTTACTGCAGTCTTTAGAGAAAATACCAAAAGGGATCTCACTCATGGAGCAGAACTTAATTTTTTTCTTTATGTCTTTCTCGTTCAATATCTTATACCCTTGGGGAGATGGGGATGGAAGAAAAATTTTTCTTCACATCCCACTCATTTAAAGCACTAGATTTTTATAGGAACTGACTTTATTTATAAGTAAAATGAGATGAGGTGTGGTATTACATTGTGATGTTTTAAAACATCTCTTTTGCATATATCATTGAAGTCCTCATAGCTGGTTAAAGGGGCACATTTCTTTTTTAACCCAATACTAGTTGAAGTTAGTAATCTTGTATTACCAATTACATTTCTCTCAAAAGTATTGTAAAATATACTACAAACTAAAGTTTAAGTAAAGCAAACTGCTGTATTTCTTTTTGACTCCTAACCCTAAAAGCTCTGGAAAAAGGTACACGCTTTGGGTTAGGGAATAGATAATTAATGGTTGCCTATAATTCTGAAGCTGAGCATGTTCAGTCTGGGTAATTACACCAAATCAGGCAGAAACACTATTATCAACTGTTAAATGCTATTGTACCACTGGGCTTTTTACCTTTGTTTTTCCACATGAGATGAGACATGACACTTTAATTGAATATATCCTTAAGTTGATGACAAATTTTAAAAATATACAAAAGTACTTTCTCCCTACTGAGTACTCAAAAACTGTTCTAAAAGTAGCTGAGACCACTGTCACAAGTCTAGAGTAATGATATATTTTACCTGATTTTTCTAAATTCTCTTCTGCAGGGCACTAAATACCTATATATTTATAATTCATATTTTAGGCTTTTCAAATGAGTTTTCAAACCAACTTTTACTTCTTTTATGAATATACATCCATAGATCTGAGCGAGACCCTAGTTTGAGAAGCAGAGAATCCTGGAATTAGCAAGTACATGAGGAATTCTTTGGCCAAAATCCCCAGTTTGCAGATGAGGATACTGAAATTCAGATTTAGTATTTTTTTTTACAACAATCTCTCTGTTTTCTTGTAGCTATTGAGAACTATCACCTGATTTCTATCAAGTACCATAGTTTGACTACTTGTAAGAATTTAGGGGCTCAGAGCTCAATATGATATCCATAATGTGACAAGAAGTGAGACAGTGAACACTATTCGGTCTGTATTTTATAATGGTGACGTTTTTATGGTACTGGTGAATAAGCCCAGGGCCTTCACACTGAACTACACACACACATACACCCACACACATTTTTTTTTTTTTGGTACCGGGGATCGAACTCAGGTCCTTATGCTTGTATAGAACACACACATTTTTAAGACAGGGTCTTGCCTAGTCACTAAATTTTCCAAGCAGGGCTCAACCTTATGATCTGCTTGCCTCAGCTGCCCAGAGTGCTGCCATTTCAGGCATGAGTTGCCATGCCCAGCTAATAATGGTGATTTCATGTCCATCATTTAAGCTTTAATGTTGCTCAGTTGTCATAGTAACTTTGAAAACATATGAAGTAACAGTGGTGAACCTATGGCACATGTCCCGCAGCCTGCTGTCTGTTATCATTGAAAGCTGCAGACAAAGAGAGATAGAGAAAAGAACAAAAGAGAGAAAAGGAAGGAAGAGGAAAGATAATTTCAATATCTTTAAAAAGTGGATTTTGACCAATGAAAATTGCTCTTTTCTCTTTTGTTTGACTGTAAATATGGCTATAAAAGAGATAATGAACAACTCAGGAAAGAAAGTATAAATATCTCTTCCAATTTTTCACTTTGGCTATTTCACAGTTTTAAAATCCTTTTAAGTATTTTTGGGAGAAATAAGTAATGATCTAGAAATAATTATTTATATCCATAGTAGAACACAAAAGAGACCTATAATAGCAAAAAAAAATTCTGGGCAACAAAGGCAAGGCAGGGGACATCACAATCCTTGACTTGAAATTATACTACAGAGCTACTGTAATAAAAATAGCATGGTACTGGCAAAAAAAACCAAAACCAAAACCAAAACCAAAACAAAACAAAAGAGACCTGAAGATCAGTGAAACAGAGACTACAATACATGGAAACAACCCCAAACACATTCACCCATCTTATCTTTGACAAAGGAGCCAAACACATTCACTGGAAGGAGAGCCTCTTTAATAAGTGGTGCTGGAAAAACTGGTTTTCTATATGCCTAAGCCTGAAACTACTCTCATGTCTTTCACCATGCACTAAACAAAAATCAAAATGGATCAAAGATCTAAATATTAAAACAGAAACACTAAATCTGCTGGAAGAGAGAATAGATAGAACTCTTGAGGGCATAGGTATAGGGAAAGACTTCATGAACAAAACCTAGACCGTGTGGGAAATAATACAAAGAATCAAGAACTGCTATCTCATCCCATTAAAAAGATTTTGCACTACAAAAGAAATCACTAACAAAGTGAAGAGACAACCCACAGAGTGGGGAAAAATTCTAGTCAGTAGTCCCTCAGACAAAGGACTAATATCTAGAACATACAAAGAATCGAAAAGATCAGACAACCCCAAATTTAAAGACACAATCCAAAAGTGGGCATCTGAAATGAATAGATACTTCTCAAATTAAGAAGTACAAATAGCAAATAAATATACTAAAAAATGCTCAACATCAGTGGTCATTCAAGAGATGCAAATTTAAACAACATTGATATACCATCTCACTCCAGAAAGAATGGCTAAAATCAAGAAATCCACCAACAACAAATGGTGGCAGGGATGTCGGGGGAAAAGGAACAATTCTCTACTGTTGGTGGGAATGCAGACTGGTGCAACCACTGTGGAAATCAGTATGGCAATTTCTCAAAAAACTAGGATTATAAATCCCATTTGACTCAGCTATTCCTCTTCTGGGTATCTTTCCAAAAGAAATAAAAGCATCAAACCGCAGAGATTTATGGGCACCAGTGTTTATAGTGACGTAGTTTTTAATAGATAAATCTTGGAAACAGTCCAAATGCCTATCGACTGATGAATGGATAAAAAAAAGTGTTTTTTATACAATAGAATATTACTCAGCCATAAAGTATCATGAACTTGAGACATTTATAGCTAAATGGATGCACCTTGAAGCTATATTCTTAAGTGAAATAAATCAGATACTCATATGTAAATATTCCATTGTTTCTCTGGTGTAAGACATTGAAAGTGTAAATAGGATCAAAGTGTATAATAGACAATGTGAAATAAGAAAAATTGTTCAAAAGGAAGGAAGAACTAGAGAGGTGAGAGGAAGAAAGGAAGGAAGGAAAAAGAAAAACAATGAGAAAAGAAGAAAAAATGGAAATTGAGCTTTTGTAGATAAGAAGGGGAAGAGAGGTTGAAGGGAGAGGAGAGCAATGGGAAAAAAAGAGGAATCAAGATACATCATGTAAAGGTACAAATTCCCTATGATGAATGTGATCATTATGTATACATAAATTGTAACAATAAAAATTAAAAATAAATAAATAAAAACTGTTCTTAAAAAAGAGTGGTACACCAAATAGCAATATGTTTGCTATTGTATCCAAAAATGTTTATTCCAAAGAAAAAAATAAGGTACTAGTTAGTCAAAGAAAGAGAAAGAAGGCAAAGTTGTTAAGGATCAATCCATAAAATCACATAAGACATAACAGATAGAAAACTGGATTGGGAAAAACTTATTGTTTCAAATTTGTACATATTTAAGTTGCAGTAATGCTGAAACTTCTAGTTGAAACTTCTAGTTGACAAATAGGCACAGATCTGGGTCATAATCTCATAAACTCTAGTTAGTCATTTAGCTTGTGCAAATTTCCCAAGGGATAGTTAAGCAAAAGGAGGACAAAAGGTCAAGAACTAGATTGTAGAGAATTCTCAAGTTTTAAAATGAGATAAAAAATAAATAAAATAAAAAATAAAATGAGATTAAAAATTGAGAAGCAAAAAAGTAAAGAAAAAGAAACTAGAGCAAATATAGGAGTTAAAAGGGAAGATAAAGATTAAGATAATGTATTCCAAAACCAATGCAGAAAAGCAGTTTGGTAGTGGTAACCCTTAACTAAGTGTGAAATATTGGAAATGAGATAGGGCTCCATGAATATTACGGACTCAGTGTGTCTGAGGTGCATTTGGGTCTCCATGACTTGTCTCTCACTCTCACCTCCCCACACAATTAACAATTGTAATCTACTCTCCTGGTCTGAGTCTCATCGCCAAAGTTCTGGCATCACTCAGAGTTAAAACAGAAGACCACAAATATGTTTGCCAAGATAGTTTACCCTGAATCCCTGCAGACAGTTATGTAAGGAGTAGCACTGAGTTTTAAGACAACTGAATCTATAATTGAATACATTGATATTTTTGATCCTCCTCATGAAACATTGTTTTCTTAATATGCTGACTTTTCCCATTGATTTCTTCTTTCATTGTCTAATATGCTAGTGCTGTCAAGATTGTGAGTAGGTTTTTCTCCTACATGTTTAGATCTCAAGTTAGCTTGTGCATCACCTCACTGAAAGTTATTTCATGGGAAAGAAGCAGATACACAGTAGCTTAGTCCTTTGCCAAAAAAACAATTCATTGGCTTCAGAGAATAGTTTAAAGTTTCCAGAATGACATTAGGGTTTAACTACAGTTTCCCTTATCTTAAGTGAATATTTATACTATATTAAGTGCAGAGATAATTCATTAGAGGATGATTGCTAGATCTTAGTTTTATTATTATTGCATGAACTTAGATAAGTTACTTCATCTTTCAGCCCCTCACTTTTTATTTATAAAGTAAGCACAATGGTATCTTTTTTTTTTTTTGTCCTGGGGATAGAACTCCAGACCTTGCACTTACCAGGCAGGCAGTGGCACCGCTGAGCTAAATCCCCGGCTCCACAATAGTATCTTTTTTGATAGAATTGTGAAGATTAGAAAGAATAACATGCACAAACTCTTGGAAAAGAATTTCCAAGTAGCAAGCAGTCATAATATATATTAGCTATATTTTTATTGTAACTTGTCCTCAGTGTGTACAACACAAAATTTAGACATCTGGTGTGTGTGTGTGTGTGTGTGTGTGTGTGTGTATTGTGTGGTACTGGAGACTGAACCTAGGGAGTGATGAGGTTCTACCCCAACCCTTTATATTTTTAAATTTTAATTTGAGAAATGGCTGGACTTGAACTTGCTTTCCTCCTGCCTCTGCCAGCTGAGTACCTGGGAGTGCAGGTTTATGCCATAATACTTGGATTAGCTTCCTTTTGAGAAATGCATAATGTTGTCTAAATTATTAAAATTAAATTTAAATTGTGTTCTTGACAAGGTTATAGACTTTGAAAGTTTTAGTTTGATTCTAGCTCTGCTATTTACCACCTGTGTACACTCAGGAAAGTCATTTAAATGATCAGAGCCTCAGTTTCTTCTTTTGAAACAGAAGAGAGGACAAGATTTCTGTCTCATGGTGTTGCTGGGAAGATCAAACCTATAATGCATGTGAAAGAACTATGCAAATTATAAAGTGAATTATATATGGAAGACAATTTTGCTATTTTGATCCCTCACGAGAAATAAGATCCAATGCTACCCTGACCCATAAAATTCCTGCTTAAAATAGAATGCAGAAGCAGGTTGTGATAACACCATTCATTTTCTCTTGTTTACACATACTCTTCACTCTTTTCTTTGTTACCCTTCTTCCCTCCTTTCCAACTCCCCACTCCTTCCCTCCCTTCTTTTCTTCCTTCCATCCTTTTTCCCATCTTTCACTGACTGTTGTTGAATACTACCACATTACAGCTCTTGCAGTATATATTGCATATAATAGACGTTTCCCCAATGAATCTCTTTGCCTAGTATGGGACACACACACACAAACACACACACACACACAAATAGTAAATTGTATGATAATGGCAACAATATGGGAAATTGGCAGGGAGATTTAGTCATGCAACTTTTGCGTTAGGCCATTAAGCCTATGTTTTCATCTATAACTATTCTCTTTTATTACAGAACCTTAAAACACAGAAAATAAAATTGAGTCTTAAACGTTGAGTCATACATACCTTGGCATAGCATTTATATCCAAAGTGCTGAATGTGTAATAAAACATAGAAATACTGTTATTGTCAGATCAATTGATACAATTATAGGGAGGTGACTATGTCTGAGAAGGACTGCAAAAAGAATTTCAGAAAATATTCTGAGTGAGCCTCCAATGTCTCATTTTGCATCTGACTCTCAGAGTCATTTCTTTGGTTATTTGTGGTAATTGGGTAATATCATAACCTTTTCCCCTTCTTAGCTGTGTCATCATTGAACACTTCTTTGTGGGACCCAGTCTTTTCATCCACCCATCTGTCTAACTGCTCCATTCGCTTCCTGCTGCGTCTCATTCCAGTTGACTTCTGGCTCAGCTTTGCTTCCACCCACCTCTTCCTTTTATGCTTCAATGCACGGTGAGCTCAAAATGGCATCAAACTGATCTCCCTCTACTTGAAGGATCACAACACCGTTTCTGCAAAATACAGGAAACTAAAATGATTCAGCTTCCTTGTCTTTCTGTCTGCTAGTTAAATCACATTTTAAGAGAATTCGAATTGCTTAATTGAAATTGTATCACTTTGGCTGATTCTTTGTGGAACTTGAAGATTTGTTTGCAGTTCTTTCAAAATTAAATATTATATTAAATCAACATCAACTTGTTGTCAATAAGATTTATTAAAAGTTATTCTTATATATAATCACACAATGAATTTCCAAAATAGATATTATTGTAAGCAGTGAACATATTTGTGGAAATGGGTAGTCAGAATTAGGATCTTCAAAGGCATATCTTCTTAAAGTTGTTAACCTAACAGAATAGTTATCAATTTATTGGTGATTATATCTGACTGAATTGAGTGCATTTTAGGGGAGAAGAGAAAAATAACAAAGAATTGGATAATCAAAAAAGGTTACTATAGCTACGGAGAAACATTGACTGCAATAATAACTAATATTGTTGAGCCATGTGTCATGCAGTTTTTTTGAATTTTATTTTTTATTGGTACATGTTTATGATATATAATACATTTATCTTGATGAACTGGTACCTACACGTATCACATTTTAATCATTTTTATTATCCCTGCCCATCCACACTCCTCTAACTTCACCCATATCAAAGTCTCCTTCCCACTTTCACAATATCTAACTCCTTGTTTCCTATTATTTATCTTTTATTTTGCTCTTTAATTATTATTTATTTAATTTATTATTTATATTTTGGCTTTCTCATAGAAGAGAACCCATGCAACATTTACCCTTCTGTTAAGAGCTTTACATGTACCTTTCTTCTCAGGTAGGTACGTACCATCACTATCCACACCTTACAGATGCGAAGTCAGAGGCTATAGATGATGAGTAACATGTCCAAAAGTGAGCTAGCTAATAAGATATTGCCCCCACATTGAGCTCAGCCACTCATGTTTTCAAAGCCTGCTTATTCAGCTTATGCTATTCAGTAGCAATATTAATCCCTCCATCTGTTTTAAATACATTTTACAGAGCCTAAAGATAAACTCAGCCAGAAGCTCTGTAAGTATATATCATGTGTAAAATATATATTTTCATTTTAATATTCAAAACAACAAAGTTCAGTGGGCTTGGCTGATAAACTGGTCCATTACCTGATTTTCTGGGGGCAGCTATCTAATCTCTTTGAGCCTCAGTCTTTCTAGTTGTGTGAAGGAAATACTGAGTCATCTCTTGGTTATTATCTGGATTACATAAAGTATTAACACAGTGAGCACAAGGTGAGTACCCATTAAATAGTAGCTATTATTTTGAATGTTATCATAAATGGCAATATTTCAAAAATTCATTTTGTCTTTTGAATTCTAGTGACATTTAATGGTTGGCAATGAAGACAGTGAATGGAGATTAATATGGACTTTCAAGAGCATGCTTCTTAAGAACATCTGTTTCCAAATTTTCAAATAAGGAAATTTTTGAGGAATTTCCCAGCTTTTTCAGTTCTTTTTCGCACAATCATGTATTTCCTGTACATTTTGTCATAATTTTTTCATTACTTTCTCTTCCTTTCTCCTTCTCTCACTTCCTCCCTCTCTCCCTCTCTCTCTTCCTTCCTTTTCTGATACGTCTGTTTTTCCTCATGAACATCTTTGTCAAAGAACAAATTAGCTTATTCTGTGTTACTGTCACAGATTAATAGGAAGGCCACAATGTTTTATTTAAATGTAGGTCTAAGGACTTTATTTCCTGACTCACATTTGTACTTTAGCAAAACTAATACTTGACCTTTAAGGTTGCTGAAAATAGGTAGAAACTCATGTTAAATCTGATGCCACAACTCTAAAGATTTCTCATTATAAACTTAGTGCCATAAGAATGCAAAATAATCTTTTTATATTATTGTAGTTATAGTATACCCAATATTTTAATACATGTTTTCAAATATTGAAAATATTTGTGTTCTATTTCTAAAACTTTTTTAAGTGTTATGTGTAACAAAACTGGAAATAAATTTTGTTAGTATTTTCTTTTAAAAAACAAAACAACTTGTCTTTTTAAAGAAAATAATATCCATATGTTTGTTATTAATTCATGTGCAGTTCCTAAAAATTTACATATGGAACTAACTACTTGATGTCCAGAGAAGTCTTTTGACTTTGCTCTTAAACAGAAAGCTGTACTTTTGTAAGAATAAACAAACCTAATTTTCCAAAGATTTAAAGCTAATTCAAAGAGGTCAGACAAATTTTAATCTTGGTAAAATCACATTAGAGTTACTATTTTTTAGGGGGTAGACAAGATCTTTACCCCATCAACATCCAAAATTTAATTAGTTTAATTTAGTTTAATACATATTTTAAATATCTAGGTTTTATTTTATTTCATTATTTTTGCAGTACTGGGGATTAAACTCAGAGCTGCATATATGTCAGTCAAATGCTGAATCATTGAGTTATGTCTCTAGCTAAATGTTTTATTTTAATTGTGTAACATTACCAACCATGTAAAAATCCTGTGCATGAATCCACATCAGTTATCTGTTTGGTAAGAATAAGTTAAAAAAATAAATAAAAGGAATAAGCCAGGTTTGCCTTGAGTTCTCAAAATTTCTTGTTTGAACTTTAGTAAATTCTCTGGTTATATATTCAAATTTTATTTCTATTATAACTTAATAGTTATGATATTTATTCTTTTATTCCTTCACTGTAGAACTCAAAAGAATTAGAAATAAATGTATGCTTTAGACTAGAAGGTTCAGTTTTATAGGATTCATCCAACTTTTCATTATATACAGTATGTATTGCATTATATAATTTTGAAATCTAAACTTTCATTTATTTGATTAAATTTTGTAATGTTTTTAACAGAAAAATAATTATGGTGGTTTGTGCATTGATGAAATTATGCCTTCTTATATTTGGCAAGGATAAA
Organism: Heterocephalus glaber; assembly: GCF_000247695.1. Next base: position 25,654,709 of record NW_004624730.1, on the reverse strand, counting down.
ATTATTGTCATCATTGCACCAACATTGTATTGAATAATTTGTTGAGCATTAACTTTTTCTTCACTGTCAGAATTACAGAAAGAGTACTATTCCTTCTGATTTACTTCTTCAGTTTTTGTTTAGTCCTTTTTTTTTTTTGCTTAAATTCTTTTATTGGTACATTTTAGGTATACAATATATTTACATTTATCATTGGCTGCTTGCACCTGTACATGATGTATCTTCGTTCTTATTTTTTCCCCATTCCCTGTCTTCCACTCATATGTCTGCCTGGATGTAGCTGCTGCTTGGGGCAGAAATTGACCTGCATAGGTGGCTTAATGAATGATGAGGACCAGAATAAAGGTCTCTGATCAACTTCATTCTAGTGTGTTTTATAATCTCCTTTGTTCTTCCCCTACCATGCCCAAGTGCAGACCTTCCCAGTTGTCCCTGCCAGCCTTCTAAATCACAGTCTTGTCATTAATTTTGTTCATTTTTCTGTCATGTCACCAGAATATGGTTCCAGAATTTATGGAATGACTTTTTTCCTCAAGAGTCAAATAAATGTCCTACATTGAAAAGCAGAAAAGAAAGTTTTTGTTTAGTCTTTAGCCTCTTGAAGGACAGCCACTCATTTTTCCCACTCAAGTTACTCTTAGCAGTTACCTGTGATGTCATAGTTACTACAGTATGAGTCTTCATCTTTTCTTACTTTCTGTGGTAATTGCCATTACTGATTCTTTCATCTCTGAGACACTTTATTACTGTGGAAATTACTGTGGAATTTGTTACACCACAACCTCAAGTTTTTCTCCCATTATATCGTGGCTGTTTCTGTGACTAATTGATCTGTCTTTTGTAAGCTGCTTAATGGTCATTTACACAAGATTCTTCAGCTTTAGTTTTTTTGTCTCTTTTTCAACCTAAGCAAGCTTAACTTTCTCTAGGATATCAATGACTAGATACATTCCAATGACTTCCCATTTTTATCTCAATCTTAGACCTCTAACTAAATGTACACCCAACTGTTAGTGGGAATTCTTTAACTGAAACTTGCTTCAACAAATATAAAAAGAGCACATTTTAACACTGTCATTGTAAAGCCTAAAATAGAAAAAAATGGAAAGAAAGTTTTTGTGAATAAGGAGGGGAAGAGAGGTCAAAGGGAAGGAAGGGGAAATGGGAAAAAAAGAAGAAAAACAAAAAATTTCTTTCATATTCTGAATCTCAGTTAATAACCCAACTCACTTAATATAACTAGAATCCTAGGAATCATATGAGACTCATTCTCTCCCCACAATCCAATCAACCACCAGGATATATTGATCCTACTCTTAAGTATTTCTTGTACATAACTGTTGCTTTTCAGGCCCTCTGACATCACCCTCATTTAGAGACGCATCATCAGATTTGTACACTATTATGGTACATTGTTTCTAGTCTTCATTGCTCTAGTCTTTCCTCCTTTCCTTTTATTTGTTTCAAGATATTCATCTGGTTCTCACCTATTTGGCATCACTCCTTCTTATATTTACTCATATCTATAACTCAAAATATTGAATTTAATGAGGCTTCCAAAGTGGCCATACCTTCTTACCCACCATCGCAATAGCACAGGCTTTTCCCCCGACCTTCCTGTTCCATTTCTGAAGTTTGCTGTCTATCAAGTATTTAGCTCTCAAATGGAACCAGTTCTCCTATTTCTCTGAAGTTCCTCTTTAGACCTATCTGTCTTGCTATTTATGTCTGTGTTCTGTCAAAATTTGTGTTATAGATCTGCTAGAATTTTATTTAACGAATGTTTTATGTGATGCTTACTGTGTGCTTGACATAGTGTTAGATTTCATGAACAGAAATAAGTGAAAAGATAGAATTTCAGATCCCAAAAGCTCAGTTTTGCAAATAAATTCAGTTTATGTATTAATCATCTCTTTTCAGGGGGGCTCTTAGGAACTCCACTTCCCCATCAGGGCAGACATAGGCAATTGTCATCGAGGTTTCAACGTATCATGCATTCTGCCTCTTGATAGAAATTATATTTATAAATTTTTAAAAACTGCATTGTAGATCATTAATGTTTAAGAACTATGTCCTTTACATTTCAAGCGCTAATTTCAAAAGCTACCCAATAGGTAATTTTTTTAAATGAAAGAGTGAATTTAAAGCTCTGGAAATATGTACAGAACTCTCTGGGCTATTTAAATTACGTTATATCAAGATTTCACATTTTAATTACATATCTTTGTTTTTCCTATTTGATTTTTTTCCTTTAGAGATTATAATTTTAAATA
>NW_004624730.1:25593609-25643141 GCF_000247695.1 Heterocephalus glaber | reverse complement strand
CAAGATGCATCATATAAAGGTACAAGTTCCCAATGAGAAATGTAATTGTGTTGTATACCTAAAATGTACCAATAAAAGAATAATAATAATAATAATAAATCCTATCTATGTCTTGTTCTGGGGTTAGTAAAGAGAGGAAGTTACCATGTCTCATTATGTTCTCGAAGTTATTATTTTTTCTTTTATGATACACTGCCCTTGGGAAAAGAAGAAAAAGATCATTTTTTGCCATACTCTGCCTTTGCATAGATTTCTGGATATCAACATCCTCAAATTTATTATGGGTTTTAAATATAAAGATAAAAGAGACAAATTGCAGTAAAGTCACAGATGTTCATCTGCTCCTTCCAAACTATCTCCAGACCCCTCACAGTTGAACACTTTTGTAGAAAATGGTGTACAACAACAACTGGCCTTGTGGATCTCTGTGTTTCCTTCAGAGTTAATACTAGACTAGCTGTCCTGATTCAGGTGAAAGTACAAAAAGTTCAACTTTTTCCAAATTAGGCTACATATTTGGGATAACAGCAATCAAAATTCCAGAAAGTTTTTTAAACTGGAAAAGTTATAAAATATATTTAAAAAGATAAGTAGATTAAAATGTCTTACAAAATTTTGAAAAAGATGTTCAATGAAGAGCATTAACTTTATCAAACACAAAAGCCTGATTTAAGCTACACTAGTTGAAAGTATTGTGAAAATACAAAAATAGATCAATGAAAAAGAATAAAGTCTCTCAAAATAAACTGAAAATTAAACAACTGGCCCGAGGAAATTTTTGAATCTCAGCAAAGTTTTGGTTATACAAAACAACAGCTATCATTACTTTTTCATCACTGGGACAAAATACCAGACACCTGCGACCTAAGGGAGGAGAGAGGTTTATTTGGCTCATGGTTTCAGAGGATTTGGTCCATGTCTGGCTAGCTCCAAGGCAGAAACCACATGGTGGAAGGGGATGGTAAAGAAAATCTTGTGAACTCATGGTAGCATAGAAGCAGAGATGAAGGAGCTGGTAGCATGAACATGCCCTTCCAGGTCACACCTCCAGTGACACCTCTTCTAACCTGACCCTACTTGCTAACAGCACATTTAGTGCCTCTATAAATGATCACATTCCAAAAGCCTCACCTTTGATCACATGAGACTTTGGTGGGACATTTTAAATCAAAACCGTAACAAAAACCAACCAGTAAGAGGCAACTATATATCTGAGAATAAAATAAAGAAAACAAATAGACCTCCAAGTCACACTTTATATTGACACAAATTCCAAATGTATTAAAGATTTCACACAAATAGTAGATTTTGATATTGTAAAATCCTCCAAGCACATATTAATGATAGAACACATAAAGTATAACATTGTTATATTTTGTTTTTAAAAAGTTAAAACATTATGTATGATAAATATGCTGTGACAATATTAGAAAAACATATGCTAGAAATACACAGATTTATAAAATATCTAAATTCTTAATATCCATAATTATAAAACAATAAGAAATTACTGGTTAATATAAGCATAAAAGTAATTTTGAGAGCCACTCAAAGAACCAACAGGAAGGACTGTCAAGAAAATTTGAGTCAGAAGCAAAGTGAAATAAGCACAGCAAAGGTTCTCCACACTAATAGCAACTTCCCATCTGGTGGTTTTTGAGAACCTTCTGGGCCTTTTACTCAATCAACACCACTGCAAATATCTCTGGTGACGCTCTGTGTTGATCACTTCCTCTAGGATCAACATCCCCAGCAAAAGCATCTGATTGGCTATCTTTGGATCAGTGATCTGATATGCTTGCCATTGAGATGAACTTGCTGTTGAGCAAAGAAAGAAAAAGGAATTTTCCATTTAGCTTCCAGAGTAGGAAGCAGGGTGAAATTCTCTTATGGTAGAAAGGCAATTTGTTTACCGGATGGCCCATACAATTATTCTCAATCAACAAGTTTTTATTTCTTTTTATTTAAATACCTTTTATAGATCAAATAAGGAAAGGTCAGAATGCCAAGTAGAAAAAAACATGAGCATATGGCATGAAAATACAAAGAAGAAGTATGAGGCTTAACAAGCCTGTTATATGTCTAACTTCTTTAGTAATCAATTAATGTAAATTATCAAAGCAATTGAAATAAACAAAAGCAAAAATTTTAGCTTAAATTATGAAAGTGTAGAAACACCCAGAACTGGAGAAAATATGAAGAGATGACCACTGGGACTGCTTTGGTGGGAATATAAATTGAGAGAACATTGAATTATATTTTTACGGGGACATAAGGTCCATGAGAATAGCCATTCTATCCTGTTTTGCCTGTTGCTATATACACAAGGTCTATAATGGTGTCCAGCACATTCTAAGATCTTAGTAAATCCTTACTCAGTAAATTATTATCAGCATTCAAATTCTGTATAGAATTTTCCAATACAATGACATTCCTGGAAATTTACCCAAGGGATGAAAAAAGTGTCATAGTTGTTTTGTGCTGCTATAGTAGAATACCATAGACCAGGTCATCTATGAATAACATAAATTCATTCCTCACAGCTCTGGAGTCTGGTAAGTCCACGATAAAGGTGCAAGTAGGTTCGGTTGAATAGTGAGGGCTTCATACTCTACAGAGGAGAAATGCTGTATCCTCACATGACAGAAAATAGGACAAGCTACAAATTGCATGTGAAATCTCTTTTATAAAAATTTTAACACTATTTGTAATCGGAAGAGTCCTCATGACCAAATTACCTCTTATAGGCCCCACTTATTAACACTTTAACCTTGGAAACACCTGAAATTTGGAAGGAATATCTTCAAACCATCCTGAAAAATATGCACAGCATAAATGCAAGTATATACAGATCTTACTTTTGCTAAAAAGGTAAATCATGAGGAAAATATTTTGAATGTTCAACAGTTATTTGTTATATATGCTGCAACTTCTACTAACAGTGAATGTTCATAACACATTATAGAGTGCAAGAAAAGCAATTTTCCAAATGTTACACCATTTTATCTGATTTTTAAAAATTTTTCTTGCATAGACAAAAGCCTGTGAATTATATCTCTGTCATCTATCTATCTATCTATCTATTGAAATTATATTCTGTCCCTTCTCATTTTTTTCCTTTTGATTATTTAGTCCATAAGTCATTCCATCAGATCTCAATGAGGGGAGGAAGGGACAGTAGACACTGTTATTTTCAGTTTTTGCAGTCTTTCACACTTTTTTTTTTGGTATCTTGAATCGAACTCAGGACCTTGTGCTTGCCAGGCAAGTGCGGCACCACTGAGCTACATCCTCAACCCTTTTTATTTCTACACTTTTTAAAAAAAGTTTTTGCAATCTTTCTGTAATCCCCTACACCAGTCTTTAGTAGTATTTATTTTTCCTGTTGATGGACCCGAGTTCTATGATTCCCAGAAATTATTTGTGATGTATAATTGAATTGTGTTCTGTTTTGCTCCCTGCCACCTCTGACTTTTCTGAATGTTTTCACATTATTCCTCATCAGCTTAAATTCTATGATCAACTATTTAATCACAACCTTTTACTCTCAACTAGCTCTTTCTCTCCATCTTTTGTTCATCACTAACTCTTATTCCAGGACCTTAGCAAACAATAAAGTAAACCAACTATAGCATGTTAGGTAATGTTAATCTGTAGGGAAAAAAGAGAGGACGGTTGTGATTCTCTGTTTTCTCTAACAGACAGGTGATATTTCTGAAAAAGCTTGAAGGAATTGAGGGAGCAAGTTGTGTAACAATCTGGGTCAAGCGCATTCCCAAGTCCAGGAAACAGGAAGAGCAAAGGCCTGGAGGCCCATGGTGCTAGGCATTCTCAAGGAGCAGGAAAACCAGTCCTACAACTGGGAGCAGAGTAATGGGGTGAGAGTAGGAGAGCAAGCAGTGGCAAAGGTGACCTCTGCCTGGTACAGATGCCCAGGTATACAGGCCCTCCTAAGTACAGGGGCTCCTAAAATACAAATCACTTATAGAATATTGGCATGTTTTGTTTTAGCTTAGTTTTTAAAATGTAAAATCTTGTGGAGATGATATCATCCATCTTATTTTTTTGCAGTAAGTTGTTTATAATATTATCCCTTCAGCATTAACATTTTACAATGACACCACACTTCCAAAGCACTGCATAAATACATATGTAGCAGGAGGGCTGTGCAAGGGTGAAAAACAAGAACCAAGAGGGATTATGTAAAGGAGCAAATTTCCAAGGATGCATGTCATTATATTGTGTACCTAAAATGCACCAATGATTAGAATGAATAATCGATAATGGAAAATAGGAAGAAAAGGTCCAAAGAGGTAGGGGAAGTGGGAGAGGCAGGGGAAAGGAAAGAAGGGAAAGGAAAAATGATGAGAAATGGAAAAAATGGAAATAAAGTCTTTGTAAATAGGGAAGGGTGGAGGGGGTGAAGGGAGGGCTAGGAATGGGGAAAAAATAAGAACCAAGATGCATCATGTAAAGGTACAATTCCCAATGAGAAATGTAAATGTGTTGTATGCCTAAAATCTACCAATAAAAGAATTTAAGTTAAAAAAATACATATGTAGCATCACTACTACATACTGGTCACTGAGATTATTTACAAACAAGAAGAAGATAAGGAGCCACAGCACAATGATTCTGCTACTCAGCATCAAACCTCTCCATTTTGACTCTGTTCTGACTGAGCACAGTTCCTGCCTTGTTTCTATAGCTGCACAAGGGATGGATTATCCCTTTACTTTTTTTTAAGCTCCTGCATTCCAGAATCCAGGTTAATAAGACAAATGCTTCCTAAGGTTGAGGCCTATTTCTTATAGATAAAAAAAAGAAGTTTATTTTGTAATTATAACATATTAACCCTCCATAAGGCTACAATGAGAATTATATTGGTACATAGACAAATTTTCATTTTTCAGTAATAGAATGCTAATAATATATTACATTTGGAATAAAACAGAGAAAATGCATGGTTTTTATTACTTACAAAAAATTTGTCTCCCTTCATTATGGCCTGTGTCTGGATGTCCCCAAAAGCAGTCAGAGGCCATGAGCAGTAGAAAGTGAAAAGTTGATTAGGATGATCCTGAAGCAACTGGGAAACTCCATGCGTTTAGCACACAGTTCTGTCAAGAATACCAAATATTAGCTTTCAATTCTAAAGATAACTTTAAGTCAGTATTTTTCACACAGGATATCAGGTTTTAGGGACATGCTTTGGCTCTTCATCCCAAAAGTCATCAAAGGGCATGCATCAACAAATCAGCCTTTATTAATTACTGCTGCATTTCTAATGTCATGATGAAAAAGTTTCTGCTTCTTAAGAATCTTAGTGATTTAGCAAGATAAAGCAGTTATTACTACTTGATTTCAAAGTGATGATAGATATTATAGCTCTACTTGCCATTAATTAAATAGCATAACAGAGACAGCTGAATTTTTTATACTGTGCCCTGCTTCCTGTCATTTTTATTACTGTATTATAATTATGTCAGATGTGGGTAGTTGTATGTGTGTTTGGTATTTGAAAAGCACAACACTGTAAACATAGTCTTTACTCACTACAGACTTCTATTGAGAAAAACAAAACTTCAAAGAGAAAAAATGTTTCTATACTGAAGCCCAGATGAATTACCATTTTGTCTTTTAAGCTTATGGAAAGATTTCCTCCCTAAATCTCTGCCAACACATCCAGACTATGGCTTCCGATGGAGCCATCTAATCACACAGTGGGAAAGATACATCAATGGAAATCAGAAGCAGTATATTGAATAGACTAATGGAAGCTTTTTAAGAATTCCAAGTACTCTTCATATTAGAACCTTTGTCCTAAAGGTGACAATATTAACAATAATAATCTTCTCTAACAAAAGACTAATGTCAGATCTGGCACCATAAGAGTCACTAGTTCCACTGTGCTCTGACCACGGATGCTCTGATTTCCATTTCTAGTCCTGAGTACATATTGTTCAGTTCAATAATCTAAATGTTCACTGGTAAAACAGACCATCAGAAAGAATTCAGTAATTATCTTCCCCATTAGGTGGCTCATTTATTTCAAAGCTAATGTTATCTGTGTTTCCGTTTCTAATTAATCCAAATATAGAAATGCTATAGTAACCAGACAACATGTTCTTTGAAGAGCTGAAGCTATGACATTGTAGTGGTGTCAGCAAACTTGCATTAGAGATATGATTATATGATTATACAAGACAATTTAAAACAAGTGTAACCTGATCTCTTTTGTAAATTATTTTTGTGAGATTTGAAAATATTTGAGAAACACATACCTCTCTCAGAACATTTTAAACTATTTGTAATAAGGTCAATGTTTTCATGAGATTCAGAATTTAAAAGTATGGGTAAAATAATTTTGAGATCAATTTCCCAAAACATAAAGCAGTTACAAAAAGTTTCTTTGAGATATACTAGAAATAATATACAGCTACCTGGTGTCATACAGTGACAAAATCCATTTTATTGGCAAGTTTGATATATGTGGAATTGTTTATGGCTACAATTAAAGCTTTAGTTTTTGTCTGGCAATATATACATGTAAATATAGGTATGGATATGAAGATAATTTATATTTTAATATTGTTTATATGTTTAAAGCTATATGTAGCTATTGATTCATACAAACAAAATTATTGTTAAATGGAATGTAGTGCTGCCCTGCTCCTTCTCCAGCAGCAGTGAGGATTATTTGAATGTGGTTCACTCAGCATAAGACACCTTTCCAAATTATGCTGTCAGTTTCTGTAGAGGGAGGGTAGAAGTAGATATTTTTTATTAGGTAAATATATATGCAATTATTTGTATTATATCACATATATGTTCATACTTACATAAGAAGCATAATCATGTAAGAAATGATTAATTCATTGGTTTGTTGAGGGTTAAAGTCTTTCTAACCATTTGGAGGTCAACCTAGGAGATTTTTTCTGGAAAAAGTCTCATCAGTTCACAGAAACAATAGGCTTGTGACAACTCAGAGAGCAGTATAAGAACTCTCTGATCAAAATGAATCCCAAAAAGAGAAAATGAAAGAAGCAATCAGTGAGAGATCCAAGTCCCACTGCCATCAAAATAAGTAATGTTGAATACAATGAGAGAAATTGGATCTTAATGGAGTGGTGGGGATTATGATTAGGATGGTTTTGTAAGAATTATGTTAAAATAGTTAGAATAGGTTTTCAAGTGAGAATTACAAATTAACAGTTCTTAAAACCTTCAAAAACTTGGTCAAGCTCAAAAGATGTTTGACCTCTGCCTTCAAGAACCAAATCAAACAGGCTGTTTCTTAAGAACAGAGCACCACCTTGTGTTGGTAAGTTATTACACCTCCATGGGACTCTTACGGGAGGACCTTCAATCATATTCAATAAGAGCTTGTTAATAATGCTACTGAGTACAATAGGCAAGAGTAATAGCTTCTCAGTCACTTTAATCTCCCAGCCTTATGTGTTATCTGTGTTTATGTTCCAAGAAGGAAGGAGAAAACAACACAGAGAGATGATGAATCAAACCAAACAAAAAGATTTTGTACATTTTAGTATAAATGTTTTTATCTAAGAAAAGAATTTTATAAGCTAAATTCATTGCTTTGATCCCAAGTTAGTTTTCCATTTAAAACATTATATTCATCATTACTTAATTTGAACTAGGTTAAGAATCAAATCTCAACAAAGCAATTTTGAATTTGAAGAAATTTGGAAGTGCACTGTTTTTTGAATACTCAACTGAAGAGATAATTTAGAAGTCGTCAAATAACAATAATTTTAAAATGAAATTAAAATCACCTGAATTGTTTTCAGTAAAAACATAATAATTATAATGTAAGAAGACATATTCATCAAATAACATTAGAAATCTTTACTTCTCTTAGAATTTAAACATTGTGCTACATAAAGTGAGAAATTTAAAGACATGGAAATGATGCAAATTTAATCTTGCTCATTTTTCAAAATTAAACTCAAATCTTAATCTGTAGTTTCCACTTGTCCTGTATGAAAGTGATTTTTTGCTCAAGTCTCATCTCCACAAGCAAATCCAGTTGTTTGGCTCTAGGGACCTATTCTTACTCACCTCCTATACACTCAAGTTATCCAGATATGTTCTTGTGCTGTAGAACTCTGTGGTGGTGGAAATGTTTTCTACACTGTTTTGCATGGCAGTTTTTAAGCCACTGGTAGCTATTGAGCACATTTAAATGTGGCTAGTGTAACCAAGGGAATGAATTCTTAATTTTAATGTATAAATGTAACTTGAAATAGTTACATGTGACTAGCAATTTCTCTTGGAACTGTATGACTGTACAAAAAATGCTGTAGAAAAATATCTGCTGAATGAATAAATGGCAAGTTGAACATGGTATGTTAAATTATTTCTACTTTTCAGTGCAAGAGATAATTACAATTTTCAGCTTCACATTTTATGTCTTAACACTTGAGAACTCAATAACTCATCCATATGATAATTTTTATCATCTAAATTATGGAGATAATTTTACTTCCCTCCTGTATCACATTATGGCCTTTTTACCCCTACATATTTAATAGATTTTCTTTTTCTCTCTTGGATAAATTCTGAAAAACAATACATTTAATTATCCATTTCATTCGAACAGCATAGGCACATTTCTAAGTATTCATGTAACAAGATTTGAAATCTTTATCAGTGGACCTAAAATTTAGTGCAATTTTTTCCACATTTCCACAGTAAAGTCAGTGCACCCTCTTATCTCATTAAATCTTTCTCTCCTCCATCCTGACAAATGACTTAGAATAATATTGACTTAGAATAATATAAAATACTGAAGAGCTTTTGTATATGGTACCTTTAAAGTATATGAACATATATTAATATTTTATATCCAACTCCCAATTTCACTTGTATTTAATTTATTTAACAAATACTTATTATGTCTATATTGTATCAGGCACTATCCCAGCTAATAGGGCAAATATAAATATAAACTCTGTTCTTAAGCTCTATACAGTGTTGGGGCCAGGAAGTGGTTCATTTTAACAATTACTAATATTTATTCTGTACATTGAATTCTCTCAACATTTCTTAAGTTTTTGTTAGTTTGTTTTTCTGGTACTGTGGATCAAACTCAGTACCTTGTGCTTGTGAGGCAGGTGTGGCGCCACTGAGCTAAATCCCTAGCCCCTCTCCCAACATTTCTGAAAGGTGCCATCATTGGCTTCATTTACAAATGATGACAATAATCCCTGGAGAGGTTGAGCAACTTCTTTAAAATAAAGTAGCTGGCAAATGGAAAAGTCAGAATCTGACCTCAGATTCTATTACTAGCAAGCCAGAAACTGAAAACACTCATGCTATATTGAATTTTCTATGAATAATTATTATAAACAATATGTTATGATTGCCTGAGGAGTTTGGTGGAAAATGTTATAAGAGCTAAGAAGAAGTCCTTTTTCTTGAATTCAAATATATTAAGAAATGGATTCAAGTGTGAAGGAGGCTAGATTTTTGTCTCATCAGACGAACACATTTGTCAAACTATATGTGTTTTGAGCTAGAGACAAACCAGATCTCCTGATTATGCAGTTGGCCATTTGATGCTGTCCAGGCATCCCTGGTCCCGGCTTTTTTATAGGCCTCATTTAATCACTGTGTGAATAAGATATTCCCAAACTTCATTAGAGAGTGTTCTCTGTTTAATTACTAAATACGCAATAGAAAGTACATTGCACTATCTCAGCAAATTGGAGTTTGACAGTTATATACCACTGACTTTCACATGGGAAGATGGGTGTTTTGTATTTTATTTAATATGAAACACATATTCCTAACCTTTTGAAAGCCAGACAATTTTACGTTTTTAAATTGCAGGGGATTTTTTTTTTTGTTTTGCAGTACTGGGCATTGAAATTAGAACCTTCACACTGAGTTACATGTCTGGGTCCTTATAGTTTTTATTCTGAAATAGAGTCTTGCTGAGTCACTAAACTGCTAATGCTGGGCTCAGAATTGCAACACTCCTGCCTCAGCCTCCCAAAGTGCTGGGATAATAGGAATGCACCCCTCACTCCCAGCAACACAGCATTGATGCTTGGTTTTTGAATTGTGATTGTAGAGATGGTGAGCCATCCTTAGTAGAAAAATCATGGTTTTTTTCAGGTAACTATAATATATATTCCTGAGGTTAAATGTGAATATTTGATAATGGATTCTGTAATTCTTCATGTCAAAATAGCAAATGTTTATTGTTTCAAGCTTTTTCTTTATATATTTCTTATATTAGCACTTTCTTTTTTGTTGATTGTATAAGAATTTGATGTTAGAGATGTTAAATTTCTTCAGTTTATTTTATTTAAATTATTTCATTTTTTAATATTTTATCATAAATGGATTTCATGGCTATCCAGTTATGCTTATAATTAGGTGATTGTGCTATATTTAAAACTTTATTGAGTTCTTCAGTTATTCCTTTTAATTTATTAAAAATCCTCTACATTACTAATTCACAGTGCATAACTTTTGAGTATTTAGTGTGTTCAGCACCAAAACCAGAAATACAAAAGCAATGAGAAATAGTTTATGTCCTTATAAGATTTGCAGTTTTTCTTGTGTGCCAGAATTAATGTCATGAATATTATTAGATTAACTAGACAGGAAAATAGCATCAAGTTAATAAATGCAAGAAAAATTAAAAGAAAAGAAAGGTTAGTGTGGGCTCAGTAGTCTCCTCATAATATCTAATGAAACACTGAATTATTTCTTTCCATTTTATAGATGAGGAAACTGAGTATTAGAAAGCCTAAGTGCATTTTCACCACAGGAAAGCTTATCATCTTTCTGTTATATCATCACTTTGGAGAAAACTGGAAAATTCAATTTGGCTTTCCAAAATCATTAGTTTGAAAAACCAGAGGGCAAGACACAGCAAGAGTCTGTTACAGGAAGGAACATGGCAGACAAGAAAGTTTGCCTGATAAGCCAGAGGTATTTGGGTTGGAAACAGATGGTCTTCAAAGCCATGCATACCATGGGTCTCTATGTGATAGATTCCAGGATAGGGCAACTGCATACTAACAGGATAATCTACAAAAACTTCTCCAGCAAGTGAAGATAGGTGAGAGTGGAAAAAATCACTGTAATTAGTAGGGTAACTTGTCTAGAAGAAATTATAGAGAAAATATTGCATTGGATACAGGGTAAAATCAAGGAACCTTTTTCTATTCTTCTAAACCCTGAGCTTCTGGAATGAGTGGTATATATTCTTTGCTTTCTATGGATCCTCTACATTCTCTTCCACCAATTTAATGGTAGTGTTTCCATCACTACCATTTTCAATTTTATTGCTCAGCAATAGAATAATTTGCAATGTACCATTTACTATTTGTTTATATTAGGTCTTCTCCACCAGAATATAAGTGGTATGAAGAAAGAAAATTCATCTTGTTTATTCCTTAGACTTTGAATATATCCTGGCATATAGCAAGTACTCTAGGAGTGTGTGTTTTGAATTATTATTGATGTTTCTTTAAAATTATTATAGTATCTTTCAGGTTTAGTGTGCAGACATATTTGCTTGCCAGAATTGGAAATAGAGAATCACATACCAAAAGGTAGCAAACTTGAAAATGAGGGCCACCTAAGTCCAATTACTTGAAAGCTGATTAGCTTGCGAATTGTCCGCAGGACCCCCTGCTTCTCCTCCATCTACCTGCTGCCAACTTTGGCTAATTCTGTGTTCATTAGCACTTCCTCTGGAGCACAGGCAAAGCAAGATTTTATCCTCTGAATCTGTCTACTTTGCTGCTTATTAATAATCTTGGGGATGACTTGATGGAATAGAAATTGCCACAAATAAAAAAGCGAATTTTTATGTTGTTGTGTAGATGTTATTTGTTGTATTAGTATTCTTCTTCCACATTTGACCTACTTGAATAATAATTATGTAATGTGAATGTGATATATACATTCTCACTGATTATGAACATTTGCTGACATAATACATATGGATTTTAGTGCGAATAGTCTTTGAATTCAAAAGTTAAATTAAACACAATTGTTAGGCCAAAGCTACTCCATTTGGTAGTGTGTACCATTTATGTCTCTTGATAGTCAAAGAATTAAACTATAATTTTATAAATAAATGTTTTAACTAAGAAGAGTCATACATATTTTAAAAAGAATTACATCATATTTTAATAACTAAATTTAAAAACTCATTTTCAGATAATTAATACACCAAGTCCTATAATAAATTATAATATTTTACAAAATATGTGAGACTAGAAATGTTAATGGATTAATTATAAATTATTGTTTTAGACATGAGAAAACAGAGAAACAGTAACTACAAATGGCCAATAAATACATGAAAAAATGTTCACCATCTCTGACCATCAGAGAAATGTAAATTTAAACAACACTAAGATACCATATTATTCCAGAAAGAAAGGCCTCCATCAAGAAATCAAATAATAACAAATAGCGGTAAGGCTACAGGGAAGAAGGAATCCTTCCTCATTATTATCAAGAATGTAAACTAGTACAACCACTATAGAAATCAGTTGGAGAGTCCTCAAAAAACTAATGATAGACATTCTATTCAAACCAGCTATTGCAGTTCAAGTGATACATGCATACATATGTTTATAGCAGCACAACTCACAATAGCTAAATCTTGGAAGTAGCCTATATGTCCATCAAGAGATGAATGGATAAAGAAAATACTGTATTTATACATAATGAAGTACTTCTGTGCCACAAAAAGGATAAATCAGAGTCTTTTTTTTTTCTAGGAAAATGGATGAATCTTGGGACCATAATGTTAAGTACAACGAATCAGACATATATGCTTAAATAACATATGGTTTCTCTTATATGAGAAACCGAAAATATAAATAGAGCAAATTAAAGGCAGATAATGGAAACAGGGAGCTAGATCTTTTGCAAAAGAGAAGGGGATCAAGGGTTGGAGGGAAGGTAGAGCAAAGAGAAGGGAAGGGGATGAAAAAACAATTAAAATGTGTTTTGTATGTTTATCTACTCACCAAAAGGAACATAACAATGTGTACTGAAGACATGTACTAAAAAAAAAATTAACAAAGGAAAGAAAGGGTATGGTTCAGTTCAGTAAGAAAGTAATATATTTGTGGACATTTTATTAGTTTTGGTTGCTGAGCATCATTTGAATTAGCTTTAAACAACCACTAATAAGTAAAGATAAACAACACATCTTTGTTACTTAGTAGTCTATTTAGTACATACAATTATATTTACTTCAACTTCATAATCTTTTACCTAATTTATTTTCAAGACTGTGCAACCACAATAAAGTCCTTAGTAACCATATGATATAGTGTTTTCAAAATTTACCTGAACAAGATGAGATACAAATAAACATGCAAAAAATAGGCTTAGCAATGCTGAAATTTATAATTATAAGTGCATTGATGCTGTTGTATTTCTCTTGAGTTCTTTATCATCATAAGTTTGATTGGTATAGGGAATTCTAAAAAAGGAAGTAAGTTTTCAGAACAATGAGTTATGTATTTTAGCAATGTCTCTTGGCCATCCAAAGACCCATCAGAGAAGCATTTGTATGCCAGTGCCTTATTGATGGGCTTTGTAGTTTTCCGTTTTGTACTCCTCACTCACAGACTGTTTTAGATGGGACTGGACTACTCCTCACTGGTGTCAGTTGTTCGTGGATGGCATCCATACTGTGGAGTCCATGCCAAGGACATAGTAGCTGTTAAATATTTTGAAGTCATCCTAGTGATAATTATAATTTTACTGCCTTATGTGGGTGAAAACAAGAATTTTGTCAGTTAGAAAGCCAACCTTTTTTAAAAAATTAATGACATTTTTTAGTTTAGAAAATAAGCTATGTTTATATGTTTGTTCTTAGAAGTTCTCTTCACAAATGCATGGTTGTGAAAATGCGGCAGCCCCGTGATTGACAGAAGGACACCGACATTGTAAAGACGTGATTTCTTTAATGGCAGAAGACATATTTGCAGAGATTAAGAGGTACCATGGGCACTACAGCAGGCTCCCAGAGAGAGGATCTGCTTTGTAGACCACAGAAGTGCCCACCAGGACAGCGAGCTGTTCCAGAAACTACCCGTGTCACATGAGGAAGCTATCGTGTGTTAGAAGCACTCCCCTTTGCACTTTTATATCCTCCTGAGAAGTCCGTCCAGCTGTACATGAACTAGACAACATGCCCATCTGCCACTAGGCAGAGGAGCAGAGCAGTCCTAGCACATTCCTCTGTCAGTTTTACGCCTCTGTGTGAAATGAAGATCAGTTCTTCAAAAGCTTCACTCAGCTGGCCCCGGGTCAGGCCTCCATAAAATCCTCTTGAACTTGAAAAATAATTTTTACTATTTAACCTGGGTTACCTATTTCAATGATGTAAACCGTGGAACAAATAAACTTATTGCTCTATCATCTTCTCTTCACAGCTTCAGGAAATTGAAAGCTACTAAGCTTTCCTTCCTTCTTCACTCTGCACCCAAGTCAATGAAGAATATCTGCTCTTGTGAGTGCTTCTCCCTATCTAAAGGAGACACAATTTTCTATTATGAGGCATTTTGCTTCAGTCATGTAGAGCTGTTTAGGGCTGGATGAAATAGTCCTATTTGTGATGTGAAATATGATGAAAGCAGAAGCTCTTATATTCCCAAGAGTTCTATGGATCACTCTTTGGCTGCTCTGGAGTCCTACAGGATGAGAAAGACTTTCCTCATCCTAATCTGAGGATCGTTCGAAGCCAAACTAGAAAAAAACACACAAGAAGATGTATAGACGCACATACTCCTGTAGACATTTAGGAGTAAATCACTTTCCAATTGAGGGGACTTCTCCTTCCCAGATTACTTATTTTCCATTAACTTTGACTTTCTGCTTTTCTTGAAGTTGGTAGCCTTTACCAGAGAACTAAGACAAGACAAAGCTAAACTAAGCCCAAACTATATAATTATTACAGGTCATTCAGTAATACAAATTAAGATCATGTGCTAGAGTAATGTGCCCAAGCTGCCTTCTTTCCATTCTTTAGAGCAGAGTATCCTTTCCACATACATGTGGAAAGCAGACATGGTGGTAGTTGGATTCCACTTTACAAGGGACAAGGAAGTAAAGGTTTATAAAGTAAATTCCCAATGTAGGGACAAGTCCTGTTGCAGGAGAATGCTAGTTGGATTCGTTCACAAGTTTGACAAAGTGAGTCTTATACACCTTTGGCACAAACATGCAATGTATAGCATTAAAAAATCAAACACACACAAAATACTGTAAATAAACTATTTTTACTTTTAGGGTTACCTGTAAGTGATGGTACAGTATATTACAACTACTGACATGTAGGGGATTGCATGGAGTGAAGTGAGAGGAAGAGAGTTCCTAACTGGAGCAGGGAGGGTGGGGTAGAGTCATCTATGATGAGGAAAGAAGAGCCACTACTCAGACATCTCTAGATCATTTTTTTCAAGAGGGTAGACAGGATTGAATTCATCAAAAAATCTGTGTCATCAACATCAGGTGTGAGCGAAATTCCCTCTTGCCCTCCATCACCTGTTGCTGAGGATCCTTTAGCTTCACCCTCTCCCACCTCCCCTCCCTCCTCCAGTTAGTAACTGTTGCACTCACTGCACAGCAACCACACAGCAGCACAACTGTGCGGCACACACGTGAGCTACTTCTGTGCTTTGTTCTCATCCACCAATGTTTGTAATGCGAGGTCCATTTGTATCTGCGAAAGTTCTCAATTTGAATGTTTGTAAGTTGGGGACTTACTGTAACTGCCAAATGGAAATAAAACCTGAACCCTCCCCAAATTTTAGTCAAGGTTGGGAGGAATCTGTTAGAATAGCACAGTGTGTTAAGTGTATTTCTTTTAAAACTGAATTCAAGGACACTATTTTTTTTTTTTTTGAGTTGGTTTTGTTTTTTGTTGTAATTACAAAGCAATGCATGCTTAGGGAAATAAGTCAAAGAATTAAATGAAAGAGAAAAATTACCTGTTTTGTTGACCTTCAAATCCTACCCTTCAAATGTAATTAATCCTCATGCATTCTTTCCACATAGATTTTTAAGTTTATACAAACTTTATTCACTTTTTTTCCTTTCTCTTTTTATTTTGTTAAACAGATACAGGATTTAATTAGGGAAATCAGTATGGAACTGATGTTTTCTCTTAACAAATGGGTTCCCAGGCTAGACAATATGTAGAGCTCTGACTTCCATTTCAATGAGTACAAAATATTCCATATATACTCATCCATTCTTTCATATAGGAAAATTTGGACTTAGTTGTTGTTTAATACAATATTATGACATTCAAGTAAAGCTGTGATAAACATCTGCCTCCATGTTGGAGACATTCTTATTTCTCTGGAACAAATTCTCACAAGTGATGTTTCTGGATAAACAAATGTGTATATTTCTTGTGTTTATTTATAGTGCTAGAATATTTTATAAAAAGGTTCTATAAATTCATATTCCTACGAGTAATGCTAATATAATTCTTTTAATTTTTATTAATTCAATAGGTAAAAATAGAGTGTTCTGTGCTTAAATCTGTGTTTTCCAGATTACTAGAGTTCAGAATCAATTTGTAACTGATTTTGTTACTTTAGAGATGCTAAATTTTTATCACGTGTTGCAGATATTTTTATTTATGACATTTGTTGTGTCATGTGATTTTAATCCTTACTGACTCATATGTGCTTGTTTTTCCTATTATTAGTTTTCTTAGTTGATTCTTATTTTTTTAATATTTGCTATTATATGACTTATTTCATTTTAAAATCAAATATTTCCTTTTATTTTCCTTTTTCTTTAAAACTTTAAAATACACAAAATGGAATCAATTTCTAAGTTTTCTAAGTTAATGGTTTCAGGTAAGATTTTAAATTTTTTAATTATAACACTTCTGAGATAAAATACTATTTATATTATTTACTATTTTCCCAAGTATCCTTTTCTGTTTGAGGCTATTTTATTTGGTTCCAGATATTCATTTTTCAAGTTAGATGCTCGTGGCTAGTATTTTACTACATTAGCTAGCTTTCTTATAAGTTTTGGCATTTGATAAGGTACCACCAATCATATGCTCCAAGATTTTCTTCCAAACTGTATTTGCTTGTATTTTATTTTCTATGTAAATTTTGTTTGATTCTGTCAAGTCAGTAAAGTTTGTTTGGTGTTGTTGTATATCTATATACAACCATATATACTCTTGTACTAGGGTTTTGTAGAGCAACAGAATCAATATAAAACATATATTACTACACACAGGATTTATTAGGTAGGCTCATAGGGTCAAAAGTAAAAGAGTCACAGTGGCCATCTGTAGAATCAGAGATAGAAGAATTTAAAATGGCTGTCTGCACACTGGAAAGCTGAGGATTCAGATCTGGAAGTGCACGGTAATCACCACCAGTGTGAGTCTGTGTTAGAAAGCCAGAGTCTGTGTTAGAATGCCAGAGTCTGTGCTGGAATGGTGAAGAAATTGGACACCAAAGTCCAAGTTGATGGCAAAGACTGGACCTCCTGCAAAGAAAATCACTTCTTTCTGTTTTTATTCCATCCAGGGAACAAGCCTATTGGTTGGAGGCACCCACATGTGGAGTGGGTCTTCCCCTTCAGTTTCTTGGGCTACATATTAGTCATACACACACACACACAGAACTTTACTAATCTGCTAGGTAGTGCTTACTCAAGCCCAAGTGACATATCGCAACTAAAAGTTACAACTCTGTACATAGGTATATCTATACCTATTATTTATGCTCTCTAATAAAATCTTATAGTTTTGTTTTGTTTTTACAAATCCTATATTTTGCTTTTGTGGAATTTTCTTTGAAGTTTTTTTTAGTTAAAAAAAGGTTTATAACTCATTAAGTTTATAACACAGTACAAACCAAGAAAGTAAATTTATTTAAATTACTAAAATAGCTTTTACATATCAGCAGCTACAATTATTTTTCCTGAAACATAAGTAACATGTTAGTTTAAAATTATTTGGTTGACTGAAACATTTTATAAAAAAATTTGTTTTTCCATGTAATATGTAAAAAATAATTCTCAAAATTTTGTTTTATAATCCTTTGTAAATCAGATCATCTGTCTTCTGATTGTTAGGAACAAATTATAATAAAGGGATATACATTTATGAATGCTGGTAATTCTAGTGGAAAGAAATCAGACCACACTTATGATAAGTTGTAAGGCCCTCAAAGGGTAAATGAAGCTGGTGTCTGGCTCTAGTACTCTAAAAACAGTATTTTCACTTAATAGCTTTTGGACAATTAAAAAAAAACCTCAGAGTAGATCTAGAATTATATTTAAAGAAAAACAAAGCAGCTGAAAGATGAGAAAACTTCAGTTATACATTTAACATTCTTTGTATGTGGCAAAGTTCACTATCTTTTTTGGCTTGATGCACACAAATTTATCACATGCATAGTAGATATTTACATTTGTTATGGAGTGTCATTAAAAGACAGACTGCAACATCTGGACAAGCAGAAATTAAATCAATAATAGCTCAGAATAGCAGGTTAACAAATAGCTTACCAATTTCTGAAACTGTTATTTTTTAATTCAAAACAAAAACTTCAGATTTGCACAAAATGAACTGCTCTGAATTTACCCTTAAAAGTCAAATGAGCAATTATATGATGCCTTCTAATATACAGACTAAAAATTCTTGGGATAACCAAGAATTTCCTAGAGAGGGAAAAATAATAATAAATACAAAAAAATTCCAGTAGAGTTCACCAAGATAAGGGTTTAGATGTTTCACTAACCTACCTCTTAGTGGCTTATTGTAACATTTCATATTGAAGAATTTTTTTACCCCTCTATTTCCTTCTTTATCCATTCTATAATTCCTCTCTTCCCTTTCCTCCTCCCCTCCACTCTCCAAAAATAAAGGGAAAAAATCTAAACACATATGCAGATGATCTTTCCTTACTTTTGTTCCTAAGCAGAAGCTGACTAAGGAACTCAGGACTAAATGTTGTGAGCGGAAACATAATGGGAAAACCCATGGTAACAATCAAAGAGCTGCCTTATTAACTCAACAAACTTAAAAATCTAAGTTAAGTTTAAAAAGCAAGGCTTATTCACATGAAAGTCACCTAATACTTCGAACTGTTCATGCTACAGCAATGATTCTGCCCAGAATCAAAACAGATTCTTGATGGAAATGCATACAATTTTCACTCCTCTAAATACTCAACATAGCTCTCACCAGAAACAGAGAAATAATTCTCTGAAGTCACAAATAATTAGGTTGAATACATGATTTAGATGTTCCATGTTTTATAAGAACTTAACTTCTTTTAAAAAGAAACAGTTCATTCAAAAAGTGCTTTGAATTGTCTCTGGTAAAAAAAGTCTGAAAATTTCTTAGATTTGAGACATGATTTTTCCTTCTTTCACCCCTCACAAGCAGATGCCCCTTTTCAGGGCATTTTCGGGCTGTACAGGCAGGACTAAATGAGAAATATGGCTCCAAAGCCCATTCAATTTGTCTGGGTCCATATAATTATAGGAGCTGGGGGTGCTAGAGCTGGTGAATTTAACTTTGAGGAAATCTTTCACTTTTTCTTCAATTTCCTTTAGGCCTAGACTGGTTCCAAGGGTTTTCTCCTCCAATAGGATGGTCAAGACTAAGGCTACATCTTTGAAGGCTGCATTTTCATGATCACAGTATTTATGAAAGATTAAAGTAGAGCCTGCAGGCAGTGATTCAAGGTGGTGCACCACTGATGCATTCTGGCCATTTGTGAAACCATTATTCAATTCCTGATCTACCTCCAGTTTGACATCACTGCCTTGAGCAGCTTTGGCTGTCTCATCAATCCAGATGGCACAGACACTCTGAAAGGAAGAATAGGCATCAGCAATTTGTTCACTCAGACACTTAAGTGCTTCTTCTGAATCTTGGGCAGCAGTGAGCAGCAAGATAGCAGGCTGAGGCCGAGGATGGGAGCTATTAAGATGTTTCTGAAGGAACGTTAGGCTTCTTTCCCACAGCTTCTCATCTTGACCTTGGTACTTATTTCTAAGTTGTTTCATCTGGTTCTGGAACATTTGAACAGCAGTAGTTTCTACCCCAGGGGTATGAAGAGAAGACAAATTCCAAAGGACAAAAACACTTGTCACAACAAGTAGGCACAAAAACCATTTCTTCTTGAGAAAATATTATGTGGCTGTTCAGCTACTTGTTGGTTGGAGAGTGATGGAGACTGGTTTCCAGGCTCTGACATCTGAATGCTGTCACCGTCAGAAAAACTGCCATATATTGAACTCTTGACTGGTGCAGATGTTTGCATCCTAGTTCTCATTCTTATTTGGTGTTCAAACCATTCCTGAGGGTTTTTTTTTTTTTTTTTTTTTGATATCCTGAGCTCAGCACTGAAGATTGCTTATTATGAGCTGTGGAGTCTTGACTTTGGGGTAATCTCTGAATTGACTCTGAACATTGACTAGATGATCTAGTGGTTTGATCTTAACAGTAGTGATATCACTGTAAGAACCGTCTTGGTCGTCATCTTCAGTTTCTCCTTCTTCAGAGAAATTGACCTTCTGTTCGACACTGGAGGCTTCTAATTTATTCATCTTAGTGTTTTCATTTGTTCTGTATGCTGAATCAGATCTTGTGCTTCTCAGAGGGGGTCTACAAAGGTTAATTACAGGATCTTCACTGGTCACTGGAGCTTCTTGTGCTCTGACAGATTTCTTTGAGACTGGTTTGCGACAGTTTGAGAAGATGGTTCATCCTCTTCAGAGGATAGAGAGTCCCGCAACCCTCTCTGGCTCGTAACCGGCGACGGCTGTAGCGGAGGCTGCTGTGAGTGTGCCTGCAGAAGGAGGGCAGTCCTTCGCGTGTTCATCTCTTTGACTGACTCTCTCTGAAGTTTTTGATATTTTTGTTTGCTTATGTAGATTATTTCCTCCCACTCCCAAAGTTTGATAGTTTATTTTAATGTGTCATATCTCAGCATATCATTGTTGAATTATCCATCTTTTATAAAAGTATATCATTTTCTTCTGTCTGAAAAGGATAGATTCACATTTCAATTAAAAGAAAAATAAAGACAAAGATTATCTCTACATATAGCCTTTTCCCTAGAGTAGTATTCTTTATCTGGGTGGAATACCCCAGAAACCAAATGCTAAAAGTTGAAGGTAATGAACACTAAGGGTGGAAAAAAAAATACTGAGCAGTTCTTAGCCAAGTGTTCATTAGATTGAATCATGGAAGTCAATGAGGAGACAAATGCTACCCTCAGGAAACTTTCATTTCATCCAGGAAACTGAAGGACTTCTATATAAAAGTGTAGTTGATGATGAGCTGAGTGTGGTGACACACACCTGTAATCCCAGTACTCTGGAGGCTGAGGAAGGAGAATTGTATTGAGTTCCAGACCAGCTTGGGCTATATAGTGAGTTCAAGCCTAGCCTGAACTACATAGCAAGACCTCAAAAACAAACAAACAAAAAAATGTGGTTGATGGAAGTAATAAAATGTCTTGGCTGTTTCAAGTTCCCTATGTAAAAAGTAATAAAATTTCAATTCTGTTTTCTTGTGCTTTTCCCTAGTGGAATTTGATTAGAATGTGAATTAGTTGAATTGTATTGAATTTGTTTCTGGAATGATGAAACTCAAAACTACAATAGATATTTTTTTAAAAAATCAAGGCAACTAAATATATTATTTTATATTCTTTAATTGAAATAGACTTTGATAACAATTTAGATATAGATACAGCTTACATGATGGTATCAATAGATGTTATATTTTTTTCAAACTACAATGTCCTTTTCCCAATTGTATAAAATTTCAATGTCATGAAATCTTTGAAAATATAATTAAAGCTTTAATCTCTAGCTATAGCTGCATAAAATAAATACTTCTATCTTTATTATTTTAATGCTTTTTTGATGGAGCCAGCTTATTTTATCATATACATTAACATAATATAAAAATCACTGACATTTTTGGTTCTATTTAATAATCATTGTCACTAAATGCATGTGAGTCATTTATTTGAGTCTTGTCTGTGTGTATGCTATTAGATAAATGAATTCAACTCAAGATCACTGAGTATTTCTGCACTTTAATTTAGAAAAGAATTTATATAAACTAAATAAATTTTCAGTAATTATGAATCCCCAAATTTGACTTTCAATCTTGTTTCAGTAATTTTTAAAGACTTCTGTTAGTTCTATAGTAGAACTTGCCATCCTCCCATCTGCCATCCAATCTTTCTACTCAGGAGTTTATAAAAGTGATGGTAGAAATGCTTAGAAAAATTCTAACTGGAAACTTCCAAATAAAGCAAGTATACTGATTTATAGTAGATATATAGAGAAACAGAATACAAGTTGAAAATTAGAAGCCAAATACTGAAAATATTTTATTATTGGCAGATGTCACAGCTTTAAAACATAGCCCCCAAATGATGTTTTACATTCCTTCAGTTGAGATATGAGGTCTCTGTCCCACCCTTGGTATTTTGGCTCTGAGATTGCTTGAATAATGGAACCCATCAGAAATTATACTAGACCAGTTTCCAGAATTTAAACAATCTGGTACTTCTGCATTCTGTCCCAATGAACATTCACCTTTGAAACCCTGACGTGCCATATAAGAATTTTCAGGATGCCTGCTGTAAAGAAATGACCGTAGAGGGAGGGGTTAGTATTCTGCATAGAGTTCTGGCTCAGCATAACAAGCTCCTGACTGACAGCTAGCATTAACCATCAGATATGGGAATGATGGAGCCGTTGCAATGATTCCAGCTTCCAATCTTCATGTCTATGCCACTGATGCCCCAGATATAGTGGAATAGATACTCCACTATAATGTACTCTTTCCAAACTCTTGAAACATCAAGTCAGCAAACTAATGAAATTGATGTCTTAATCTTCTGAGTTGTGGGGCAGCATGATGCACACAGTGATAGTAACTGGAAAAGAAAGCATGCCCAAAGCATTTCCACCTGAGTGCTGATGTATCAGGACAGTTGTTAAGTTTTAGAGTACCAGAATGGGGCAGAGCAGTTTGAAAATAATACCGTGAACTGATCTATAGATGTCCTTCTAAATTTACATCCTTAGCTTTTTGTGAAATCTGTTATGTTGTGAGGGCTACTTCTGACTGGCTTGGGATTGTCCTGAACTGCTTAATAAGATATATACCTTAATGCCACTGGCCTTTAGCTGTGGCATGAGACAAGAAATAATAATGTTGTTTTGTAACCACAGTTTCAATACAAGTTTCAGGACAGCTTATCAACAGTATACGTCATTGATAACAGCAAGATTGGTGGTCTGTACCTAGTTTGGGTGCAATGCCAGTCAACTCTACTATGGGAGCTGGCGATATAGTAATGTTACCTGAAAAGCACAGAATACGACCCCAATAAGACTTATTTTAGAATACTGTTTCTGAGGTGTTTTTTGTACAATATGGAGGATCAGAAGGAAAAGAATAAGTAGAGCCTAACCCGGACTTCTCTGGATCCCTTGCTGTGAAGCAGCCTTTGGCTGTGATGCATATCATTATTTTACTCTTGATGTTATATTCTATCCTTGTCATTAAAAATGTATAGTGGGCTGGGGATTTAGCTCAGTGGTTCCAGCACCTGCCTTGAAAGAGCAAGGTCCTGAGTTCGATCCCCGGTACTAAAAAAAAAAAAAAAAATGTATAGGTTCATGTCTTTTTTCATCTTCCATAGGGGGAGGAATACTTTGTTTTCCCAGGTTTACTTTGTTTTCATAGTTGGATCTATGAAAAAAAAAACTGACAACAGATAGACTCACAGGAGAAAAGATAGCAACTGTATTAATTTTCAACATTATGTAGACTGAGGCATTCTAGGGAAACAGTTAGTACCTCCTTAAACTTTGAGATTTGAGAGTTTATATAGATTCTAATAGGAGAAGTAGAGGAAAGTGTAGGTTAAAGGAGAGAAAATTATTTTTAAGAAAGTTAAATGGGCTCTTTGAAGAATAGATGGGAACTATGATAGCCTGTGACCAAGTTTGTTACAGTGGTGTCAAGTACCAGTCTGCGTTTCTGTAATATGAGTCAGTCTTCCTAGGTTGGTGAAACTCTTAGGTAGAGGGTTTATGATTGATTCCTTTTCAAGGATCTGTCTTTAGGCAGATAAGAGAAGTTAAAAAAAAAGGCTTTCTCTATATTTGCTGTTTTTGAGTGCCTTTACCTCAAAATAATAAATATACTAAAGTGTTCTATTACTATGTTTTGACAAAAATCCTGAACTCCTTCATAATCATAGTTTGGAATGCAGATTCTGATATCCAGCATTTCAATAGTGTATGATTTCCAGTGTTAGAGCAGATATCTTAAGCATATTTTTGTGCTGATTTGAAAATAACACTTATATTTATGTATGCACACCATTTTTCTGGCTAAATTTTTCCTTTTTCTTACTCCATTTCATTTTCTCCTAATTATATTTTGTTCGTCCCTAATTCTTGAAGTTCACTATGTTTTTGACAAGGACAAAGGATTGAAAGAACTGTTGAGAAAATAAATGTTAAAGTATAAATTGAAAAGATAAATTTGCATGGAAAATATGGTAAATACTGTGTGCTACCAGGGAAATACCACTACTTTGTTATTTGTTTGTTTGTTCTTTTTTAGTGACAAAATCAAAGAACATATTTTTGGAGACTTAAAAAGATATATTAGTGTTCCAAGGAAGTTTCTCCATTTTAGACAGTCTTCTTGATATGGTCATTGACACAGTGTGAAAATATTAAATCATATGCCTTTGCTCATTAGTATTCAGTTCTGCATTTGGGCTTCATTCTCATTCATTTTGAATTTAGACACAATTATTTAACTCTGTTTTGTTTTTTGTTTTCAAAATGTGATACGAAGTGATATAAGTCACCTCTGTATGGAGGTAATAGACCAGACACAATTTTCCAAGTTCCTTTTGAAGATAATGGAAACACATGAGTAGAAGGAAAGTTTCTGAGATTGAGTTCATGAGTAATTGAAATGAGTAGTAGTCCCTAGATGACTGTGTTGAACTCTGCTGTAAGGAAGTAATAAATCTCTGCATATTAAGCCAATAATGGATGTTTGTTACTGCAGCATAACATATCTTAAACTAGCTAATGCATGAAAATTTAAGCTTATATTTGAACTTTTAAGATATGCTGCTTTATATAAATTCCAACAGCAATAATTTGTTGACTAATTTTTTCCATAAATACTCATCTTCCAACTTTTTTGAAATTTTTCTTTTTTAGTCATGGATTTGAAACATATTTACAAATTATGCTTCAAAATTTCATAATGTGTAGCTAGAAAAGAATCCATCCCCAAACCTGTGTGTTGAATTCTGTGCCTAAAATAGAATATATATATAATAGAAATGTATATATTTCTTCAAGGAGCCATTTGTTGTTTCTGATTTTCCTGCAATGATTTGGTAACTATGCTTTCAATCAATGCCCTACTTCAGTAGTTACTGGTTACACCCACTTTTGCATGATTACAAAGGGAACACAAGCAACAATAATTTTAAAATTCATTACAATGCCAAGGTTTATATGCTCTCATTAAGCATTAATTGGTAGTTGATGGCTATTGCTATTTTTAACACCATTAGTTCATAGCAATATAATTAGTAACGCTAAGTACAGGAACCACATTAATAGCATTACTAATTGTAAATCTGGAGATAGAGACACAACATGACTGGTTAATTTCCAGGCAATATCTCATGATAATTAGCTGTAGGACATTTGTGCTGAATTAGAAAGGTAAATAATTTAAAATTTTTGTAATTTTTTTTTCTGGTCTGCAATACTAGTACCATCCTTTAAGGAATGGATGGCATTCTATCTTCAGATTTCAATATTGTGTTTTTCTTTTGGTATATGCTAACCAATGATTCATTTGTATCTGACAATAAAATACATAGTCATTTTAAAAAGAAATTTTATTATTCCATAACCATGCTGCAAAAAGGAAATATCTTAAATGACTTATAGTTTTATTACATTGAAATTTGTTCTCAATGTTCATCGCAAAATTTCTTGTCTTTGATTTGCCTATATTCTTTTCTCATTTTTGCAGCAAACTAGATGATTCTATAAATATTTTCACATTAAGTTTCATGATAGTACAATTAGGAAAATGTCAGCTACAATAAGTAAATAAAAAATCCTAGACATTTTATACTTTGTATTCATGTTTGATTAATACTGCATTTGTGGTCATATCAGAAGTGCACACAAAAAAGTGAAAAAAATTTTAATTGTCCTTTTATTTGCTTACTCAAGGGCAGGGTTTGGAAAACAATTTTCTATTTTTTATTTTTTTCAGGAGGATATTGATAGAATGCATATGAGGAGATTAGAAACAATGACACAATAATGTAGCAAAAAAGATTTCATAAGTCATTGTGTAAGAAATCAGAAAAAGAATGATTTAGTTTTACATTCCTCCTAATATTTTTCAGGTAAGGTGGGAAGATTTTCAGAGACAATGTAGATGATGTACCATTTCAGGTACGTCTTTGTGTTTTGCTTTTTAGTTTTTTGAATTAACTAGATTACATTTGAAAACACTGATTTTCATCTCACAACTTGCTTTTCTTTGTTCTTTTCACCTCTGAGAGTTACCATGTGTCCTGCTGCTTCATTGGCAAAGAGAAAAATAACCAGCATTGATAATTTCAGCATGTTGAAACTGTGTGTATCAGTAGATTCTATAATTTATGATCAGACAAAATCAGTTAAAAAGAAGCTGAATTAGTTTAGAAAGTTTATGCAAATTAACATGCTTTTTATACAGTGGGGAAAGAGGGAAAAAAAGAAAGATACATGGTATTGAAAATCCTTGAAGTGACTGTTTTGCATATTGGCATTAGAGGATTTTGTGAGTGTACCGGCTTTATTATTCTCTTCCTTGAGTTTTCAACTTTTAACAGAATGTGTGTTAATTTGTCAAAATGTGCAATACTATTATTTAGTTGTAATTAGTTAATGATTATATTGTTTCTTTTGGCAGGAAATACCTTAGCTGATGAAACAGTCTTCTAGTCACGTTAAAAAATGTATATAAATAATAGGAGAAAAACCTCTGGGAAGGCACATGATGATTCTTTATTTTCCAACACATTAGCACATTAATGTGTGGTGAGTTTAAAGAAGTGGCATGAATAAGCTTGCTATACTGTACTCTTGGTAATATTGACTTTTATGGGCAATTTAATTTTAAGTCTATATGATTTAACACACTGCTGCTTTTCCAAAGATGGAATATAAAGGTAAGTCTTGTTTGATAAAACACCAAAAGACAAGAAATGATTTCATCCTTTTGGTGATGGTTAAGGTTAGTAGAAATAGTCCTCTATTTTCATCAGGTAATAATTTTTAAAGTAAGAGGTGATTAATTCGCTGCAACTAGTTATTACTGAAACTTCTTTTGTAGTTAAGTGGAAGAGGAACATTTCAGTTTAGTAATAAAATTAAGATACTCTTTTTCCTGTCATGAAGATATCAGAGGCCTGAATTTTAAAACATTTGTAACATTATCAATTTAACTTTACTTTGGCTTTCCAATTTGGGAACTGAAAAAAAGAGTGGCCTTTTAAAATTTCTTTTCTTCTCCCATGTTTCAGAGGTTATGCTGATCTGGAAATCCAAGGCAGGTAGCTGACCAGGTGATGGGTTATTGTGGAGAATCTGTATGTTCCAAGTATTGACATTTTCATACCTTCTGCCTCAGAATACATGAGTTTCCAGAAATCCTGAGGTCTCCAGGATAATATATGGTCAGTCTATTAAAAAATTAAATACATGTGTGAATTTGCTGTGGGAACAAGGCATTTGTACAATTCAGGCAAGTTTTATGTGACTTGGGAACAACTGGACCATGAAATGATACAATATTTAGAATTTTAACAGCCGTGCACTATCTGAAGCAGATGTATATGAGACTGCAGCCTCAGAGCAAGGGGCTGGTAAACACTGAGCAGGCAGTATTTTATTGTTCCAGACCTTTATTTATCTACCAGCAGATGTCCCTATAAGGCAGTAATATCTTACAGCTACAACAGCTGATTGTGAAAATCAGAAATTAAACCACTCATCATATTTCCAGTGACTAATGGGATTCAGTCCACCACGTACTTCAAAATGCTTCCAGGGATAGATAAAATGCAATGTATACAAAAGTAAATATAGTTTATTTTGGAAAACCACATAGAACAATTTTTTTTTAATTCTAGAAGTTCTCAACTTTTATAAGCACTAAAACAACTCTGAAATAAAATATAATTCTTTGTTTGTCTGTGTAATCAGTAGTACTTTAAGTTTTCATTGAGTGAAAAATTACTCAAGGTCTAAAAGATACTCTGAATTCAATAAAACATTCTTGAACTTTGTGTTTGTAACAGGGAATATGCAGTTCATACTTTTAAAAAATAATGTAAAAATTAATATATTTCCATGAGACACATTATCAAACTTGTAGAAAATTCAAACTGCATGTGCAGATTTAGAGAATCTTCTGATAACTCTAGGCTTTCCAAGAAGCCCGTGGCTGATGGTTGTTAATCATTCTGTATTTTTATTATTTGTTGTATTATACTTCTTGATGGGTGGGAAACATTTCTGAGAAAAATACTGCAAATAAGTAAAAATTAACTTACAAAATGAATCCTTCATTGAAATACCATAATGAACTATAAAATCAATATCAATACTGATTAAGATTTCTATTTTTAGAGAAAGTGGGTCCATCTATTTTTTCTTTATGCTAGACAAATGTTCTAGAGGCCAGAGAACTGAGCTGGACATAATAAAAATTATGAATTTTTAAACTAAATATCTCAAATTTCTAACTATCTTTGTAGGTTCTATCTTTGTAGTCGGACAGATTATTTGATGTCATCTAGCTTATATGTCCTCGTTTGAAAATAACAATAGAAATCTTCAGAATTGATCCAGGATGAAAGGAGGATTTAGGAACATGTTAGCAGATCATAGGTGTTCAGTAAATGCTGGGTAACTTACTTCATATTCCTCAATCCATTCTTCTACATTTTATAATCTTGGTAAGTCCACTAATTTTTGAAGAGAAAGTACAATTATTCCTTGTTGTGGGATTAGAGAATGGGTTGTAGCTGTGGAAGAGGCTACATGGTGCTGGACCTGGAAGGATTTTGTCAAGCAAAAAAGAGATTAAATAAAGTTTTCTATATTTTCAATAGTAGAAGTACTTAGAGACTTCAAAACAAGAATTAGAATAAATGCTGATATTGTGTTGCTGAGATTTTTGATCTCCAGGATTTCATACACCCTGGGGTTCTTCTCTGACAGTGTACATGGTCAATGTTGCAAGCTCTGGACCTACCTACACATGTGAACAATTTATTCCTCTCAACTGTAACAAATTTTAAGTATTACATTATATTTCAACAAGTACTGTTGTATTTAGATAAGAGAAATAAATTCTGATGTTCCATTGCTCAGTGAGGTGACTACAGAGAATAATATGTACAGTATATTTCAAAAGGAATAGGAGAAAAGACTTAGAGAATTTCACCAGGAAGAAATGATAAATGTTTGAAATGCTACATATGTTTATATTGATTTTAACATTACGTAAAATATACATAAATCAAATCATGGCATAGTAACTGGTAAACATATTATTTTAGGTGTCAATTAAAAATGAATTTATAACGAATGCCATTGTATATTGAAAATTAAATTTATATGTATTTTTAAGAGGAAACATGAGACTTAAAAGGAATTTGAAAAATTGATGTAGAAAGGGCACTCTGACTTTCCTTCTTTCCTCTATGAAAAAGGTTCCCTCTCTTATCTCCAGAGATGGGAGCTGAGATCGAGAGAAATCTGTTCAATAAATCTTATTAAATTAATCCTTCTTTCCCTGTTACTTTTGACAATTGATTGTATCAGCCCAAACTCCTTTGTCATCTCATGTTTTATAATTTACTAATCTTTGTCTGAACTAGTACATAAGTGTTCAGTTCTGTTTCTTTGGGTCTTCATGTTAGAACTCCCAGATACATTTAAAATATTATAAACAAAATGTGTGTTTATCTCCTTTTCATTTCTGATGTCTGTTCAATTTTTTGTCGCTGCAAGAGACCCTAAGAGGCAGAGGATACATTTTTTCCTCCCCTCAAGTATACACACACTCTCTCCTTCTGAAGTTATACACTGTTTGAAACAGATTTGTTTTTAAGGAAATACACATCACTGAGTCAAAGAAGGGGAGAATCTGGGTAGCCATTTTCATTCACATTATGAAAATTGGATTTTTTCACTTAAATTTAGAAATAGAAATTTCTCTTGGATAGAAGTTATAGTGTAGCTGTGATTACTTATCTACACAAATTTCTCCATGTTTTAAAAAACTTTCTAGTAAGATAAATATTCATAACTTTATCCTCCATAAGCCAAGTGTGTGCAAAATAAGATAAATTCAAGTATCTTTATACCTATATATACAGATCACTACATTTGCTCATTCCTTACAGTTAGGATCTCTCTCTCGCTGTCTCTCTCTCCACTCAGTCTCTCTCTCTCTGTATGTATATATACATATATATAATATATGTATGTGTGTGTCAGATAAAATAGTAAAAGAAATTCAGAACTTGATAACTATTTTTAAATATACACACAGAAAAATTAATCTCCCTCAAAATACTCTTCCTTACTCCAAATATACTTATCATCATTGTTCTTGCTATTTGCTATAGCAGTTCTGGAAATCCTGTTTTGTGTCTTTTTTTGTCTGCCTGGATGTCCCTAATTAACTTAAATTCTCAAATTGTTTATGGAAATTTCTGTCTAGGCATCATGTGAATTCTGGTTCTTGCCCAAAGTCAAAAGGACCATGAAAGGTAAACATTTTAAATTTATTCAGGACACCAAGGCATCCATGACAGAGCAACTGAATTCTCATGAAATAGGAATTCCACAACTGTTAGGGAAAGCAGAAAGAAGGATGGGATAGTGTGTTGGAAGTGAAGGGAGACATGTGTCTTGGCACATTAATGGCCATGTGTCTTTTACTCTGAAATGTTTGAAAATTTAAACACTAACTGTAGTTTTAGATCACAGCTTGTACAGTGAAAAAAGAAAAAAAATGTTGCCTTCATCTTATACTTCCTTTAAAAACCAATTTGAAGGGCTTTACACAGTTATATGTAACATAGCAAGTGGCAAAATTTGTGACAGAAAATGAGAAGAGGGCTCACAAAGGTGAAAAACTAAGATAAACTCATAAGTGAAATGATTATAGAAAAGAGGTATTACAAAGTTCTGCACATATTGTAATGATGACCTGAAATTTTGTCTTG
This sequence comes from Heterocephalus glaber, assembly GCF_000247695.1. The sequence continues at coordinate 25,611,750 of NW_004624730.1, read as the reverse complement.
AACCTCCTAATGGGCATTGGAAAGGGGTGTATTTTTCTATCCATCTATTCTCCCATTCAACAAGTACCTGTGCATCTCTTTCATGCCCAACACTATTGTAGAAACTGAAGATTGGTCAGAGAAGGAAAGAGAAAGACATCCCACCCTCCTGTAGGACAGTTTTTTTCTCCCATTCAAGGGGAGTGGGTATTTTAACTCTGAAATTTTTTTTTAAAAAAGTAAAGCAAGGAAGAGAAACTGGAGTTGCACAGAAGTAAGGATATTTGCACTTGTAAAAAAGGTGACCTCACTGAGAAAAAACACCGGCTCTGGACTGGTAGTGGAGGAAAGAGCTTGAGGACATCAAAGTGTTAACCTTGCAGAGCCCTGAAGGAGACACCACTGGGAAGCAGGATCAACAAGTGGGAATGTGCCTGGCCCAGGCCTCCCGACAGTAAAAGAGAAGGGTTTCTGAAGCTGGAGTGTGGTGTGGCTCAGTGGGCAAGCTCTTTAACATCTCTTCCTTAAATATAAGAATGAATTTCTTGGGTATTTTTAGAGTGATTCCCTAGGTGCTGTGTGAACTTAGCATTTGAGCTTCCTAAGAAAAATTCAAGACTTATCCAAAAGGATGTTCAAAGAAATGGGATTTTTTAAATTGACTATCTTAATCCAATAAATAATTGAGCCCACCTATAAAAGCACTGTCTCACTCTCATGGTTTAGATCTAAATTGTCCCTCAAAAATCTCCTTTGTTTGGATCATGGGGTGGGCTTATATTCATCAGTGGATTCATTTACTGATGAGGTACGTAGCTGAATGTGCTCTTAAGAGGTGGTGCCTGAGTGAAGGTGGGTGAGTAGGGACATGACAGAATGGTGCGTTCTTGTCTCTGGCTCCTCCCTCTTCTCTCTGCTTTCTGGTTGCCATGTGGTGAGGAGATGTTTTCCTCCAGGCCCTTCCACTATTCCAGTTCTGCCTTGGCACCAGCTGATTTTGAGCTAAACCCACCAGAGACTGTTAGCCAAATAAACTTCTCCTGTTCTAAATTGTAGGTGTCAGGTATTTTGTTCCAGTGATAGAAAAATGACTAATACACCTATGTTGATTAAAGGAATTCATAGAACAAGTTTTATACATATGCACTTGTGTGCATTTTTCTGAAGAAGTATTCTTAGTTTTCAGTAAGTTCTCAAAGAGGTGCATGACTGCAAAAGTATGAAAAAAATCACAGATCTAGACTGAAAAAGCTATATATCTTTCAAACAGTCTTTTTCAGTTGTTTCATTCCTTCTTAATCACCATTGGATTTTTAGAAAACAATGGTACATTTCACTCTGACTCTGAGTGAGAATAGAGGTATACTTTAATGATTACCCTAGAAAGACCAGGAGAGGTAAAATGTAAAAACAAGTAAAAATAGAAGTGAGAGGAATGGGAAGTTCCATATATTAAAGAGTGAATAAGAAGGAAGTGGCTAGGAAAAGACAAATGGCTGATGGTATTAAGAAGAGAAGATAAGAGAACAATGATGAAAGGGAAACAATGGCAGGGTGGAAAGAATAAGAGAATATGGACATTCAGTGGCCATAAGATGCTGATAGCTTAGAACATGATAATTTTCTCAGGAAAATTTTCTCATTTGTTTATAAGTAGGTAATTTATATTAAAGGATTTGCAATATCAAGTCAAACTTTAATATTAGACATTTCCAGGGTTAGCAAATAGGGCAAGCTTCTTTTATTTCTAGATTCAGCAAAATTTATTGCTAAAGGCCTTAAAATTAATATTATCCCACTATTAACATAAACAGAAGCAAATGTTAAATAAAAATAAGGTAAAATATGGGAAAAGGGAAGAAGAAGCACAAAAAATTTGTGTAAAACAGAAAGGGAAGAGAGAAATTTAAAAAGAAATTTCTCAGTGTCTATACATCTAATATTTCCACCTCAATCTCAGATTTTTGTATTATAGCTGTAAGGTATTAAACTGATCTTTACAGTTGTTTTATCATTTACAGCACACAAAAAAGTGGAGACAAACTTTGAGCTATGGAGGTGAAATGAGAGATTGAAGGTCAGAGAGCAACCACACATTTGGACACACCCTGCCAGGATGGCTTTCCTAGAAAGATAGCCATTTAAAAGACCGCAGAGACCCAGCATTCTTAGGCCATTTTCATAGCGTCTGGCTCACTCTTCCTGTACCGTCTCTCCAATCCACACCAAGGTGAAGGAATGGAAAAGAATAAATAACTTTTGTAGCTTCCACCCTGAGATTTTCAAATTCCTTGTATCTTTTCCATCTATCTTCAAGAGGCAAAAATATTTAGTCAATCCTTTCATCTTTTGTTCCCCCAGAGACTTCTCTGATTTTCAAGCATTGTCAAACACATAATTAAGGAATTCTTTGAAGTTTGAGCAGAATCCATTTTTAACTCATAAACCTGTTCGAAATGCAACATGAAAATGCTAAAGTGAGTTTCCTTTTCTACAACCAGTTTCCAAACTGAAAGATGCTAGATACCAGATTTTTTCCAGATATCTCATCACATATGTAATGAAAATCTCTAGAGGTTCTATCCACAGGTCAGCTGTACTCATAAATTGCAAGCCCCCTATCTTTACCATAAAGGCAGAGTCATTATTTTTACAGAGAGGCGGTGATAACTGAGCAAATGTCAAGCCTATGATAAAGGAATAATCAAAATATATTTTAAGATATTTATTTTCTCCTCTACACCAATCACAAGATGTGTCTTGAGCATTTTCTGAGGAAATAGATAGTTTTCATGGAATTGTGACTGAACCTGAAAGAGTAGACAGATGCTGTGGACTGGGCCCCAAAAAGCAGCTATTTTTTCAAGAAGTAAGTTGTTTTGCAATTCTATTTCTAACTGCTTGCTCAGTACTTCTTCCTTGAACTTCAAATTCCATACTTTGCAAACAATACCATCGCCCTTCTCTCTTTTCTTCATTGTGTAATCCTTCTTCCAGTAAATTCAGATCAAAACTTTAATAGTATAGGTCAAATTTCCTGTCTCTCTTCTTCCCACTTCTAATTAGTAGCCAGGGGTATAGTTGCTTTGACTTTCACAACACTTTTTGACTCTATTGGCTCTTGGATTTCATTCAGATCCTCATCTCCTCTGGTTTTGAATTTGATAAATGAACTCCCAACCAATAGTCTCCTCTTTTCCAATATATGTAATTGAAATATTTTTCCTGAAGTAATAGTCTGATCATGAAACTTCATTTATACTCCTCCCTCTGGGGTTTGGAGTTAAACTTCCTCTCTCACACACGCATAAATATATGTACCTGACCCTTGGCTGGACGTAAAAAGTTACTTCTAAAGACTGTGTATGGGAATGGAAAAGTAATACCTTTAGTGGAATCTTCTGTTAGATACTATTTGAATCAAAAGATAGATGTTAATTAAAATCACCTGTAATAAGCTATGTTGATGTCATGTATCCCTTTATTAGGACAGGATGAGAAGGATACTATGTTGCTGTGGTACTCTCCTCAAAAAACTATAACCCCAGTCTAAACAAGGAAGTACAGAAAACTTCTACATTGAAGGTAGGTTAGGAAAGACCCAACCAGCAGTCTTCAAATTTCTTAAAGTAGTGAAAAAACTAAGATGTTGCCATAGTCAAGAGGAGACAGCTGCAATTTGGACTTCAATGTCACCTAAAAACTCATGTGATACTTGGTCTCCAGGGTGATACTATTGGGAAGTGCTGGAACCCTAGGGAGGTATGGCCTAACTGGAGAAACTTAGGTCATTGGGGGTAACCCTGGAAGGGGATTGTGGGATCATCATCTTTCCTCATCTCTTTTTCACTTCCCAGCCATAATATAAGCAGTTTTTTTCTACAACATGCTCTCACAATGATGTTCTGCCTCACAACAGGCCTAAGACAATGGGGCCAGTAGCTCATGGTCTGACCATCCAAAAATAGGAGCCAAAATAAACCCTTATGGTTCGTAAGTTGATTGTCTCAGGTATTTTGCTAGAGGGACAAAAAAGCTGACTAACATGGAGGTTAAAGAGACACATTGATTAAAAATATTATGGTATCCTATATTGGACTCTGAAATAGAAAGAGAAAGACATCTAGTAGAAAAACTGGAGAAATTTGAATCAATCCTAGAGATCAGTTGATTAGCTGATAATAATTTACTTATGTTAAATCTTTGGTTTTGACAATTATCATGCTATTATATAAGATGATAACATTATGTGATATTAAGTCAAGGTATATGGGAACAGTCAGTATTATCTTTTGAATTTTTCTGCAATCCAAAGTTATTCTCAAGTAAAGAAAACTTATCAACAAAATAATTTCATTGTTTATTGATTCTCAGACATCATTGTCTATAAGAACTATGGAGAGAAACTTTAAAAACCGTGTATTCCAGGCACATATTCTTGGACTACTGATTCTCTTGGAGGGGGAGGGTTCTGTAAGCTATATTTTTAAGGTTTCCAACAAATTCTAATATGCTGGCAGCTTTGGGACTCCTTGGCCTACAGAATTACACTGTAGACTACATGCTATCCCTGGAATCAGGAGGCGGTACAGTTTAAGCCTTGATATTCTCATATTCCTCACACCCAGAGAATAGTTCCATCTTTACTTAGCTTACGGGGTCTTCCAGAAATCTCAGATTTTGTTCAGGTTTGTTGCTTACCTAGCAGTTTTACTCTCTTTTAAAAATAAATAGGAAAGGGTGGAGGGGGTGAAGGGCACACAGGTAATGGGGAAAAAATAAGATCCAAGATATATCATGTACAGGTACAAGCACCCAATGATAAATGTAAATGTATTATATACCTAAAATGTACCAATAAAAGAATTTAAGCAAAAAAAAGACTATAAAGTAGAAACAGTGAGGAAAATAGACAAGGAGACAAAGCAATCTTTAAATTACAATGTGTTCTCAAAACTGAAATATATTTCATGGAAAATGTATATTATTCAAAATTAAGTTACATTAAATTTACTCCGTATCAAAAAAAAATGACTCTGGATGAAAACACAGGATAAGATGCAAAGACTCCCAGACAGGCAAGTTCCAGCCCAATTTAAACACCTCTTTGCTAATGAAAAGTCAATGTATGTAATGACAAAAAGCCTAAGTTAAACAGTGCAGTTCTTGAAAATAAAGGTTTTATTAGTCCTCACCAAAACACTATTAAGTATTGCCCATCTCAACTGCTTTAAACACTAGATAAGAACCAGAATTAACTCCTCTTTAATTGATTTAAAACAAATAGGAAGTCCTCTTAACTTCAGATAATCTGTAGTTTCTTGGTAAATTAAACAGTGCTGTTTCTAACTAAAATAGCAAACCTCCACCACATCTTATTTGATTTAATCCTTAGAATAACCCTGTGAACAGGTAGTTATCAGTTCCACAGATGATTAAGTTTAGGCACAGAGGGCTTAATTAATTAGCCCAAGGTCACGCAGCTACTAAGTAGAGGAGTCAAGTTTATATCCTGAGATGTTGACATCCAGGACCTGTTTTCTGATCCACTGATGCCCTACAGCAGTCGTGGTGAACCAATGGCACTAGTGCCGCAGAGGGCTGTTTGTATCACTGAAAGTTCTAAAAGGTTCACTATCATTGCCCTATAGAAATATGCTAGACAAAACTGTACAGTAGTGAAATATAATTTGTTGCCCTAGCTGGGTCCAGAATATGCTCAACACTAAAATACTCATAAAAATTTGTTTATATAGGTTTATACTATCCATACATATTTAGTTTAGATATAGTATATATTTTTCCATAGTCTATAATTTTTCACAAAATGATTTTTCTGTTCAGTCTCAGGTGTGTTACATTTTGTTTTTATATAGTAAGTAAAACTGAGTCTTAGAAATTCCTAGAGAATAGGAGGATCTGGGATCTAAGGCAGTGCAGCTTGAATATCAGAATAGACAATGCTTAGTGTGTGTACATGTGTGAGGTGGAAGGTAACAGTAAAAAGTAGCAGCAAGTTCCTTTTAATCTGTCTTAAAATTAGGAAGAAAATATCACAGTCCGACATTAACCCTCAACCCCCAGGCCTCTGCAATACTAAGTAACTAACTACACTAACTCCAGGTCACTACAAAATGACAGATATTTTTGCTTATAATGTGTTTTCAGTGATCTTACAAAAGAAATAAATGAAAGAAGCCTATATTGTCATTCCTGAAAACCGCCTGTCTACTACAATGAAAAGAGCATTTCTTTAAAAATATTCGAGGTGATAAATCACAGAATGTTGCATTAATCAAGGCAGCCTACAGCTGATAAGTGCAATTATGGATTTGTCACCCTAGGGAAATATCTTGATCTTCAAACTCCAGCATAAACATCCCTGAAAACCTCTCATTGTTGCTCAAATATGGCTGCACCTAATTTGGGGACCTAGGACATCTTATCCCCAGGGTATTAAAAGCCTTCTGGGGAGGCTTTATCCAATATCCACAGTAATGAAACCTTGTTCTGGGGAGGTCTATTAATGGTACAGTGATGGAGTACTTTTACTATGAGTTGGCAGTAGTCTTCACATGTTACAAGAGAAAAGACACAAAAACAAAAACAAAAAACAAAACTTGAATCCTGTCCTCTCCTATTTTCATGTATTACAGGAAGTTTTACATCAATGAATGGGTGGAAACTAGCTTTAGCTCAACATTCAGACAGATGCCTATACTAGCCTTCAAAATGTTATAAAAGTTTTAGAGCAATATAATTCAAATAAAAGTGCAAAAAATTACATTTAAGATCAAGATGTGAAGAATTAAGCAATCAATATTAATTATTTTAAAAATACACATTTCTTATTGGTTATTTATATCAATTATTAGCTCTTATAGCACATAAAATATTTTATTTATTGTATATCAAAAAAATTAAGGAAATCACTTAGGTACTGAAATATTCAGATGTTTTAAATTCTGGTATTAATAATCTAATTTTATTTCAAGGACTATCTTGCATCCTACCCGCCACCAAAATTAATCTTCACACTGACTCTACAGCTGTGTCCATATCTTCTCATACAGAACCATGTATCATTACCTGCCCCTCCCATGTGTTTATTTTGCCATCATAGAGATCAAAGATCACACCTAGTATTGTTAATTGATATTGGTGATGAATATTCTATGTGAACCTACTATACCATCCTATCACCCCAGTAATTAAGGCTCTGAGGAAGGAATTACCACACTGCCATGTGTTCCTATTCTTGTTTCAAATTATATCAGAATTACTATTGATAACTGACAAAGTAAATTCGTGCCATTTGTGTTTCTTGGATAATATAGAATCTTAAATTCTAAGATGTGGCATTTCTAGAATATAGCTAGTGTAAGGGAGAAGAGATTTCTTTACTCACTCATAGCTAGGATCATGGCTGCAATCCTTACAATAAAAGACAAATTTACGGAGGAAGGCACACACATTTTTTACATAAATTTTACAAGACATAGGAGCCTATAGAAATGAAGATCCCAAGAAACAGGGAGAATTGTACTTTATGGTTAGGTTTCATCAAGAATGGTAGTATGGTTGGATAAAAGGGAGCATGATATACTAGTAATAGACTTAGAAGGGCCTGTTTGTTTGGATTCTTTTTCATGTATCAGACTGACATTCCTCCTCTTACAGTAAAAGGCAGGACACCTGTCACGTGAGCATCTTTGGGGAAGGTGGATAAAGTGCAAAGTGGCCTTCCTAGGTTTATGGCCTGAACCAAGGAAGAAGAATGGGCAGAAGGTAAGAGTGGCTGTTATGGGTTATATCTAGATAATGTATGTGATCATAAGTGGGGTTTGGGGGAGGTGACTGGATCATGGGGGTGTTATATTCATTTGTGGATTAATCCACTCAAGAGTTTATAGTGCTGGTAAGAGGTAGAGTTTGGTCATAAGAGGCATGACCAGTGGGGATGTGACCTGGAAAAGTATATCTCACTCCCTAGTTCCCCTGCTTTGCTGTCTACTTCCTGGCTGCCATGAGGTGAGGAGCTTTCATCTGCCAGTCCCTCCTGCAGTGCTGGTTCTGCCTGGAGCTGGTCTACAATGTAGGGACTAAGACTACTGAAATGTGAGCCAAAATAAACCTCTCCTCCTTTACATTCCATGTGTTGCATATTTTGTCGCAGTTGCAAAGAAAGTGACTTAGACATTGGCCTTTCTGCTCCTGGGTCTCTCAGTATCCAAGCTGCCAAGAAGGCTTTTCTTGTATTCTATCATCTGTGCCTATATATATATACATATATATATATATGTATATATATACATATATATATATTGGTTAGTTTAATAATTCATGCTAGCAGATTGTTACTTACCTAAAAACATTGTTTCCTACAAAGGTAAGTATAGTATTGAGGACTATCTAGGTCTGTGATGGTGAACCTTGTAGAGATGAGTGCCCAAACTGCAAGCCAAAGCCCACTTATTTATAGCTAAGTACCCAAACCATAATTTAACATGAATACTGAGGTTTGAATTTAGAAAAAAACAATTCTACGTTAACATCTCTTGTCTTAAAGGAAGAACAAATAACCCATGTGGCATAGGTTTGCGATCCCTGGTCTAGGTAATAATATTGACAGTGTAGGAGAAATGTTTTAGCCAATGCAGAGGATACAAAATTTTTAAAAAGAAAAAGAGACTTACTTGACTAAATGAATTTTAAAACTTCTGCTAGACATTACTATGACAATTAATAAATGATAGACTTTTGTAGTAATTACAACATAAATATTTATGGATTCATGTGGTTTGTACACTTACATAAACATGGAAAAATCATAAAGGGATGTGTATTAGGTTGCTAACACTAGAGATTATTCTATGGGGAGAAGATGAGAAGGAAAAGAGGGAGAGAGGAATGTCAGAAAATGGTGTGCTGTAAAAGCCAACAACATATTTTCAAGTGGAGAGTGAACATGGAAAAAGTTGCTAGGGAAAGATGAGTATCTCATAGTAGCTAATGGGGAGGATTTTATTGGATAATTATGTACAATTATCTACCCAGGTATACTTATGCTGTTTTAAATGTAATAAAATAGAGAGAATTTGGTCATTCTGTAAAATATCTTAGCATCACCTTCATTGAAACAGCAGTGGTTTTATTCAATCAGTCCATCATTTTCCTAAACAATAGTGAAAGAAATCAAACAGTTCAGACTAATCATTTTGATTTTTTAAAATGCATAATAGCAGTGATATCTTGAACAAAAACTTCCTGGAGATAGCATGATGCAGTGGAAATAATCTAGGCTCTGAATTCAAATTTATTAAGTCTCAAAAGAGTCTAGTCACTAATGAGATGTATAACCTTGGAGTTGCTTAATGGTTCTTGTCTTCAGATTACCTACAAAACGGGGAGAAGAAAAACTACTTGAGGAACTGTACCAAAGACAGAATTATATGATGCAATCGAGTATGCAATGCAAAGAGCCTGGCACGATGCAGGATTGAGAAGGTGATGCCCAGAATAAATCAGCAAACCTAGAGATTTGGATAGGTTGGAAGAAAAAAAAAAGTAGTACTGAATTTAATAGATATTTTTGATGTGGAAGCCATTTCAAAAATGATTATGCACAATTAGTTGCCTTCATTCCCTGTACCACCAAGGTGCAATGAATAATTTTGGAATTGTCTGCATAGGACACAGCTTTGCACAGTGGGATCTCTCCTTCCCTTGGCTGCCTTGCTCAGCCTGTTCTGAGTTGTTTTTATATATTGTGCAGATGAAGCATGCTTTCAGATACACCAAGTTGTCCTCCACAAAGGAAGAATTTATGAAGTCCTGTGGTTTTCATTTCATGAAAAGTGGATGTAATTTTTTTAGATCATTCAGCTAAGATTATAGGTGCTTTTCCCTAATAGAATTTTCTTCTTATGTATTGGCCTCATTTTCAAGAAAATAGGTTTACTTGTACACTAAATCCACCCAGACAAACTGGATAGCTGGCTATGTAGGAGCCAGAAAAATAGGATAGCTTTGAATTTAGTGGATATTTTGATATAGAGAGTTCCATGGCACATGGTCATGGACAGTTCACTTTTGAAAGAAAACTTTCACATTGAATTAAGCTGAAAGTTGTAAAAGTTAACATGGGAACATCAAAAATATCATGAAGTTTAACTTTTTTAAACACAGAGAGACTTTGTAGGGTCTTTATGAGTGTAGCTCATTTGATTTTAATTTATTCCAATGTGTATAAATTTTTGTTGTAGTTCATTTATACTCTTGACACCTTTCTAATGCCCAGTTGTCCCACTTACAAAATGGGATCCACTTTTGAATTCTTGAAAAGAATTTTAATAGCAATCTTCTGGAATCTTTTAAATTAAATTAGTTTATTATAAATCAGTAGCAAACCTAGTATCTTTTTTCTGATTCAATTACAGTTTTCCTCCTTTGTTATAGCTCCCCATTTTGAAAAGGTCCTTCTTCATATTTTTCTAGTAGCTTACATTGCTTCAAATATCTTTAAGCATTTCCTATACAGCAAGATTTATTAGAACAAAGAAGGAAGGTAAGAGAAAGGGAAGTCAAAAAGAATTATGATGTGCTATGTTTACATACCAACTCTCTAGGAGGAATGGAATCATTATTTATGGCAAATGTGTATTAATAAAATTTTTTTAAATTAAAAAAATAAATAATTTAAGGCAAAATGAAAAATAAATGCTTTCTATCAAACTAACCATGGAGATTCATGAAATCACTTTACTTCCTCTGGTCATTGTGCCATTGTTTTGGTTTTTTAAAAAAATTGGCCTACTCTGAATTGACAGATATGTAGAGAACAGGTGGATTAGCTCAGATTGTTCCTTTAGAACAAAACTGCATTAGCTACTGTAGACAAAAGCACCCTTGTTTATTCTTGTACCATATATTCTTGGTCCTTTCTCACCTGAGACTCATGAGAAGTGTTTTGTTTCTTCTAAATGACACTCAGGTTAGCTCTTGGTAAGTCATTCTGAAATTAAACATTAAGAACAGGATTCACTTATTTTCTTTTTTGTATTAATTTTTATGGTAATTTTAATTTATTAGTTTTTTGTTGTAATTGGTGAAACAATATACAGAAAAGATGTGATAAAAAAGCCAATTATACTGTCATTCTCATAAGGTTAGCAGTTTTTCTCTTCTACCTACTTACTCATGAAAGCAAATTAAAAATAGTTTTTTCATTAGTTGATTTTTTTCATTTTTAAAATTTTTATTTTATTAGCATGTGTTTGCACTACATTAAGTCTACATTCATCTTGGGGAGTGGGCACATGCACAAACATAGCTTGTTTCTTTTTTAAATCCTCTTCTCCTTTTCACCAACCACCTTCCTTCCATTTCTAAAAACCCTTTCCCCATTTTCAACCTTGTTATTTTTATTCTTATCTCACGTTTTTAACATATAATATTCACATTCATTGTAGGTGTTTGGTACCTGTATATGGTGTATTTTACATCTTCTAACTTCTCCTTCCTTTCTCCTTCTCCTCTCATTCTTAGTCTCTTGGACCCCTTTCTATTTGCAACAGATCTATCTCCTTGTTTCCTTCTATCCATCCTTTATTTTGCTCTTTGTTTGTACTTTGCCTTACTCAAATGAGAAATATTATAAGTGATTTAAGCTTGTGTGTCTGATTTATTTCACTCAACATTAAATTTTCCAGGTGTACCTATTATCCTAAAAATGTCTCAAATTTATTCTTCTTTATAGCTGAGTAGTATTCCGTTATGTAAAGATACCACATTTTCTTTATCCATTCATCTGTTGATGGGTATACAGGTACTTCCAGGATTTTATTTTCAAAAGAGTAGCATAGTATATACATTTCCTTTCAACTGCTTTTGCTTTTGCTTCCTTAACACATCAAATATAACCCCCTTCATTATAAATATTCACTGTTGTTTTTCCTACTTTATGCCACATACATAAAAAAATATTTACAGAAATGGAGCAAATTATACAAGATGATTTTCTAGAATAGCATTTTTTAGAATACATTTTCCTCTTTGTTTAGATGTATGTCCTTTAATTGGCTTAACTAACACATCCTTCTCTTTTCTCATTCAGATTTAGAGATCTATAAGTGACAAATGAAAGCTATATATATTTAAGGTGTACAATATACACATTGTGAAATTATTATCAAAATTGACCAGGCATGGTGGTGCATGTCTGTAATCCCTACACTAAGGAGGTTAAGGTAGAAGGATTTACTTAAGTTCTAAGCCAGCCTGGGCTACCTAGTGAGATCACGGCCAGCCTTAACAACATAGTGAGACCCTGTCTCAAAGGAAAAAAAAGGAAATTATTATCAAAATCAAAATAATTAACATGTCCATCATTTCACATAGTTATATGTCTGTGATGAGATTACTTCACCTCTACTCTTTGAGCAAATTGTGTGTATACATTATTATCAAATGTAGTTACTATGCTGTACACTTTTCCCTTGCTCTTTAAACAAATCCCAAGTCTGTATTTTGCTTCCCACAGTAAGTGCACCTAGTACTTGAATGATTATGCCACAGATTTTTATCAATTATAACAATCCCTCATTGGCTGAATTCCCAACTGCCACTAAAATGCCAGATAGCAATGCCAGTAAGTGAAAGGCTAGCCTATGTGAATACTAATCCTAAGAAAATTGTTTACTTAAAAGATATCTTTGGTTTAGGCTTTCTAAACATTTTTCCCTCAAGTCTTGTCTCTTGTCCTTCATATCTACTAAATCTAGGCATCTATTCTTGCAGTAGGTGTGGTGACGTGCTATTCAGAAGCCCCTTAGGAAGGAAATAGTACTTGTGATCTCAGCTGTTGAGGGTGCCACCAGCAGCCAGCCTCTTCAGGAATTACTGTAGCCAAGAGAATCATCTTGCCTCTGCACAAATCAACTTCAGCCCTTATACCCTGACTTAGAACAGCCCTTGAGTCATCTGGTATTCAGAGCTACCCCTAGGGTTGGCTGAGGCTTCCATTGAGACTGCATTGCACCTTAGATTCTCTGGCATCACAATTTTGCATCACCTGTGTCCTTCCATGTGAAAGTACTCAGGTCTAACACTAATTCATCTTTTCCTTAACACTGACTCCTTCCTGAGCTTTTATTTTAAGAGAAATGTTTTTAATCAAAATTTGAAATCTCTTAATCATCTTCAAGATTTTCCCTCACTCTTGTGGATGTCAGCAGGCTTTTCACATTTATTCCTTTGCTATTGTCTTCATGAGTTTGCTTCCTTTCTTTTTTTCTCAGTTCCAATTTTATTGCTACAACCAGACAACTAAACTAGCAGCCATCTCTATCTTTGCCTTTTCCATCTATTTTTTGCACTGTACAACCAAGCATTTTTCCTAAACAAATGTTTAATATATAATAAAATGCACCCTATGCAAAACATCAGGCATTCTGAGTTATCAATAGTGTTCTTCGTCAATACTTCTAGTTCTCTATTATCTGGACACTTGATACAATTGCTCTTCTCTTCTTTTGTGATTTTTGACATTATAACTTCCTTCAACCAAAAAAAATGTGGGTGGAATAGATGCTACTTATAGGTGGTCTCCTTTACAAGGCTTAAACTGGAAGGCTTAGGCTGTTGCTATAGCTAAATACTACATTTATGGAGAACAGACAACTATTTCTCACAATTCTGGAGGTCGAGAATTCCAAGCTGGGTGCACTAACATAAGCTGCATCCTCATATGACAAATCCTGTGTCCATACATAGGGAAAGGTGGAAGACAAAAAGAAGGGGAACCAAGATGTCAATTTACAACCATGCAGCATTTCCCAGCTTCTCTGGGGCTGGAAATCTAGACAGCTAGAAAACAGCTACTCAGTAAGGTGGATGACAGAGGCAATGCACTGAAGTTCAAAACTGGAAAACTAGAGACTTGGAATGCCCAGTAATTCTGGTTATTGGAACACATGGTGAGGAGGAGGTACCAGTACAGATCTTGTGGTAGTGTCAAAGTGGCAACACAAAAGAGCTGGGAAGGACACAGAAGCAGTTAGAGAGACACAGTGGACAAATTGGCATGGAAAAAGATTCAGAACAGAAAAGTAGTCTGAATTTAACTAGTCTGGGAGTTTCATGGCGAACTGGCTTTTCTTAACTTAAAACTATGGCAGGGAGCCATCTGTAAAAGTCACACTCAAACTGCTTTGGGAAACATAAGTCTGTCCATTTTCCTTTCCTTTGGAAATAATATAAATCATTGTTACACTGTTCTGGTCAGAATCTCCTTTGCAGCCCAGTATGGCTTTACAAGAATGCCCTGAAGCAGGCCCATTGAAGAATATATGCAGTACACCTTGGGCTGGGAGGAAATATGGGAGAGGGAAAGGCAAGGGCAAGGTGAGAAAGAGTAGTAAAATGATCAGAATGTGCTTTTACATGTACTAATTCCTCAAGATAAATAAGATTATTATGCATTGCAAACATACACTAATAATAAAACATAAAATTTGGAACCATGACAAAATCTATCCTTCAGAATTGAAGGACAAATAAAGTCCTTCTGAGATAAGTATAACCTAAAGGATTTAATGACCACTAAGTCACTTAGACACTTAGAGTAATCCTACACAGAACAGGAAGATTAAATAAGCAAATTAAAATTTGGAAAGAGTCAAACATGACAAGTAGTACATTCCTTTTAATAACATCCCAGAATGTAACTGATCTTAATATTCCAGTTAAAAACGCAGACTGGTGGACTGGATTCAAAAACAAGATCCAACCATTTGCTGCCTGAAATAAATACACCTCATCCTCAAAGCATACACACACACACACACACAAAACACACACACACGCACACACACAAAGTGAAAGGATAGAATATGATATTCCATGCATCTGAAAGCAATCAGGAGAAACTATACTTATATCTAACAAAGCACCTTTCAAGTCAAAATTAGTCCAAGAAGCAAAGAAAGTCATTACTTATTGATAAAGAGAACAGTCCACCAGAAGATCTAACATTATAAATATATATGTAAGTATATATAACAACACACCAAATTTCATCAAACACTACTTGAAATGAAGGTACAGAAATAGTACCCCATTTTCACAAATAGATTATCATACAGAAAAAAATCTCCAAAGAAACATAAGTTAAACTACATTGTTGACCAAATAAATTTAACAGATATCTGCAGTATATTTCACCCTGAAAATGCAGAAGCTCCATTATTTTCAGTAGCTCATGGGAATTTCTCCAAAATATAGGGCATAAAGCATGTCTTACCAGAGCAAAAATGAAAATTATTTCTTGCATCTTATCAGAGCTTAATGGAGTGAAACTAGAAATTCACATCGAGGGAAACCACAGACTATGAAAAGACATGGAGATTGAACATTGCACTTATGATCAGTGCAACACTGAAGAAATCAAGGGGACAATTTTTTTTAAATCTCTAGGATCAAACTAAAATGGAAACAGAACATGCTAGAATCTGGAATGCAGTGAGGGTAGTTCTAAGAGTGAAGTTTATAGCTATGGGGGTCTACATCTAAAAATGAAAGAGATATCAAATATACAACCTAAAGATTAATCTAAATAATCTCCAAGAATAAGATACACCTTAAATCAGTGGAAGGAGGAAATAATAAAGGTCAGAGCTAAAAATTAATTAAATAAAATTAAGAGGATAATACAAAAGATCAGTTAAACAGAAAGTGGTTCTTGAAAAATATAAACAAAATTAATAAACTCAACCAAACTAACCAAAAGAAAGAGAAGTTTCCCATTATTAAAATTAGAAACAAAATAGGAAATATAACAGTATTGAAATCCAGAAGATCATCAGGTATTATTTTGAAAACACATACGCCAATAAATTTGAAAATCTAGAAGACATGGATAAATTTCTATCAGATACAGCTAACCAAAACTGAACCAAGAGGGTATAAAATCCCTAAACAGAGCAACAACAAGAAATGAAATTGAGTCAGTAATAAAAGTCTCTCAGTAAAACAAAGTTTAGGATCAGATAATTTCACTGTTAAATTTTACCAGTTCTTTAAAGATGATCTACCATCAATGGTCTTCAATCTATAGACAAGTGAAATGAACAGACACTTCAAGAAAAGTGGAAATGGACAATAATTATATGAGAAAATGTGCAACATCTTTAGTTATGTGGGGAATGTAAATCAGAAGTACATTAAGGTCTCATCTCAATCTAGTCAGAATGACTATCATCAAGAGTACAAAACAACAGCAAATAGTGATTATGATATAAGGACTAAAGAAAACATATACTGTTGGAGGGAATGTAAATTAGTACAGACACTATGGAGATCATTATGGAGTTTCCTCAAAAAACTAAAAATGGTACTACCGTACAAGTCAGCTATAGAACTTCTTCATGTATACCCAAGGAGTCCAAATTGGCACACTATAGAGATACTTGTATTCTCATTTGTCATGGTTCAGTGCTTAATATCTAAGTTATGGAATCAGCTTAGGTACTCATTTATTTTTGAGTGGATAAATAAAAAGTTCTATGTAACAAAATAAAATGGTATTCAGCCATAAAGAAGAACAAAATCATCTCATTCTGAAGAACTTGGATGTAGCTGGAGATAATTATTGTAAACAAAATAAGCCACACCAAGAAAGACACATATAGTGTGTTTTCTCTATATGTGGATTGTGTCAGTAATACAAGTCTCCCAGTGAGAGTGGAACCTACAAAAAATAACATCAAATTTGAAGAGAACCTATTACAGAAGAGGAAAGGGATCCAGGAGAGAGTACAGGTAAGGGTGAGGTAGGTAATGGGGATGGTTATGGATATGATCGAAGTCTGTGACAGGCAGGCATGAAGATGTCAAAATGATTCCTACTACTCTGTAATTATTAAATATATGAAAATAAATAAAATGAGAGGGAATAGACTCATTTGCTCAAGCCCTTTTAAAAGGAATTAATTGCTTTATGATGATGGCATCCACATGGCCTAATAACCTCCTAGATGATCCAGATTTTAACCTTGTTACATTGGAGTTTCAGTTTCAACTTGAATTTTGGAGGAGATACACACACTCAAGCTATAAAACAGGCTATGTGGGTATATGTTCTCACACCCTTCTCTTGCATAATGACATTTTGGTGATGGTGATGTTTTGAGTGGTTCAGCCTATATCCCTCGATGAGGAAAATGGTGTCAACCCCTCACCAACACAATATGAACATGTGGAGAAACCAGAGATAAATTTTTTCTTTTGTTTTAAAATACTGCATGCATCTTTTCAACTGTTATCATTATTGATATTATCCTTTGTGATACAAGTTCTTAATTAACAACCAAGAAAGAATCTCTAGAGCCTTTCATTCAAAATCTCCTATCTGGTGCTTTCCCAAGCTTGCAAACCTGTCTCCTCCTGTTTCTTAAAGGAACTCCAGCTGTAGTTAATCTGATCTCCAGGTTTTTTTCCTCTACAACTTATTCCAGAGTTACTTCTGATTGTGTTTTTCTGTCTTTTGAAAAAACTTTTTACTAGTACATGTTTGCAGTATATAAAGATTAGATTGTTGGTACATGTATATAACACATGTTCTTTTTCACCTCCTTCCCTTCCCCTCTCTCCTTCAACCATCTCTTGATCCCCTTTGCATTTGAAAAATAGCTGTCTCCCTACTTCCTATTACCTGTCTTTTATTTAGCTCTTTATTTATATGTTGGGTTTCTCATATAGGAGAACCATGTGACATTTAAGCCTGTGTATCTCATTTATTTTACTTAACATTATGGTCTCAAGGTGCATCTATTTCCTAACGAATGACTAAAGTTTATTTACTTTTTGGAATGCCAAACCAATTTTCCCGTCCTATTTAAATTATTTCCTGCCTTTAAGAAAGACTTATTACTGCTGTTTTATGAAGCTTTCCCTGACCTACTCAAGGGATAGAGGTTAGGAAGTTGTGTGGTCCTTTGAAGTTATTTTATATGCTATCAGGTGACTGTCCATGTTCCTTAAGTTCTGTCTCTAAATGGAGTATAGAACTTTATTGCTCTTGCTGGTACCCTCAGAAATCAGGATGACTGAGAGAACCTGAGCCAGTCCCAGCACCCAGAAAGAAGCTCCCCCACCACCATCCCA
>NW_004624730.1:25572019-25590506 GCF_000247695.1 Heterocephalus glaber | reverse complement strand
TGTATCAATAAACTTAATGGGTGAAATAAATAAATAAATAAATAAATATATAAAGTTAGCTTTTGGTGGATTTTGGTGGATTCCTTTTATGTAGAGGATTTGTCATAATTTATCTTCTTATTTTCTTATCCTTATTCTTTTTATTTCCTTTTCTTGTTTGATTGTTCTGACTAATGTTTCCAGAACCATACTAAACAAGACCAGTGATAGCAGACATCTTTGTCTTATTTGTCATTTTAGAGCAAAAGCTTTTAGCTTCTCTCCTTTTGATATGCTGTTAGTCATTGGTTTGTTTTAGATAGCTTTTATCAGATTGAGATAAAGACTTTCTATACCTATTTTCTTCAGGGGTTTTATCATGAAAAAATGTTGGGTCTTTTCCAAATGCAATTTCTGCCTCTATTGAGATGATCCTGTGATTTTTGTCCTTGCTTCTGTTTATGTAGTATATTTTTTGATTTACTTATATTGAAACATCACATATTCAGTTTTAATCAAATTTAAGTGAAGTTGAAGAGAAATATAATAGACATGTTCTATTGATAAAACAAAATTTGTAAAATAATTCAAAAATAATTATGAGTTAACTTGAGATATATATATAGATATCTCTATATATCTCTATATCTTTAGAGATATGTAGATAAAGATGCAGAGATCTAGATGTAGATATAGAGACAGATATAGAGATATCTATAAAGAGAGAAGATATAGAGATATAGAGATAGAGATATAGATACAGAGATAGAGATATAAATATATATGTAGAGATCTAAACATAGATATAGATATAGATATATTTATATATAGAGAGAAAGACAGAGACAGAGAAAGACAGCACAATTGCTTTTTGCTCACGTACTTCCCTTGATTGACATACTTGGAATAAATTCTTACATTTATTAATTTATACTTATTCATTTTAATTGAAAATGAAATTTAGAGATTTATTCTCAGATATTGATGCTTTGATTTTTAATTTTTTTTATTTTTAACTTTCCCTAAATTTCTAAGAGTGATTTGTTTTAGAGCATTCAATTATTCACTCAACAAAAATATATTGAGCACTTACTAAATGCCAATGAGTATGTAAATCATCAGGGAATATATTAATAAATATCTTCTTTAGCTTCAAGTTCCTCAAAATATGATGAGATTATTAGTGACTGCAGCAATTTTTCCCCTTGTTCTAACAAACATGTGATATATGGGGTACTTTCCAACCTGGGAAAATTTTGTCTAAATTCTGTCCATGGAGAAATATAAAAATCTTTGTCTTTGGCCACTGTGAACAATTGTGGTATAATAAAAAATATTTGAATATGGAATAACAAGATGGAAATTTGTGTCCTGGTTTAGCTAATTGGCTAATCTCCTTAATCTATCACCTTTAGCAAAGAAATTAAATTCTGAGTATCTTTTTACTCTTTAATGAATATGGTACTTATGTCATGCTGTATTGAAGATTAAAAATTAAGTTATGAATGTACTATGAATGTATGTTACTTATAATCTTTATACTGTGCAGCTTCTTTCTGTCTTAAATTCTATGGAATAAATAAAATCACACTAGGCCAATTTCATCACCTGGAATTTGGTACCTTTTTCATCATCTCTATCATATTATTATAAAATTTTCATGTTTTCTATGCATCATGTAGTGGGCTAGATTATATATTTAGATGAGTGTTTTTAAACATTAGCGGCATATTACAATCACATAGACACCATTGCCCAGGTTGTATTCCACACCAATTACATCTTGAATCTCTGGGGGAAGGAAGGACCCAGCCACCAGCATTTTTTAAAGCTCCCCAGATAATTCCAATTAGGTTGAGAAAAATTGCTTTGATTAATTATCTCATTATATCTGATTTTAAAAATCTGCAAGTAGAGATGATCATTTTCATCTTGTACAGAGGAAACCTAGGCTCAGCAAAACAGATTTTACTACTCAGGGACTGGAATGTAAAACCAGGCTTCTCCAGATTTAAGGTCTGTGTTCTTTATTATTATTATTATTATTATTATTATTATTAATAGTAAAAGTGGTCATATATTAGTATGTATTTTCCATACATAATGATCACATTTGTCATAGGGAATTTATACCTGTAATATATTTTCATTCTTTTTTTCCTCTTCTCCCCTCCCTTCAGCCTTCCATTCCCTGCCCTTTACAAAATTTCTATGCTTTAAAAATATATATATATTGTCATATAGGTCTCAAATGTATATGTAGGATCAAAATGTATAATAAATAATGTGAAATAGGAAGAAAAGGTCCAAAAGGGAAGGGGAAGTGGGAGGGGTAGGGAAAAGGAAAGATGGGAGAGAGTAAATATGAGAAAAGGAAATAATAATATTTATATTATATTGTATTATAATCAGCTCTCTTTTGTCTGAACTCTAAAATGAAAAGTTTAGGGCAAGACATTTCTGAGATTAGCTGAAGCCTGCATGTTTTTGACATTCCCTTTTCTGGTGGGATGGAATCCAAAGTCGTGTTCATACTAAGCATGTATGTATCAGTCAGTGCTTACTAGAGAAACAGGTTCATTCCAAGATATATAAATTATATAAGAATTTACAAGATTGTCTTACATTGGCAGCCCACAGAGCCAGGTGTGGAAGACTGCAAAAGGTCTGTCTGCATAAAGCAGATCTGAAGGATCTAGTCAAAGGCCTGAACCTCTCTGTAGAGTTCCATGTGAGTCCATCTCAGGAGGCTGAAAGGTCTGCAATGGACACTGAAGGGTCTGTGCTGAAGGCTGAAGAGTTTATACTGGAAGCCAGGAGACAACATCCAAGGTGAAGATGAAGACTGGAGCTCCTCCAAAGAAACAGAAGTAAGTCTTCCTTCTTCATTTCCCTTTTATACCTTTCTGGTGACAATTGTCCCTAGGGTGGGTCTTCAACACCCAGAACCATGCTGAGCCAATTTTGTTGGTGTTTCTTATTGAAGTTGACAGAATCGGTGAACTATCACAGTGTACTTTGCCACTTAATTACACTACAAGCCCATAGGACTTGCCCTTCTTATAGTGTTATATTTTCTGTAGATGGGAATTAATATTTTAATTTAAGTGTTAAGGGAGTCTATGAATGAAGTTGTTCCCATGTCAGATAACAGATCAAGGAGTTTTGTTACTGAATATTAAAATAGAGATGATGATTTAATGTGGTATGAAAAAACATGGATAGAGGAGAGAAGAAATAGAATACAAGTTTAGTAATTGCTTTTAGAAAGCAAGTAAGAATGCTGATCTTTACCTATAATTTTGCTGAAATTTATTTTATTCATTTCTTTATCTCTAAGCTTTATATTTCTTTGGTTTTTGGTGAGAATCTTGTAAATAGAAATAGCATTAGTTGATTTTTAAAAATTCTGTGTATCTTAGGGTTTTTTCAGGGTATTTTGTTTGTTTGTTTTTTTAGTTTTAGGCTTTTAATGGCTAAATTTAACCCAGTCACATTTATTGTATTTACTTAAGTATTTCTACAGATTTAAATTTAGCATTTAGCATTATGGTCTTAAAGTACATCCATTTTCCTACAAATGACTCAAGTTTATTCTTCTATATAGCAGAATAGTACTCCATTGAGTTTAAATGCTACATTTATTTTTATCTGTTCATCTGTTAATGAACACATAGGCTGACTCCAAGATTTGGCTATTATGAACTGTGTGGTTATAAACATGGATATGCATACATCACTGTTGTACAATGTCTTTAACTCTTTGGATAAGATACATAGAAGGGGAATACCTAGGTCAAATGAAATTTTTATTTTTGCTTTATTGAGGAATCACAATAGTGATTTTCATAGTGGTTATATCAGTTTGCAGTCCCATAAAAAATGGAGACGTGTTCCTTTCTCCCTACAGCCATACCAACATTTGTTATTTGCTGATTTCTTGATGGCAGTCATTCTTTCTGGAGTGAGATGGAATATTAGAGCTCGTTTAATTTGCATTTCTTGAATGGCCAGTGAGGTTGGACCTTTTTTTCATGTACTTATTGGCCATTTGTATTTCTTCATCTAAGAAGTGCCTATTTATTTCAGATGCCCATTTTGTAATTGGATCTTTAAATTTTGGGGATCTGATTTTTTTAGTTGTTTATATATTCTAGATATTAGTCCTTTGTCTGAGGAATAGCTGTCAAAAAATTTTTCTGTGGGTTGTCTCTTCACTCTGTTGGTTTCCTTTGCTGTACAGAACCTTTTTAATTTGATGATTCCATTTGTTGATTCTTGATATTATTTCTTGTGCAACTGGAGTTTTGTTCAGAAAGTCTTTGTCTACACCTATGTCTTCAAGAGTTTTATCTATTTTGTCTTCCACCAGGTTGGTGATGTTCTAATGTTTAAATCTTAGATACATTTTTATTTTGGTTTAGTGCATGGTGAGAGATATGGGTCTAAATTCACCTCTGGATAGCCATTTGTTAAAGAGGCTATCTTTCCTCCAGGGAAGGGAGTTGGCCCATTTGTCAAAGATAAGATAGCTGAGTGTTCCTGAAGTTTTTCTGTATCTTCTATTCTGTTCCTTTGATCCTCAAGCCTTTTTTTTTTTTCTGTCAATGCTATTCTGTTTTGATCACTGAAGCTTTGCAGTATAATTTGACATGATCCTCTACATAGAAAACTCCCAAAACTCCCAGAACTCATATCCAAATTTGGTAGCATAGCTGGCTACAAAGTCATCACTCAAAAATCATTAGTGTTTCTGTATACAAATAACAAACTCAGGAGAGGAATATTAGGGAAACAATATCTTTCACAATAGCATCAAGAAGAATGAAATGCTTAGGAATTAACCTAACCAAAAAAGTGAAAGACCTCTACAATGAAAAATATAGTACTCTGAAAAAGCAGACTGAAGAGGATATCAGAAAATGGAAAGATAATTCCATTCATAAACAGCCAGAACCAATAATAGTCAAAATAGACATAGTTCCAAAGCTATTATATAGATTTAACATAATCCCAATCAAAGTACCAAGAATATTCTTACAGAAAGCCATCCTAAAATTCATATGGAACCAGAAGAGACTTAGAATAGCAAAAGCCATTCTGAGCAACAAGGGGGAAGGCAGATGGGCATCACAATGCCAGAATTGAATGTATAGATATTTTTAACTTGTTTGTTACTTGGAGGGTTACCTGAAGAACTTATATTTTGAATGGATGTCAGTTAAAAATTATGTGTGAGATTTAGCTTCCAATAGTCTCAAGTTTCCTATCCAGAAGGAGAGAACACAGCAAAGTTGTGCTCACTAGAAAAAAAGTATATTTACCGTCATAAATGTTTTATTTTCATCACTCATAATATTAAAACAGGACACTCTTGAAAGTAAACTGTGGTATTATTAATTAATCCTGGATGGCAGTCAGAAACAGGGACACGTGCACATGGTAACTCTTTTTAGAGCCAATTCATTAGAATGGGTTGCAGGGAAAGGTGTATTTGGACCCCTGTCAATTGCTTTATGGTTGCTGCCAATCTAAAGCAGATATACCAACAGCCAACAGCATCCTAAAAACCAAAAGCTTTCACTCTGAAGTCAGGAACAAGACAAGGATGCCCACTATTACAACTCCTGCTCAATATATTTCTAGAAACATTAGCTAGAACAATTAGAAATAAATGGAATATGGATAAGAAAGGAAGATGTTAAATTATCATTATTTGCTGATGGCATGATACTCTGCACAGAAGACCCCCAAAACTCCATCAAAGGACTCCTAGACTTAATAACCAAATTTGGCAATGTAGCAGGCTCAAACAATCACTCAAACAATCAATATCATTCCTGTAAATGAACAACAAATTCACTGATCTAGAAATTAGGGAAATAACAGCTTCACAATATTATCAAGAAAAATGAAATATTTAGGAATCCATCTAACAAAGGAAGTGAAAAATCTATATGTTAAAAACTACAGTATTTTGAAAAAGGAAATCAAAAAGTGTATCATAAAATGGAAAGATGTCCCCTGTTCTTCGATTAGCAGAACCAATATAGTGAAAATGGCCATTCTTCCAAAACTGTCATTCAGATTTCATCCAATCCTAATAAAAATCCCAATATCATACATCACAGAACTACAGAAAACAATCCTAAATTTCAGATAGAAACACAAGAGACCAAGAATATAAAAATCAATTCTTGGCAACAAGGGCGAGGCAGGAGGCATCACAATCCCCAATTCAAAGTTTTACTATAAAGCAATGGTGATTTAAAAAAAAAAAAAGAAAGAAAGAAAGTAGTATGGAACTGGCAAAGAAATAGACCTATTTAATAAATGGTGTTGGAAAAACTGGATCTCAACCTGCCAAAGATTAAAACTAGACCCATACCTATCACCATGCACTAAGCTAACATCGAGGTGGATTAAAGATCTAAATATTAAGACAGAAACACTAAACTTGCTGGAAGATAAGTTAGGTAGAACTCTTGAAGACATTGGCATAGGAAAAGACTTTATGAACAAAACCTCAGTAGCATGGAAACTAGCAGCAAGAATCAACAACTGGGATCTCATCTTATTAAAAAGCTTCTGCATTGCAAGAGAAGCCACCAACTGAGCTAAGAGACAACCTACAATGTGGGAAAAATTTTTCAGCAGCTGTACCTCAGACAAAGGACTACTATCTAGAACTGAAAAAAAGCAGACTCCCCAAATTCAAAGACCCAATTCAAAAATGGGCATCTGAAATAAACACATTTCTCAGACAAAGAAGTAAAAGCAGCAAATAAATATGTGAAAAAAATGTTCAACATCTTGCTCATTGGAGAGATGCAGATGAAAACAACACTGAGATTCCACCTCACCTCAGAAAGAATGACAGCTATCAAGAAATCAACTAATAACAAATGCTAGCGGGGGGTGTGGGGGGAAAGGAACCCTTCTCCATTGTTGGTGGGAGTGCAGACTGGTGCAACCACTATGGAAATCAGTGTGGAGATACCTCAAAGAACTAGGGCTAGAGGTCCCATTTGACCCAGCTATTCCTCTACTGGGTATCTTCCCAAAAGAATTAAAAGATTCATACCACAGAGATATATGTGTGCCCATGTTTATTGCGGCACAAGTTTGTAATAGCTAAAGCTTGGAAACAGCCCAAGTGTCCATCAACTGGAAACTGGATAAAGAAGATGTGGTTTTTTAATAAAATTAAGTACTACTCAGCCATAAAGAATGAGAAACTAGAGTCATTTATAGCTAAATGGATGCATATTGGGGCCATACTCTTAAGTGAAATAAATAGGACACACATGTGTAAATCCTGAATAGTTTCTCTAGTGTGAGAAACTGAAAGTGTAAATAAGGATTAAAAGGGTTAATAACAAATAACTGATACTTTGAAATAGGAAAAGGTCCAAAGGTGTAAGGGTGGTGGGAGGGGAAGGGGAAAGGAAAGAAAGGAAAGGAAAAATTATGAGACAAGAAAAAAAAAATGGAAATGAAGTCTATGTAAATAGGGAAGGGTGGAGGGGGTGAAGGGCACACAGGTAATGGGGAAAAATAAAAACAAAGATACATCATGTACAGGTATAAATACCCAATGATAAATGTAAATGTATTGTATACCTAAAATGTACCAGTAAAAGAATTTAAGGAAAAAAAAAAAAGAAATAGACCTGAGGATCAATGGAACAGAAGATGCAGAAACTACTCCAAGCACACTGAGCTACCTTATTTTTGACAAAGGGATCAAACATCTTCACTGGAAAAAAGATAGCCTCTTTAATAAAAGATAGCCTCTTTAATAAAGGAAAACTGCCTTTCTGCATGCCAAAAACTGAAACTAGACTCACATTTCTCTTCATGCACTAAGCTAAAATTAAAATGGATCAAAGGTATATATATTAAAACATAAACACTAAATCTGCTGGAAGATAGAATAGGTAAGACTCTGGAAGACATTGGCATAGGCAATGACTTTATGAATAAAACCCTGATTGCATAGGAAATATTGCAAAGAATCAACAGCTGCAATCTCATCAAATTATACAGCAAAAAACCCACCACCAGAGTTAAGAGACAACTCGTAGAATGGGAAAAAAAACTTTACCAGTTACTCTTCAGACAAAGGATTAACATCTGGAATATATAAAGAACTGAAAAAAAAAAATCAGACCTCCAAAATTTAAAGACCCAATTTAAAAATGGGCATCTGAAATGAATAGACACTTCTCAGATGAAGATGTATGGACAGCAAATAAATATATGAAAAATGTTCAAAATCACTGATCATTAGAGAAATGCAAATTAAAACAACCCTGAAATTCCATTTCACTCCAGAAAGAATGGCTATCACTAAGACAACCAATAACAAATGCTTGAGTAGCTGTAGGGGAAAAGGAACTCTTTTCCATTGCTGGTGGGACTGTAAACTGATATGTCTATGGAAGACACTATGGAGATTCCTCAACAAACTAAAAGCAGAGGTTCCATTTGACCCAGTTGTTCCCCCCCTAGATATCTTCCCAAAAGAGTTAAAAGCAACATACCACACTAGTATGTTTATAGTAGCACAATTTATAATAGCTAAATCTTTAAAATAGCCCCTATGCCTATCAACAGATAAATGGATAAAAAATTTGGTATTTATATATATCATGGTACTACTCTGCCAAAAAGAAGGATAAACTTGAGTCATTTGTAGGAAAATGGGATATAGCTGGAGACCATAATCTTAAGTGAAATAAATCTAACACACAAATTTAAATATAGTATTGTTTCTCTTGTGTGAGGAACCCAAAGGGTAAATGAGGAGCATAACAGAGGATAAATATTGTGAAGAACATGGTCAAATGGGAAGAGGAACAAAGGAAATGGGAGGAGGAATGGAAGTAAGGAAAAGGGGGAAGAAAGAGAATAGAAGGAAAACATGGAAACAAAGCTTTTGTAAATGGGGAGGGGAAGATAGTGCAAGAGAGGGGAGGGGAATAGAAATAAGAAAGAATCAAGATATATTGTATACACGTACAAATTCCCTATGATGTATATGATCAGTATGTGTGAGAAATATGTGTGGATTAAAAATGCAAAGTTAAAAAATAGCTTAAAGAAAAAACAAGAAACATAAAAACCTAAGAAAAAAATAAATATCAATAAGTCAGTGTGACTGTCTTGTTCTATGCATGAGGATTTAATATGGTTAAGGTAACACAAATCCATGAAGAAAATTCAGACGGTTCAGTATCACACTAGGTAGAGGAAAAATATAACTGGGTTTCAGTTAACACTATATAAAAAAGTGACTGAAGTTTATTAAAGACTAAAATTGAATGTAAAGTAAATGAAATACAATGTAAAAATATCTATATGTTTGGAAGTTCAGAAGAATTTCTTTGAAAGAATAAAGTTGAAAATTTGATTACTTTTTTTTTTTGGTACCTGGGATTGAACTCTGGTCCTTGCACTTGCACAGCAGGTGGCGAAACCACTGAGCTAAATCCCCAGCCCCAAAATTTGATTACTTTGAAGATGCCAAATTACAAGATTTTGGGTTCAATAAAGGACATCAAGAGCAAAGATACAGGTTTACAAAAGATAACATCAGCAAGGAGCAGTAACAAGTCTAACAAATATGTAACAAAAGGTGCTAAGATCTTTATCATAAAACTATAAAGTATATGAAAGAAGACAGATCAAATTGATGTAACTACTTAAAAGAAAATAGTTTGACATTACTAAGATGGATCATTTACTTACTCTATATCCCTGTACTAATTATATGCCTTAAATAAACATCTAAGAGAAATATAGGACTTCTGCACATTTTAACCAGAAACAAGCAAAATGTTCATAATGCTGTGCACAACAGCAAAAGGATTAAAAAAAAGATAAAGCACATAAACAGGGTATGATATATTCATACCAAACAGAATGACACACAGTGGTCAAAATGAAAGAACTATAGTGGTAAAATATTATGAGTAAATCTTAGCAATATAATACTATAATAAATGAGAGACGTAACTTCCAAAGAATTATGAGCTTCATAGTACCGTTTTTATCAAGATGAAGATAATTAAGAATTTCTCAATATATGAGCAATATAATATATACATAAAATAGTAAATATATAAAAATAGTAAACTTATTAAAATAGTATATGCATGTACACACACTTTAGAAGCAAGGCAATGATTGGTAAGATTCAGGATGATTGCTTGGGTTGAAGTTATGGGTGGTGGTGTGTACTTCAAAATTAGATGTTGATCATCTCTGTCGTAGATTTTGTTTTGAATGTGTGGTTTTTCATTACTTATTTATTCTGTTGTTAAAATTAATAAATGGGTGAAAGAAAGAAAACAGACATGCACAGGTCATTTAAAAATGAGGAGTAATCCAATCTTGGGTGCTTGCAGTCTAGGAAAAAAAGTACAGCTAAACCAACAAGAAACTAACATCTCTAGACCATATAAAGAACAGAGATTATGTGTAATCTGTTTTCAAACTCAGCTTAAATTAATTCTTTTGACAATGATTAGGCAATTCACATTTTTTAGAGAAAATCAGACCTCAAGGGCTCACATCCACTGTACAAAATCGATCATGCCTGCTAGTTTATTTCAAGTTTGTAGATTTGAATACATGTCATTGTGGCTACACTTGGCAATGTTAAGTGCT
Organism: Heterocephalus glaber; assembly: GCF_000247695.1. The sequence continues at coordinate 25,579,853 of NW_004624730.1, read as the reverse complement.
GAGTTTGAGTATTTATGCCATTTCAGAATTTCCTAGAGACGAGCGGTACCTGGGACTTGACCTCACCATTACCTGCCAGGCATTCCCGAAGCACGCTAATTTCCCCTGCTTTTCCTGCTGGATTTCATTCTAGCACTGACTGACATGCTATGCTCCCTCCCCCCACACTCGCCTCACTAAGTCCTTTGTATCCTCTCATTTTCAACCTAGATGTCACCTGGGAAACCTTTCCGACCTCCCTGCCATCCAACCCTGCCTGGGCTAAATTTATCTCTCTGTGCTCTGTTGTCTATATTATAGAATATAGAAGATTAAATGTTTTCCTGTATATTTTCTAGGTAGACTCTGAACTTCTGGAGGGCAGAATTTTGCAATTCATTCATTTTGGTGGTTCCTTAATTTGACTCTCAGATATTACTGTTTTTATTTGTAGTTATATTTCTTTACATATAACTTATGAGTCAAGAAGAAGCAAACAACCTGCTTCTACTGTGTTTGTATTACTACATTTTACAATTTAAAAATATTTTCAGATATGTTTATTTGATGAATGTTAAGTAAGTGTTGCAAATCACTTATGTTCCAGCAGCCAACTGCTGACCCCATCTTAGAGACACACACATGTTATATTTCTGACTACTCTTTTGTCTGACAGCAAAGCTGCCCATGTCACTGAAAAGGAGCTCATTTTCTGATCACACATAAGGAAGGGCTATACTTGAAAGAAAACGTTCCTTTATGGAATTTGTCGATCCACTGACCATATAAAAAAATGCTTATGTTGTCAGTGAATGAGAGTTTTCTTTGTATTTCTGGAATCACGTTTTAGAATTTCTTTGAGATATTAATGAGCAACAAAATATACCTTACTACCAAATTAATTTATAGTTTTAATCCAAAACTTCTGGATAGAGTAGTTATACTATAGAAGTGATTTACCTCTCTTTGGTATTGGTACAAATATGAATGATGGCAGTATAAGGAATCTAGCAAATATATGGCACTCTTTAAAAAATCATTGAGCCTATTTTTCTTTATTCTCATAAGATACTTTTTTTTCTTTGCTAATAACTATACCTTAGAAAGGCAGTGTGGTGAGTAGAAAGGGAACTTAAATTGAGTCAGAGGCTAGTACTCAGCCCGTCACTGGAATTAGTTACTTAACTTTTGTGAGACTTAGTTTCCCTACGTATAAAGTGGAGATAATTCTACGTTGCATATTACTGTTAGGGCTACAGATAATGCATCTGGCACACTGAGGTTAACCGTGTGCTCCACAAGTAGCTCACATTATTACTATATATGATAGGAAGACATGAGCAATTACCTAAATCTTTGTGGGCTTCTTTCTTTCTTTCTTTCTTTCTTTCTTTCTTTCTTTCTTTCTTTCTTTCTTTCCTTCCTTCCTTCCTTCTTCTTTCTTTCTCTTTCCTCTTTAAATGGGCTTTGGTTTTAGATTTGTGTGCACATGTTATTTCATGGGGTTGTCCATGAGCATGAGTGATGTTGGTCATAAACTCTTAGTATCAGCTAGAAAAAATAGCCTTTGTGGGACATGGGTGCTTTCTGGTTTCCCTTGAGGAACAGTCAGAGATTATAACTGCTCTGATTACAAGTAGTATGTTCAGTTTGTATAAATTGTTACATAACCAGTAGAAACAAAGTGACCTGGAGTAAATATGTTCCCTAATAACTTGAATATATATAGATCTCCAAGTTAAAGAAAAACTGCTTTATTTTATTCAGAATCGGGTCCTTCAAAACCTTGTACACAACAAATCATTCTAGACTTAGTCTCCTTTCTTCATGCTGCTTTAGAGATGCATCTTTGCTTCTGATGGTGGCAGTGAGACTTCTGGTCCGTGCTTTCTGCGCACATGGTACAGACAGTGCAAGGCAGTGGACTTGACACTGGCTCCTGCCTCTTGGAGATGTGATTTGTAACTCTTTCCCCAGATTAGAATTTCCAACCAAAAATAATTCTTCAGGTTTTGTTTAGCTCTCATCTAATCACTTCAAATATGTAGGTGGTTTTTTTTGTTGTTTTTTAAACTTTCTTCCTGATTGTGAATGAGGATTTAGTTAAATGGCTGTTTAAGAATTGAGGAGTAATTTAAAGGATTTAGGAGAACATTCTGTGCTATTATATGCAAATACATGCCATGCCTGGCTCCCTGTGTCATTAACCTGGCAGTCATTTCATGCATGATTCCCCATCTTATTAAGCTAGCAGTATGGAATATTTGATTTACTAAACTGGTATGAACTACTTAGTGTGCTAATATAGGAATATAACTTTTACATTTCTTTGGAATAACTATCTTTGAAACAGATTCTTGAGGATGATAACATTATTTTGACAGCTGTGCTAGTTTCTAAAAGTCTATTTTGGGAAGCTTCTTATAACTGGTGGAAATGTACCTGTGTGATTTGAATGAACCATACAATAATTGAAAATGAAAACCATCATAGCAATAAGAACTCTTAGAACTCTGTAGCAAGTGATTCAGCAACACAGGTAAATAAATTTGGTGGAAGCATTTGATTCTAGACAGGATGTGTAACAGTGTGTGGTTGTCTGATAGTTTGGCACTAGGCTCCCAGTTAGCATGATGTTCTAAAAACTCTTTTTATAGCCAAGGCCCCCCTAGCTTTCCCAGCTTTTGTTGCCATAGCAGCATTCGCTGGCCATTGAGTTTACAGGGGGAAAAAAGAGGAGGGATTGGGGCTGCATATTTGTAAAGTTGGTGCAATGCCAAATGTAGCAGAAATTATAAATTCAGAATGCTGGATTCTTCCTTTAGTGTCCATTTCAGCTGGCACCTAATGTCGCCCACATAATCACAAACCACTTTGTCATCATTCAGACCAGCTGCAAGAAATGAGACAAAGGGAAATTTAGCAGCAACGGAGGGAATAGTAATTTAGAAGGCTTTTAAATGATGTTTTCTATGTTCCTCAATCAACAATATTTTAAAGCCTTTAATTTTTTTTTCTCACAATAGGATTTCCTTTTTGTTGCTGGCTTGGCTGATGACATATCAGCACAAAGTTTGCCAAAAAAATGTCACAGACTAGAAAAGAGGTCAAATAGATAAATTCAAAAGGAGTTGAAATATTTATAGTAATCTTCATTTCTGCTAGACTTTTTGCATTTAAATTACATAGGTAAATTTGCCTTCACTCTTTGACAAAAGTATAATTTTGAGCCAGAATGTTCAATGTTTACTAGATATGCCCTTCAATGAGTACTTCTGGGTTTGTGATATTATGCTCATCGTTTTTTTCAGTTGTGACACATATTTCAGAGTTCACAAGGCAACAGGAAAAAAAAAAATGTTCATGGGCGAAAATGACCAAGTGAATAATCCAGGGAAGTTGCTGAACTGTGACATGTGTCAGGCTCATGTGAGCCATGAATATGTAAGGGGGGCTGGCAAAGCTAGGAGGAAGGGAGAAAGGAAGGGTGTTAGATGCAGAATTTTTCCAACAGAGAGCGAATATACAATGGGTTTGCTTGCAGCAGTTCCATGGTTTTGGCTAGAATATACACCAGGATATGCAAATAGATGTAGTCTGTGAAAACTGGAATAGCTTGTTGGTAGATGGTTGGAAATAAAGAAAGCTGCTTTAAAAAAACTGTTAACATTTAGCTAAGTCTATTCTTGGTTAATTTTTTTCTTTATAAACTCTTTATCCAAAATTGTAAACATCGCTTGCATGTAAGGAGAAACAATCAGATAAGTGGAATAGAATGGAATAGAGGTACCACACATCAATTCACCATTGTCTGGGAAACTCATAAACCACAGAGAGGCCTCATGAATAATTAGGGAAAAGTTTAAATTTTCACTTTGGTGATAATTTGGTTATCATTTTCATATTTTTCATAATAATATTTTAATTTCTCTATAGGTCTCTACTTTTATTTTGTCTTTAATAGTATATGTTAAATACATAATATTTCTCTTCATCCTGAGCTATTCATATACACACATATTGCATCTTAATCACTTTTATTTTGCTTTTTCTTCCCTGCTTTCCTCTTGTCTCCCCCAGCCCGTTCCACTTTCCATCTCCACAAAGTCTACCTCCCTGCTCCTATCATCTATTTTTCTAACTTAGTTACCTATCCAAAAGTTAAAATAAGATTTACATATTATATAACAGGAAAAATAGGAGTGAAATTTGTACAAAATAACTTAAAATCTTTAAAAAATATAGGGACTATTTTTATCAGGATAAGGGAAGTATCAGTTTTTACACAAGCTATGAAAGAACAAATTTTAAAGAACAGCAAATTGGTTTGAAAATAGGAAGCATAAACAGCGAAAAGACAATTTAAAATCTAAGAGAAGACATTTCCAATGTAACAGCTGACAATGAATAGTTTTTCTGACTAAATCGTTCCCTCAAATGAATAGAAGAAAAAAATTGAAGCTCAGATGAAAATGGTTAAGTAATATGAACATGTCTCTTATAGAAGAAGAACCCTGAATGGACAACAAACACACCAAGATGATCAAAGTCATTAAGAAGGAAGTGCAAAAGAGAAAAAAATGGTAAACTATTTTATGAATTTTGGGTTAGCAAAACTTTTAAATCTGACAGTGCCACATACTGAGTTAAGTGTGGGAAAAACAAGGTTGATGGAACTGTAAAATGTTATTGGGGCTCTGGAAAATAATTTGGCAAGATGTTGTAAAGTTTAAACCGTGCTTCTCTAGGACTGAGCAGTTCTGCATGTTGGCAAACACAGGTACACACAGACACTGCAGCACTGATTAAGCAAGAGGTATATTTATCTTGTGAGATACTGCATGCCGTGCTGCAGACTGGAACACTTCATTAGAAAGGATTCTAATTTGTGCTCCCTTCAGCAGCACATATACTAAAAAAGATTCTAACTTGTATGAAAGAGGAAAAATATGTTGGGAAATAATAAACCCCTCCCCTTCCTTGCCCCTTACCTGGTTTATTTCCCTATCTACTATGTACCAGACATAAACTAATGATATCATTTATGATGATATAAACATATTATTGTGTTAATAGAAAAGAGGCTGTTTATAAGCACATAGCTATATATTAAAGCATACAAATAGCCATGGATAAGGAAAACTCCTGATAAAGGGAAAATGCATGAGGAGTTACAAAGGAGCAAAAAGAATGTGGCCTGTAACTGTAATGATTTCTTTCTTTGCACAAAGAGAGAAAACCAAATATTAAATGCTGGTTGACAGAAGAACACTTCACCAGATACTAAATCTGAGTAGATATTGAGTCTTAGCTCAATAGCAAATATACAAGAAACATAGAGGGGCTGGGGATTTAGCTCAGTGGTGCCGCCGCCTTCATAGCAAACACAAGGTCCTGAGTTTGATCCCCTGTACCCTGCCCCCCCAAAGAAAAAGAAACATAGAAAGCAGAGGACTATTTTATACCTCACCAAGGGGGTATAATCTGTACCCAATAGTATAGCAAACAATCTGATTTCTTGAACAAAAAAAAACTTGTCAGCCAAAATTTTCCAAAGCAAATCTAACCAAAACAAAAAACAAGAGGGCCAGGGATTTAGCTCAGTGGTTCCACCACCTGCCTCACAAGCACAAGGTCCCGAGTTCAGTTCCCCATACAAAAAAAAAAAAAAAAAAAAAGAAGAGGGGCGAAAGTATAAAGAGACTCGTAAGTCCTATTCACCAATGTCAGTTTGGGGTTGTTCCTTGTATTTGGCTCAAACAAAACCATAAAAAGTTGCATTTATGAGACAATAGGAAAAAAAATAATGTCTATTACATGTCATTTTTTGGTGTAAAATTAGTAACAGTACATTTAGGACTGTATAGTAAATAATTAAAGAAGACAGTGGAGAAGCTGCCTCAATTTTTGTTTTACTACAAATTAAGATCAGGGAGCAATTAGCTCTGTACACCTCCCTAGAGAGGTCAGAATGGCTCATTCATTCATTCCTCCATTCAACACAAATGTAGAGGAGGTGTTGTATTTCATCTAGGATACTCACATACATTGCAGATAAGCTGGCAAACTAAATAGAAGGATGTGCCCACTCCCGTGGATCTGCTTTTACTCTCTAGAGAAAGCAGGCAATAAAAACGGGAATAAATGATACATTATCCAACAATATGTAGTAGATAGCCGAATAAAACAGGAAAGAGACAAGGAAGGGGAGAGGTTTATTTTGTATTATGTCAGGAAAGTCCTCATTAATAATGTGTTATTTAAATGAAAACATTTCAAGGGCACATAGATGAGCAAAGAGCTGGGAGATGGAGAATGCTGAGCTGGGGGACCATCAGTGAGAAGGGCCTGAGCGGGACCATGGCCAGGGTGATCCTGAAGGTGAAGGCATCTAGTGCGGCTGGAGGGCAATAAGTAGTGTGAAAAGAAGTTGGAGGTCACAGTGAGACAGGGCACCCAGAGCCTCGCAGGGCCCGATTTTTGCCCTCATTTCTGTGCCCCAGTTACAGGACTATCTTTCAGGATTTCTTTACAGGACTATCTTTCACGATCAGGTCATGCTGTTTCCTGTCTTAGACGGTTGCTTATTTCGAGATACTTTCCTTTCTTTCATTTTTTTCCTCATTTCCTTTGAGCTGCCTTCTGGGAGTCCCCAGACTAAGTTGGGTATCACCAATTATAGTTTTATAAGATCTAGGATATCTGGGATATCTTTAGTCCTTTCCAGTTGCCCTCATCACAACTATAACAATCTGGTAATATCCTTCTTTACTCCTCAAACCTAATAGACTTCCCTAGGTGAAAAGGCCAGGTAACTCTTTTTCATCCCCCACCTCCCAAATTTACTGTGTATGAAACTTTAAATACTATATACAAAATATTATAATAAGCTTTCTTCTTTATGTTCTCCAAAACATACCAAGTATTAGCTGAATGGAAAAGAGCAATTCCATCTGAAGTTCTAAGTATGTATCAAAATTTTAAAATGTTTAAAAGCCAAATGTTTTGCACTTTGCTCATTTAATAAATCGAAACCAAACCATTAAGTTGACTAATATGAGTTCAGATTATCCCATATTTTACAAAATAATTTTAAAAGTCTATACAATGTCCCCACATTATGATATTTTAAAATCCTAAGTAGTATACATTTAAAATAATGTTTTTAAAGGAAAATAATTCAATATATAGAAGTTTTCATTTATTAAGATCCAAACTTGCAAAAACATTTAAATTACTGCTCTTAGTAGCATCATATAATTAGCTGAGTTGCATTCTGTCTTTGAAAAGATTAGTATGTTGCTAAATTACACTGCATTGTGCTCGATTTCTTTGTTATTACTTTTGAAAATATGAAAAGTTTCTAATCACTTTTGCCAAAATAAATTCCCAACATCTTCACTGTTCTACATGTCAAAGCACACCAGAAACATTCATCAATCTAGCATTTATAATTTTAATTTCCAGATGGGTTAATTAGCATTTCTGAACTTTTCACATTCAAACCACTAACAGAAGCCCTTTTCAGAGGTCACACAAGGCAAACAACTTAGTCCTAATATTTTGCTAAGTTAAAAACACCTTGTCTATGTAACTCTGTCCACTCTATGTCATCTTTAAGATTGTGTTTATAGCACAACTCAATTTATTTGGCCTAATAGTTTGAATATGACACCTTGGAAAAATCTTGGTTTTTAAAAAGGTTTATTGTTTTCTCAAGGTCTATGAAGTATGCTGCTAGGATTTCAATTGGGATTGCATTGAATCTATATAGCAATTTTGGAAGTATAGCCATTTTCACTATGTTGATCCTTCCTACCAAGGAGCAAGGGATGTCTTTCCATTTTCTGATATC
>NW_004624730.1:25522098-25562618 GCF_000247695.1 Heterocephalus glaber | reverse complement strand
GGGGACAGTACATTGGTTGTACATGTCACTGGCTGACAACCTCAGGATAAAAAACAGTGCTTGTGTACAACATATTTACAAGTATATTAAGATATATATTACATATATCTATATGTATAATATTCCTATTATCAAAATTCATTTGCATTATTATGGGCAGGAAACATCTGTCACTCATCAATTCACAGTAACTTAAATCACTACTGTATAGGGAAATAAATCATCTAAAGATTATCAAATATGCATACTATCATGGAATTAAAATCTTCGGAGTTGGCTATAAAAGGCCTAGCATTGTCTCGTTGAAAGGACAGCTTATAGTCTATTTTGTGACATTTTAAAATGTCATTCACAATTTTCCCAAGCAGTCACCCTCCCACCTTGTGATTATAAATAATCTCTCTGTCAAAATTATTCTTATTTATAGAAAGGTTTATCTGGTAACTGTGAAGGATCTGGTCTCCTGGCATCTGAAGGAGTTAATGACTCGAGAGACAGATCAGCAAGGTGCAATATGGCCGTTTTTGTCATAAAAAAGGACCACCTTGTTTAGGCATTGCAAGGCTTATATAGAGTTTTGGCAGGATGTGTATCAGATAAGCAGGCACTAGAGTAGTTACAGTTTCAGACAGCCTGTTTTTCTGACACATGGGCTGCTCTTTTCTCTAGATCACAGGGTGTTTTGGGTTCTATAAATCTAAGTTACCAATTAGAAAGTGCCATGACTCATGTCTTTTTCATTTCTTTTCCAAGATATAGCTAATTTTGAAGTTTATTAGGATACAAAGACATCTTTCATCATTGGTCAGAGGAAAATAGTGTATAGGCAATTTCCCCTAGAGAACACGGGAAGATGGTGTATAAGCAAATTTTTCAGAAGACGGAGAAAGACAACGTTCATTAGAGAACGGTTTTTAACACATTAGGTGGCTTCAGTCCTACTTTGATTTGCAGTGTTTTCTATTTTTTGTTTTTACATAGGTGCATCAAGAGTAGTAATGAACTGGGCCGGGGATTTAGCTCAGTGGCACCACGTCTGCCTTGCAAGCACAAGGTCCTGAGTTCAATCCTCAGTACAAAAAATTAAAAAAGAGTAGTAATGAACCATGTAGCCCTCCTTGAATTACTTTGTAAATGTAGAGGTATGCAACATTGAGCAATAAGTAAAACTATATAACTAACACATATTTGGAAGTTTTCAAAGATTTTCAAGTCAAAAGAATTACCTTAACTTATAAAAGACTCGATTTGGTATCATAATGTCCATAAACCAACTCCCAAAAATGTTTTCTAATAGATTTAACCTGGACCATCTACAGATTGGGGGCATTTTCATCTCTTTGAGGTTTCCACAACTTGTTAAAGTTTCTAGCCTGACAGGGACTAACCTTTACTACATATCAGAGTAGCAAACTTGGACAGACATCATACCAGTATTTCTGGTAGGTCATTTTAGACCATGTCTCCATGTATGTAATCAAACTCATTTTTAGGAGTGACTCATCATAACTGATTAAATGAGAATTAATTTTAGATATGTCACTAAAGCTTTTGGTAGCCTAATCCATTTGTGGAATTATATCTTGATAAAATAGAAGATGAATTCTACTTGAACTTACTTAAATGACTTTATTGCCATGAGAATAGAAGAACATATTCAGTAAACATTTCTGAGAACCAAATATCAGTACCTAATTGTTGGGAGCAATGCTACATAATTTTAGGGAAAAATCCTAGTTCTCCTGCCTACAGGCCAGCTATGGCATTTTGAGACATAATTCCATTTTGGCCCCTGGTCACAACTGAGACCTCAATGATCCAGCAATGCTGTGATGCTCCAGGACATGATTACACCAGCTGAAGTCATCCTGAGAGGAACAAAATCTTCATTTACTCAATTCCTCATTGTCCTTGGATTGTTACACCTTGTTTATCCCGATGTACTGAACTCTCTACAAGTCATTTGTTACACCTCGTTCATCCCCATGTACTGAACTCTCTGTCCTGAGTCATTTGTTATACTTGTTTCTCTCAATGTATGGAATAAAAGATGCGGCAAGCTCGGGAGTTTTCATCTTTGCTGCCCAGAGCAGCACTGATCAGACCCAAAGCTCAGCTTTTTCTCAAAGTCTCATTTTTCTACCTTTCCTGCATAATAAGTTAATTCACCTTGTGCTGCTGTGGCTCACAGGAGACTAGGACTCACTTCAGAGGTTCTAGTAACGTCCCCTTTCCCTGTTCCCTACATATAATATTTCATTTCATTTTTACAAAAGTAATTCATTATATTATGCCTTAGAGTCCATTTAAGAAGAAAAAGAATTTCATCATATAGTCCTAAAAATAGAAGCACAAAAATAGCACTAGAAATATTCCAAATAAATAAACATGGTTCACTTTTTCTAACCAGTTCGATGATTTTCGCTTACTTCTTGTCTGCTAGATTTGGGTCAACCATCTAGAGTCCTGGAAATCCCAGCTCAGATCAATGGCATGATTGAAAGTCATCTAATAATGTCAGCAGAGGAGCTTGTACTAAGAGTCTCTTCTCTGAAACATCAATTAGTATCTTACAGTCCTTTGGGTGAATTTTCAGATTGCCTTTTTATTCTGTTTTTTTTTTTCTTTTTCTTTTTTTTTCAGTACTGAGAATTAAACCCAGGACCTTTGCACTGAACTATATCACCAACTCTATTTCATTTGTTATTTTTGGACAGTCTAGCCAAGTTGCCCAGACTGGGCTCACACTTGGCATCCTCTTGCCTCAGCCTGCCAGAATCCTGGGTTCATAGACATGAATCACCGCACTCAATAAATTGGCTTTGTTTTTTTTTGGTACTGGGGATCAAACTCAGGACATTGTACTTGAGAGGCAGGCAGTGACACCGCTGAACTAAATCCCCGGCCCAATAAACTGGCGTTTTTGAAGGCAAAAATCTCAGGTCTGTGATTTATAATAGAGCCTTAGGCACACATTCCAGTATATAAAAACTACTTGTAGATGATAAACATTTAGTGGCTATGATTCATTTAAAACTGCAACTAGTAATATGAGAATGGAGGACAATAATGTTTTCTAATTGAGTATAATCACTAACTGTCTCATAAAGATTTTGATCATTCTTTTCTCTGATGGTAAAAGTGTAATATTCTAAAAGGGCATTGAAGAAGCTTCTAGAATTGCCTATGAAGCATGCAAATTTACTCAGGGAGTACTGAGTGTCTCTTGTGGATTCTACAACTCTTCCTTTGTAGCTTTTACACAGTGGATACAATTAAGAAATATAGTCTCAATTTTGGTCTAATCTTACAAACACAAATAAAATTATTATAGGCCATGTGGGCATTTGATTGAGACAGGATCATGAGTCTGAAAAACCATACTTAGCTGCCCTTTTAATCAAACCGACAGTATAACATTTAAAAATAAATACGGAAGAACACATTATTGATAGGAAACTTAGCTCTTCCATCAAGAAAGAAACTATGTTTTTGTATAGTCAAAGATATAGTACAGATAACATAAAGTACATAAAATGATTTTCACAAGACATAGAATCTGTATTCTATATGGGTTACATATGATCCATAGGATAATTTCTTATATTTTAGATAAAGAGTTGACTAACTTCTCAATAAATAGCCAACTAGAAAATATATAGTCATTGTTGCAATGATTCAAACTTGCTGTTGTCATCTGAAAGCAGACACAGACAATACTTAAATTAATGGATGTGGCTGTGTTGCAGTAGTCTTACTTTAAAGTCAGGTGACTGATCAAATACAGCCCATGGGTCATAATTTGATATTCTTCATTTTAGGTATAGGCATTTATAAAACTAAGGAAGCAATCTTATCAACACAGTCTGAATTTACCAAAACTGTAACATATTATATAGCTTCTTTTCAGACTCATGTATTATAAATCAAAACAGATAAATCTATGTCTCAAAGATAGAAACTCTCTGTAGGAGGGGTCCCCAACCCCCTGGCCACAGATTCGCACTGGTCCATGGCCTGCTAGGAATCAGGCCACAAAGCAGGAGGTGAGAGGTAGGTGAACAAGGGAAGCTTCCTCTGTATTTACAGCTGTTCCTCACTGCTCACATTACAGTTCAAGCTCTGCCTCCTATGAGATCAGTGGTGCTGATAAGATTCTCACAGAAGTGTGAACCCTACTGTGAAGGTGATCTAGGTTAAGTGCTTCTCATGAGAATTTAACACTAGAGGACCTGAGGTGCCAAGAAAGTTGGGGACTTCTGCTCTATGACATATAAAAACAAAAAACAAAAGTATATTAAAATAAATGAATTGTATGATTAATATTGCAGTATTCCATCTCATTTGGAAAATATATACATATCAAGAATTAACCTAGTAATTTTCTTTATTTAACATTAATCCGAGGTTTTAGAAATTGCTTTTAAGATTGATATACTATAAATTAGTATTGATATAAAAATCCATAAGCACTGCAATTTAATTTACTTAACACAGATTTTTTTAATAATTGTTCATTAATTGATGCATAAATCTGTATGAGTTTATGATTTCCAGATTATCACTTTCTATGTGATAAAAATCCAAGTAAAATGAAATGTTTGTTATATAATACTTAACACTGACAAGTCAGGGAAACAATATAGCTGTTTTATTTTTTAAATAAAAAAATGTATTTGTCAAATTCTTTCTGTGCTAATAATTTCTTTAAAAAGGATATTCCTGAATGTCTAGCTTTAAGAGTAGTGTGAAGACTCAATTTAAGACTAGCTAGTAGTATTTAACATATTAAAACTTTAGTTTTTCTTGGAAATTTTAAAATGGTTTATTTATGGAAATTCTTATTTATTTCTACAATCAGTTTCCAATAAAGTTCTTTTAATTTAAGGGATATTATAATGTAATTTATTAAAAGCTCCCAGGGTAGAAAAATAGTGAAAGAAAAACACATTGCTTAAGTATAGAGAAGATATACAAAGACCACCATAGTTTCTGTTGCACAGACTCAATCACAGGTTTAATGTGAACATAAAAGCATGTTGTTCCACATATTAGAAAACTGTTCTTACCAGTGAGTACAGAATTTTAAAATCAATTTAAAATCAAAATTGAGAAATAATAAAAAAGATTAAAATCTAGATTCTTCTGTTTCTCATCAAACACAGAAGTCTATCACCAGTTACTGTAATCACCAAATGGTGAGATTAGTAGTTTGCAAACCAGTGCATCTATGGGATATTATTCATTTCTGGTTGAAGAGATTCCACATTTTTTTACAGGAGTGAAAACAAATCAAAAGAATAACATTTGGCATATATCAAAACTATGAGATATTAAAATTTTAGTATCTATACAGTTTTATTGGAGCCAACCACACTTATTAATTTATGTATTATCTCTGGTGGCCTTTGAACTTGCTGTGGTGTGAATGCTTGTGTCCTTACCTAACCCAAGGCCATGTATGTTTGAACCCAACCCCCAAGGTTGTGGTTTTAGCATCTTTGGGAAGTAATTAGTCCATGAAGGTGGTGCCTTCATGAGGGGATTTAGTGAAGAGAAACCTTTCATTTCTGCTATGTGAGGACACAGTGAAAAGCTACCATGTAGGAAACAGAAAATGGGCCCTCAACAGACACCAAACCTGATGACACTTTTATCTTGGACTTACCATCTTGGACTTACCAGAACTGTGAGAAATAAATTTCTGTTGTTTATAAGCTATCCAATATATGGTGTTTTATCCAGCCATCCAAATGGATAAAAACAGCACTACAGTGCCAGATTTGAGTATTTGCAACAGAGATCATATGGCATTCAATCTGAAAATGTGAACCATCTGGCCTTTAACAAAAACAGTTTTCCAAGCCTTGCAAAAAAAATCATAAACTGAAACTTCCAATCACTGCTGCCACTAATGGAAAATGACACATTGATGATGTATAAATCAGAAACAAAAATCAAGAAAATAACTGAAGCACAGGAGAAGAACTAGAGAAACAGAATAAAGTGTTTAACATTTGATTTATCCTGAGGGTAAAGAAAGTATGTTCTAATTTCCTCAATAGCACATGGGACATTTATGGTAATCCAGTTTGTCCAGTCTTGTTAGGTGACTCCACTTGGCATCTTGAGGGATTACTCAAAACTTTTGAAGAATAACTTTAAAGACATAAAATGAATATGTCTAAAACTTATATTGAACATAACCAGTAAGACTAAAAATCAGTTTCCTACAGGATTCTTTTATATTTATATTCTGTGAGTAGACCCATAGTTTTATTTTTTGTGATGACATCATTAAATTTAGGCTTGAACCAGTATTAGTATTAATCATATTAGTATTGTCTAGTCTCTGAAAGTTATGTAGAATTTCTTTTTGAAAGTCTCTGGCCATGATGCTTTTATGTGAATAGTACTATAATGACTCTTTTTCTTTTGTCTATGGAAATTGCTTTATTTAAAATTTCTATTTCTGCTGTAATCAGTTTTTTAAAATGCATTATCATATGTTACCCATTTGTGTACATTTCCAAATATGTTTGCCTTGATTTATAAAAATAAGTAATACACGGAGTTCACCAAAAATTGTGTACACACTTCAGGAAAAGAAAAATAGTACGATGTTTTTTCAACAGATGGTGTTACCCTCATATGGGAGACCATAGAGGATGTAGTATATGGCAGAAACCCACTACACTGCAGGCTCTTAGAAAGGAAACTGAAAACGCATATGCAGCAATTTCAATGACCACAGTTCCCAACCAGCATTTTGCTGTACTAATAAATATCCAGAAGCTAATGGGCACCACTTTGAGTACCTCTTGTAATCGTAGACGCCAAGGTAATTTGTATTAATTTCATGATGTCTCAATACATTTAGTATGAAAATATTTGTACAAGTTTATCTTTTTCTGAAATGCTTATACATTTTTTGGCGGGCTCTGTATATTCATACACTTATGTGTTGTTCATGAGTGTGTTTCAATGATTATTTCTCACTCATTACTTCTTATTTTATTTGTGCTTTTACTCTTTTTAAAAATTAAGTTGCTGATGTTTTGTTTTATTGTTCAGGAACCACCATTTTTCTACTGTTTTAAAATTTCCACTTAAATAATTTATTTTATTATGATTATTATTTTCTTTTGGTCAATTTTATGTTCTGTGTCAAACTCAGAAAAATATTTTTGTATAATTTTTGTTGATACACTTATGCAAGGCTATGTATTTTCATTAAATCACTGATTTATTATGTTACAGATTTCAATATATAGTATTTTTATTTAGGTATGTTCTAGAAGTCCTGTAATTTCAGGGAAATTCCCCCATTTTTATCAAACAGTTGTTTCAAAATAATTTTAGGAATTGTAGATGAAATAACTTTTTGGTTTTCTGTTTTGTATTTGGAGAATTAAAAAAAACTTGTGTGTTTCTTTAGTTGCTATTTCATTGCATTGTGATAACAAAATGTTATCGTACTATTTCTCTCTTATGGAGACTCCAGAAATTGTGGAGCAAAGCATACAAGGCCATGTCTACATTATCTGGTCCACAGAATGGATGAACAAAATAAAATTACAGTTTTACACCTGTACATTTCAAGGAAATTTGTTAGTCACCTTCAGTGACTGGCAGTTTCCCTGATTAAGATTCATATCCAGCCCATAATTATTTTTATTCTTTCTGGCTTTAGCTAACAGAATATGATATAAAAGGAAAAAGAAAAAAAAATAGGAAGACTAAGAACTCACTCATTTATATGAACCAGACCTAGTTTTTCCAAAAGAGATAATGTATATAATTGTTTTGATTCAATTTTTTCTAACATTTAATAGAGTCAGAATAAGTGTAATAGCTGTTATACTTTCTGTTTTTAGCGTCTGTTTTCTATAAGACAAAGAGAAATTTTAAATGGTACTTTGTTCAGTATTCAATTTATCAGATATCTGGCACTCAAAAGTAGGAAGTAAGAACTGACTGATTTTTTCCACTATTATGAAAGCATTTCTTTGACTAAGAAAAGAATATGCTAGGTTTGTAGGATGACTGTTCTTTTGCCTTTAATGAGGTACAAAAGCGCCATCTGTCTCTATTTTTTGTGCCCATGCCTGGCTACTGACCCCGATGTCCAGAATAGGTAGTTTGTGAGCCACAACTCTACTTCTATGGAGTTTGTCACTTATTTTAGTGATTAGTTGTTTTTCTCTTTGGGATCTGACCCCAGGGTAAGAAACTGTTTTCAAATGTTTATCATTTAAAAATCTTGGTTGTGGTTGTGTTGTGTGCTGTTATAGCTTCCAGTATCCTGAAGGCTTTGAATTCAGTCCCTGAGTTTATCTCAGGTATCTAGCTCTAATATCATTCATAGCTATCATCATAATAAACCCCTGAAGACGTTCTAAACGTAAGGCTTTGAGGATCAATCTCAAATTCTCTTGCAATTGACCCAAATATCATGAATAAAATGGATCCTATTCTGTGGGCAGAGTTAACTCACTGCTCTGCCAAACTTCTTGATGCTGTTCTGGACCACAGACTTCTGTGAATCTGTATCTCCTGAGACCTGAGCAAAACCTGAAATGAAATCTTGGGATTGGAAGCACTCAGCTTATTCATTAGATGTGGATAAAGAAATTTTGGAGAATGTAAGTTTTAAAAATATAATTCCTAGCACTATTATTATTTAACAATTGTTAGAAATTTTGTCAGCATAAAAAGCAAGAAATCAGAAATAAAGACATTTAATTTTGAAGGTGAATGAATTTATTACAAATTCTGTCTGAAAAGTTCCAGGATAAACAACTAAAAGCATTTAAAATAAATGAATTGTGCCTTGAAAACAGTTTTAAATCTGCATTATCTATAGTCAATAAGTAGATACGATGGGGAAGAAAAAATTATCACATAATAGTTTTTTTTTTTAGAAAAAGACAGAATTATCTCATTTATGAATAATCTATGTAACTCAGTGTCTAAAATTTTGTTGAGAAAATTTATTGAAGAATTTCAAATGATATGAAAAATATGATCATATAATTGCAACTGAGAAAATGTTATATTGACTGTTACCTAGCTATGTTTGAATTGCATTTACAAATAGGAATATTCCCAAAACAAAGCATTAAATAATTTAACATTAATTTCCTTTAAGTATTCAATTATTGCTATTTTTCATCCAAATATTTCCGCATTTTCAAAACTTCATATCATGAATGCATGCATTACAATTTGAATGTAAGTTTAGAACTTTTTTTAAAATTCTGAAGTTTTACTGTAAAAATACAGACCTAACAATAAAGAAAAATTAATTATGCTGAACTTAAGTAAAGCTATGACCATTTTCTAAATAATAGAACTGATGACTCATGAATATATATGATTTTTAAAAATAATTCAACTGTCTTCTCCCTTACCCTTGCCCAGTTAGGGTAATTTAGGATAATTTAGATGTTTAGCATTTAGACATCATATTATTTCAACCTCATCTATTTTGGGATATATTTCTAAAGTACAAAGAATCTTTTCTGAAATAAAACCATAATATCATCATCAAATTTCTTACTATTATGAAGAAGATAAATCACTATTTAAATTAGTTGTCTCCTGATTGTTTTTGCATTAAGCCAGATTAAAATATGATATATGCAGTGCAGTGGTTGACATCTCTCCAGACTCTTTTAACTTATAGGTTTCTCCCTGATCTTTTTTGACTTGAATTTTATCTTTTTAACAAACTATATCTTTTAACAATTAGACTTTTTCATCACATTGATTAATTGATTAAAACCCTATTTTTCTTCAGTTTTCATTTTTCTTCCTTTTTTGATATCAGTGAATATTTGGAGATACTTTAAAACATATGGAAAATATTTTAATACTCCCATTAAAATATGGAATGTATTTACTTTTCCCTTGAAGCTGAGCTTATTCTAATGATTTTTTTGAAATCAGTGAAATACAGTGTTACAATGCTGTGAGATGTTCCAAACTAGGCCACAAAAGTTCACTCAGCTTTCATTTGCCTTGTTTTCTTTTTTTAGTGCTCTTTCCAGGGCAATCACCCATCTCAAAACCGACCCCCCCGCCCATTCCACTTTCCCTAGGGATATATAGCAATGTATGAAGTCAACCTTGGTTATCATAGCTGGGAGCATAGTATTACTACCATTTAGTGAGTAGGGGACAGGGATTCTGCTAAACCTGCTACAAATGCTGGAACAGGGAATTAACAAATACAACGACTCACTCAGCCCAAAATGCCAGTATATCAAGGCTAAGAAATGTTGCTCTTAGGGCAGCCTGCTTCTGCGTAAGAATGACTGCTTTGATCTTGCCATACTGGAGAATACAATTGTAGATTTTTGAGTTAAGTCTCATAAAAGCCCTCAATCAAGACAGCTTTTAGCCTTCAACTTTCAGCCATGTTCAGTGAGCTAAACATGTGTCCACTTGAGTCTTCAGAACACTATAGCCTTAGCTAACATTTGATTGCAACTGAGAGATCATAGGGAGAAATGTTCACCTAGGTTCTTCCTGAATTACTGGTCCACAAAATCATGAGCAAAATAAGATTGTATTAATTCACTAGGGATTGGAGTAATTTGTTAAATAAGAGTAAAAGAAATTAATCATTGCCAAAATTCATTTGTAGGTTAGGAGTTATAAAATGGATATGTCTATCATTCTTTTATTAATTGAAATAATTTCATAAAAAGAATCTCAATTGAATATTTGATTACATAAAGTACAGTGTGTACAAAAAATCAATATAAGTACTTGACTTTACAACTTATAAAACTAAGAAAAATATTTTTAAAATAAAATAAAACTATGGAAGAAAAATCTTAAAAGAAATTCTTCAAAAGTAAGAAGTGAGAGTTGACAGATAACTTAAGTGTGTGGTTACACTGACAGCTGACCATCCAACAGTCACAATGGAAAGCAGACGTCAACGGATGATGACTCCAATTTGCTGAAAGGAAAAAAATGCCAAACTAGAATTCTGTACTCAGTGAAATTATCTTTTAAGAGTAAATGTGAAGGGGCTGGGGATTTAGCTCAGTGGTTCCGCTGCCTGCCTTGCAAGTGCAAGGTCCTGAGTTTGATCCCCGTTACCAAAAAAAAAAAAAAAAAAAAAAAGAGTAAATGTGAAGTACAGTAATTATCACATTCAAGTTTATGATCACAATAAAAGTATGAGGGCTTTTAATACACATAAAATTACTATGTTAATTTTTTTCTGTCAAATAAGAAGGCAGTTGTTTCCAGCTTTGCTGACATGTAGCTGGGGCTAGGTGCCTAAGTTATGGCCAAGTAGAAGTCGAACAAATGATGCGCTAATTCTGGGTTGAACCATTCAATGTTGCGAAGGTTAGGCCAGTCAACTTGGTGGTCTTGGAAGCTGCCTGGGAGATTGGTAAAGCACAATTCTGGTGTGTCTGGGTGGTCTCATGGGTTCATAGCCATGGGGTCTATATCTGGTACCCTGATCCTTCCTCTCTGGTTTTCTTCCCCTGTTCTGCTTCTGGGTAACCATGAATAAAGCAGCTTTGCTCCATTACAGCATTCTGCCATGACGTTCTTTTCTTGCAGCCAGCTGACCATGACTCGAAGCCTGTGAAATCATGAGGAAAAACAAAACTTCCCTCTTTTAGACTGTATGTCTGGTGTTTAGAGTCAGCAATAGGAACCCTCGTACAAATGTCCTGTGTAACCTTCCATATTCCTTTTACTCCCATATGTGACTTTAGGTAAATAATTCCTGAGTCAAATTACTGGAAACCATCTCAGAACAGCTTTCAAATACACAACAGACTCTAATACAAGCAAAAAGTGCATTTTTTAAAATGGTTAACTTCTGAAATTTGGGACACTTTAAAAAACAAAAATTAGCTTTTCAGATGAATGCAAGAGTTAATTGGTGAGCTTGATATTAAAAGACAGAAGACATGGAAATTCCTACTGTTTGGCAACAGTCATTTGGAAAACTACCAGGTGGAGTAACTTGAGAGGCAAAGCTTCTATGTATTGAAAAAGAAAGAGCTCTTCTGAATGGAGTTGTGGAAAAAAAAACTTTAGTGTGTGTTGGTTGCCATTAGTAATTTTGACAAGATAAATTTAAGAAAGAATTGGCAGCTTTTGCCATCACGAATAAGAGGAATTTATAAAAGTTCAGAAATTCAGGATTAACAGGATTTGAAAAGCTGTTTCTAAATATTAGTTTTAAAAGTTACTATTTTAGAATGCCATGAAAGTAGCAAGCAAACAAAAAAATATCCTAAAAAATCCTGACCAAACTTCTTAAAGTAATTTAAGTCACAGATTGGATTAAGATATAGTGGTATCTTGGTTCACCAACTTAATTCTTTCCATGATTCTTTTTGCAAACCAAATTGAACAATAACTGAATCAAATTTCTCCATAACGTCAACATTAAACCTAATCAATGTATTTGATTGGGTTCTTGTCCAATTCAATTTGCGACCAGAATCATGGAAAAATAAAGTTCATGAACAGAGGTACCACTTTATTAGTCTTTTCACAGATATGCTCCAGATGGTCTTGTGGTTATCATAATTGTATCACCTATGGAAGCAATAAGGGCTGGTGGTGTTTATCTAGGGCACAAGGCTCTATGTGCAATTCTGTAAAAAGTAAAATAAAATGAAAACCATAGCCAGGCATGGTGGCATATGCATGTAATCCCAGAATTTTGCAAGACTGAGGCAGGAGGATCACAAGTACAAAATAAAAATTCAAAAAAAGACAAAGGACTGGGGATGTAGCTCAGTGCAGAGGCCCTGGATTTAATCCCTAATGCAAAAATAAGTAACTAACTAACTAACTAACTAAATAAATAAATAAGAAAGAAGGAAGGGAATCATAAGTTTAGAAAACAAAACAAAGGATACTGAAAAGAAGATTAAGCAGTTATTGGAATATAAAACTAATTGGAAACAAGAAAAACTAAGTTTTTGAAAGAACTCTATTGTTGAGGAAATTTTGAGCCTCAACGCAAAAGTCTTGACTTTGTGGGACATAAAACTGTATTTTCTAACCTTATCTAAGAAGGGAATGAGATGTAAAATATGTACAGTCAGAGGGTATATTTTCTAATATCCATTTCAAATATGCAGTTTAATTGAAAATAAACAATCTTGTAGAAGGTATGACAGGGCCCTAATGGGAAGTAGACAAAGCCAGAGAATACACTGTGGCCTGATCTTAGAAATTTCCAACACTGTGGCCTGATCTTAGAAATTTCCAACACTGTGGTATGGGCCTTCACAATACCAGATTCTATTTGGATTTCTGCCTTTCCATGAACCACTGCTCTGTTTTCCCAGGTTCTTTTTCTATATGATAATTCTAATTTCAATTATCCTGTCCCTGTTACATCATAGTATGCAGAGTATATAAAAGGAGTGGAAGATAACTCTATTCTTTTAGGCCATAGTTTCTAGAAACAAGTCAATCTATGTCAATGCCTAATAGAGAAGGATAACCCATACCACAGAAATCCTCATGACTAATGTGCACCTTTTGGTGTGGATGTTGAGAATAGCATTTGCTGAGGCATCTTCACTGGCCGCATTTCCACATTTTACAGCTAAGAAGATTGACTTAATAACACGATTGTAAAAGACTTTTCCTTACTACATGTAGAGAGTATTGTAACTGCATTCTAGTGGAAAAATAAAATTTAAAGGTAGCTGTGTTGATACAGTTTGATATTCATGTAACTTAAGAGAATTAGTTTAAAAAAATAAATGATAAAAATTGAGTTTTATTACATTAAGAAAAATCAAATTTTCTGTTCTCACTTTTCAGCCTTTTGTGCTACCAGTAGACTATTGTCAATGAGTCATCATATGCAAAGCAATGTAGACTGCAGGTGTTGATAATGATCACTTATATATTATCACACTGTTCCAAAGCTGTACTTTGATACTTATTCCAGATTTAGCTATTTTTATTTTAATTGGTACTTTTAGAGATTTTGTATCTATCCCGCTGACATGGTCCAGCAGGTGAGGGAGAGAAATAATACTTTTTGTCACAGTAAAAATGAAAGCAAATTGACTAACCTCTATCAATGGTAATATGCAGTTGCCGCTGCTCTGCCATTGACTCATGTGTTTATCAAATGATGGCTGAGGGTATTGTTCTCTGGGAGGATGTGTACTTTTTACCACACAAAGCAATATTGAAAAACACCCACAAAATAGCATTGGGAAGAAATAAAAAGCACTAATATAGTTCAATACTTGTTCATTCTGATGTTTTCATCACTAATAAAATTAACAATTATTGGTCAAATCAATAAACCAATGGTTAAGACACAAATGACAACATAAAAATAATGTACTAATTTACTGATCATTGAGGAAATTTTCACATTTACTTTGTACTTCTCCCTTACCCCCAAACCACACATACACGCATGCATGCACGCACACTCATATGTACAAACACCCAAACAACACAGTTTATATAATTAAGATTAGTATCATATTTTACATTAGGGCATGATACACAGATCTTGCAAATAGTATTTTATAGGTATTTATTGATGATGTAGAGTCTTTAGTTATAAGTAACTAATTATAGCCCACATGTGTGTGCTGCACTCTGTAAGGCATTTTAAAATCATTTAGCCATGCATTTTGATAGCCATGCTTTCCAGCTCTTTCACTTTTCTGTTGAGTATACTAGAGTAACTGCATTCCTGGTTTGTTAGTTTACTGGAAATTTTATGTATAGATGTTAATATATATGATTATATACAACATTGAATATTGAATTTAATATTATTGACAGCAGCATATTCCTAGTATTGTGAATGGAACTTTGGTCTCCTAAATAGATGCACCGAAATCATAACATGCAAACATGTAAGAATTCTGGCTCTTTTGGTTCGGAAAAGATAAATACTCAATTAACTCTGGTTTTCCCTGTTAAGTGTTTCCCTGTTTTTCAGTTTCTGACTTGCAATTTTGTTTGTAGGCAAGATATTCTTTTTTGGCTAAATTTTGAATTCTCAGTTGATGTTTGTAAGGCATACATGTGATAGGCTATGAATTTAAGAATTTTCTAGTTAAAGGACAAAAACCCATTTTGCAATAATCTGTTGCTTTTCAGATAATTACACTGATATTTATTTTGGTGTCAAGAGTTGTCCAAATGAACAGTCATCTTGTTAGTTATGTATATATTTCATATATAAATATATATAATATATATTATATATTTCATTAGTGCACGAATGAGAAAATGCTGAGTGAAAATTTAAAAGGCATAAATTGGCTCGCTTTGGCAGCACATATGCTAAAAAGGGATAAATTAATTGTACCAAATTGGTATTCCAGTTTTGCTACTCTGCCATGTAAAATAGTATTTTATAATTCAGAGTTACTCTTCAGAACATTTGCTTATGTCTTTTATTCCTTTAATTGATTACTGATTTTTTTTTTCAGTCCTAGGGATTGAATTCAGGACCTTGAACACTCTAGGCAAGTTCCTACCACTGAGCTACATCCCCAGTCCAACTTGAATTTGTTGTTGTTGTTGTTGTTGTTGTTGTTGTTTGAGACAGAGTCTCGCTTGTAGTTCAGGCTGGCCCTGAACTCACTATATAGCCTAGGCTGGCTTCAAACTTGGGGCAATCCTCCTGCCTCAGCCTCCCTAGTGCTGGGATCACAGGCATGAGCCACCACAGCAGCCAGTTGGTTTTCCTTTTTTTGATGAGGAAAATACTGCATGGTTCTTAAAGTCATTTTATGTTTTATTTGCCTTTTCAAGTCTTTCACCTTGTTGATATTTTAAGATTATTATTTCTTTTTGTTTCCTCACATCAGATTTACTAAAGTAATTTTTAAGAAACAAAGTCTGGAAATTGTATTTTAAAAAGTGAGGAATAAGCAAGTGTTTCAATGCAGCCAAAATAAATACAATTTGAAATATGAATACAATTTTCTTATGTATGGCTATTTCTAATTATACAGTTAGCTTTGAATTATTTCTAATTATTTTATGCTCTTTTTCCTGAGCTACCAGGACATACTATAGCTTATTAAATTAGATCATGATTTAGGTTTCAAAAATTTACAGTGAGTTTGATTTACTTTTTGAATATTACCTTACTTTTCTTCCAAGCCTATAATCATACAGTATAAAGAAATGTCCCAATTTTTATGTTCTTTAGAACATAATCATTCATGCACATCAGTTGCAAGCACCACCATCTACTTTGGCCACTATAAATAGAAAGCCAGTTCATTAAAAGATATTAAATATGTTAGTCTTCAGAAAGATGAAAACTCAAAACTAATTTCCAGGAGCAATGCTCACAATGAGGCAGTGGCTTAATGAAAAAAAAAACACACACATTTGTGCCACAGCCACCACCAATAGGCAAAGCCCAGGACTGTGGTACTTTTGAGTCAGTGACTGGTACAACATCATAGATGTGACTTCTTTAGAAACTGTATTTTGCTATCTTTTTTATTCCAACTACACCAAAACAGAAGCTCTGTGTAGTTCCTAGAATCATGTTGACAATGTCCAAAAGAGTCTGGTTTGGGTTTACCTGACTGGTATGGCTGAGGACAGATTTCTGAGCAAGAATGATACTAGAAAACATAGATTGCTTTGCATTTTTGGAAGGAGACATGTATTGTATGAATAGCCACAGAAAAATTATTCAAAAGATTATCAGCACTTTAAAATGACAGACACTAAAAGGTAACTCTAGAAAACATCAAAATTATGATTATTAGTTAACTTACTTAAAATAAATATGTGATAATCATGTTACACAAAATATAAAATTGGAGCAAGTGGCTACATAAACAATAGATTATCATTAGATTGATTAAAATACAGCTTATTAAAGAAAATAATGCTCATAGTTTTAAGTGAACCTCTATATAAAAAATTACACTTCATCATAAAACACTTCTTGATGATTTGGGTTCATTGGAGAAAGTAGCCAGTTGCTGAGATAGAAAAATTATGATGTTATGGTAAATGACTATCGAGATGTTGATTAAAACCAATACTAATATGGTATCAATGCATATCTACATCTTAAGCCACTTATTTCAACATAGACTCAGTCTTCAGAGGTGTATTCATATGTAATACATTTTAAGTGTTAGTATTCATTTTAAGCTCACATTTCATAAGCAAGTACAGAGTGGATAAGTAATAAGATGATCTCTAATATTCACATTATTATCTGAAAAACTGGAAGATAAATAATAACCACTTCTGAAAGTTTCTGTATATGGAGTGAAACAAAATCCCTTGCACCAGGAGAGTTATTTATACTGGGACATTTAAGATAGTAGAGTTGAGGCAAGACTGGAAGCAAAACTCCGTGAAAGGAACAATTGTAACTAAAACCCCAAAGGATGGACTATTGCCCTAATGGATCCCTTTTAGGTGTCTAATTGCAGCAGTTCTGTGGGTAAAAAGCACAACATATGAAATTGTAAGGAGGAAAACTTGAAGCAGTTATGTTTCTGAAAACATCATTTAATAAATTATAAGAAGACTAAAAGGAAGTAAAGCAATGGAGTGGGCAAATGTGGGTTTATCCCCCAGATAGCCCTTAAAAGATGGGTAAAAGAGGTAACTGAGTGTGGACTGTGGATGAAATATTTACAAACCTTACAGGGAATAATAATTGAATATTTTATATTTTGACTTATTCAACTTTTATGATTTGTTTTTGTTCTCATTGAGTTTAATCATGCATTCCTCAAGGAAAACAAGCCTTGAAAACTTTGAAAAAATAAAGCTATTTTGTTTACCAGGCAGGTTTTCATAGCTCTTTTAAAACTGAAGTATATGTTTTGTTAAAATCTTTTTCAAATGGGTACTGTTCAGCATTTGAGATAAATTAAAAACCTTCCTACAGAGTTATAAGTCTCAAATATATAAGAATAGAATTTAGTTTCCTGGGTAATTTTAAATATCTGTTGGAGGCTAATATTTACTAGAAAATCTCCAATTTTCAATTCATTTGACTATTAATTATTGACTGGGGCCTCCATGAAAGTTAGTGTGCCTCTTCAAATGAGATAGCTTAGTCTTGCCTTTACAATTATTCATAAACATTCATATATTTGACTAAATAATTCTGTTTGTTGTTTTTAGAACATAGCCCAAGGTATATTTGCTTTTGGTGAATGCTGATGCTTTTTCATGATGTAATGAGGTGGAAAGAAGTAACATGAGAAAGAAGTATTTGTAAGAGTAGTTGGTGAGCTTTGTCAGTGTATCAAAAAGTCATCTATTTTGAAGAAAATATGTATGTGTGTATATATGTATATACATCTATATATATTCAAAATGCTTTTAACGTTATGACTATTTTAATCACTGATAACTACAGTAGAAAAGGTTAAATGTTTACATCCAGCTTCTTATTTTCTTCTCCTTTATTTGGACAAAGTATTTTCAGATGGATCCCTTGCCTCACTCCTACCCCATCCATGTATGTCTTTTTATTAAAATCAAAGACAATAAATTAACTGTGAAAATACACAGATTAGTCTCTGGACAAAAGCAGTTCCCTTGGAAACGTTGAGTTTTAACACATTGACATTTTCATAGGATTTATCACAGAGGTTTATCTTTTACACATACAGACACACACAAACATAAACATATGCTGGAAATACTTGTATAAGAAATATATGTATGCTTCACACAAACATTTCCTACTTTTCTCCTGACACTGTTGATATACCCAATCTTGTAATATCCTCATTGGACTCTGAAAATAAAGTGCTCTAAATAAAACAACACAGAAGACTTGTGTCTTGGTTTCTTTTTTCTTGCAAAGAAGCCAGCCTTTCTCTATAGAAGCTGTCTCAGGTCTTGTACTATAGCTCTGTTGAAAAATTGCACTGGCTTGCCAAATATCTTAATGACTTTTCTCTCAGCAGTTGGTAATGGTGAAATGTTATTCTAGTAACCATAATGTCTCTCATAAAACAATTGCATACAATATGTACTGTACTTCTATTTTAGTGAGCTCTTCTGTCAGAATAGCAGTGCCAGTAACCATTTAGCATTTCATACCAAACTGCTTACCAGTCCTTCAAGTGTAATATTGCAGAAAGAGTGAAGAAATGCGTGATTAAAAACATTCACTGAGAGTGGACCATTTAATGCAACCCGATGCTGCAAAATAAACCAGCCTTCACATATGTAAGCGCTCATCATATAAATGACAGTTCTATGTGGTCATTTAATTTTACGATCTCAATTCTCGCATATATTGCTCACATAAATATAGTGTTTTCCTGCAGGGAGGTCTGCTGGGTGTTATAAAATCAGTGAGATCTCAATGGGTTCAAATGGACATCTTTTATAATTATTGCTATAAAATTTCTTGACAATGCATTTTGTTGTCCAATGGCTAAAGAAAACGATTTTCCAAAAGAATGGGTTTCAACAAAGAGAGTAACAGGGCCTGGGAATTGTTCCTGTATTCACCCATATTTAAATTACTTTTCTTACTCTCATGTATTGGAGGTCTTCCTGATCTTCAGAGTAAGTTCTTAAAGTGTGGCTTTCAGTTAGAGGCAGGCAGCATGGATCTGTTTTCTGGTTTGATGAGGCAATGTGGACTATCTAAAGGGAAAGATTAATTTTCTGTTAAGTGCAATTAAAATCTATTTACAGGGAATTATTTCTTGTGCCTGGAAAGACAAGGAAAGGATAGGGAGAAGGGTTCCATGAAATCTTGATTAGAAATGATTTCGAGAAAAGCCACATCAAACTTGAAACATGATACCAAAAGCATTGTGTATTGCCTGAAGCATACTATTACTTTTTCTGACTTCTTCAGGCTCATATATTTGTAGATTTTTCTCTACACTGTACTGAGACATTTTGCTTGCCTATTAGTTTTCACATTTCTTCTAGGATAAGTTGTAATTAGTGATGCTGGCTTGTGTGACAATGGTAAAGTAACTGGATTTGGGCTTTTATTTCTTATGCTTGTCCTCTAACTTATAGCAAACATACGTTGATGTGGTTGTTCAGAAATACCATTAAATATTAGCTATTTACTGTGAAAAAGAAATAAATTGTTTATATTTTTTAAATGCTACAATGTTAATGAGTACTCTAGCTACGTTTGTTGAAATGGAAGGAAGGATGTGATCTATGTGCCTGGGCTTCACTCTTATGGAGAAAGCAGGAATGCAGTGAGGCACAGGTGGAAAGAGCATATTCTGAGGGACTTCAGGCTCTAGGTTTACTTGTCCTCAGGTCATCTTAGCTCTGTGACCCTATGTGGGGATCATTTGTCCTTTGCTTCTACTGCTTCTGGCACTGGACTGGCAGTAGTACTAATATTGGGATGGTGATTGAGCTTTCTGCCACTCTTGTTTCTGACGTTTGGGAATGGCTCCACGTCCACACACAGGGATAAATATGTAGCATAACCTTAAAGCAAACGGGGAATTACATTCTGCTCTTCACAGTGACTGGGTTAGAGGACACACATATAGTCATTCAGTTATCTCATAGTGGATTTCAAAACTTTGATAGGAACTACTGAAAAATAACAACAATGCACAAGACTGATCCAGAGCTGACCTTGGAGAAATTGAGAAGAGGGGTTGCTTCCTTCACCCAGGATGCCCAGAGAATAGATTTTCCACATAGAAGAGACTGGTGAGAAACTGCACACATGAGAGACACCTTGGATCTACATTTGAGCCCTTATTTTAAACTTCACCAAAAAACAAAACTTACATTATAGTGTTCTAACTAAAGTAAGAGAACCCTAACTATGGAATGTCTAAGTCCCATAGCCATGGTTTTCTTATGAGATCAGTAACCATCACCCCTTTTTACCTAAGCTAGTTCAAGTTCATTTTTTTTTTTTTACTGAGAATAAAAATGTTACTAATAAACTGTTCTTTGCTGGAACACCATTTTGGGCTCTGCTTTTCCTGTGCCTAGGCAACCAACTCACCTTCATTAAACTAACATAATTGTACTGTTTAAATTGTATTTATCTTCAAAGGGATAGACACTACTAATGCAGAAGTGAAGGAAATATGCTCTTGTCTTTTTAAGTTAAAGAGCCTAATGATAAAGATCATTTTTAAAAGCAGCTATAATAACAATATGAGAGAAAGAGTACAAGAAGTATTTTGAAGAACGTAAAAGGAGAAGAAGCCCTTATATAGTAGGTCCAGGAAGGTCTCCTGGATAAGGGAGCATCAACCTGAGGCTTGAGAGATAGGCAGGACAAATCCAAAAAGGATACAGGTGGAGCAAAAGAAGGGTTGAAAACTCTAAATTCCAGGAAAAATTCCATATAAATATTAACTGCAAAGACATGCAGGATGTTTTGAGAAAGGCATGCAACAAGAGAGATGGTCTACTAGTGGAAAGAAGTAGAATTAAAGGAAAATATGTTTGGAACAACCTAGCTCAGAGAGGGCCTTTTAAATAAGGAAAATTTAGCCTTTATTTTAAAACCAGTGAAAAGCCAATAAGGTTTGTAGTAGGGGATGATCATCCTATATTTTGATTGGTTTGATAAAAACATAAAGAGATAAAGAAAGAGCTTATTCAAAAAGATTATTGCAATGAAATAAGGCAGACAATTGCAATAGGATGAGAGAGGTAATTACAATAAGAAGCATGCTCTAACCATGAATCTGCAAATGTCTCAAAGATCAGACAAAAAAGAGCTTTTCTTTTACAGGGAGGAGTGAACATGGATAGAAAAATTTAGGTGTGAGGGAATCAGATGCATGGATAGAAGTGGCATGATTGCACAGCAGATCAGAGAATGTTTTACCCTGGGGTTCGTCAATTCCTGGGAAAGGCCATTTTGGATTGGGTTGTATACTGGCTTATAATGCAGGTGGGTCAAAACTCATGGACTTGTGGGAAAGAGGGAAACTTAACCAAGCTTTGGTGAAGTTCCCAAGCATTTTGTCCAGATTGATCAGGCAACAAAAAAGTTCAGCTAGCCACTTAGAAGGCACAAAATGGTAATTTGGAGAGTCCCTATGCTGTGTTGTCATAGGTAAATAAGGAGGCAGCTGTGAATTTTATCTGAATTCCATGTGAAAGAGTAGCACACAAAAGAGTGTGGGGAGTGTTGTTTCTTAATTGTGTCTGTTTACTCAAGTAAAGTTTAACAAGGTCAGGTTTCAGAAAGATCGCTTGAGCTATACCAAGGAGATGAATTTGAGTGGGTGTGAGACCAAAGTCAAAAAATGTACAGTACTTCTAATAAAGTAGCACTGGGCCAGAGTAGAGACATTATGCTTATAGCAAAAGTGTGGGTTACAAATATTTTCAAAATGTAGGGAAAGGAAATGAAAAACAAAAACAAAAATGCAGGCCTTAGTGTTTGGTTGGATCTGGGAGGTAAGCAAAATATTTACCTCTAAGTCACAAGGCTATCAGAAAATTATTCTTTTTAGCTTAAATTTCTCTATTAGTTCTCCCATGGCCTGTGATTTTTCAATCTGCAATATGTGCTTTGAACCACCTCTTTCCAAAACCTATTAACACTTATTAACCAAAGAGAGACTGCAATATCTCATTTTTAAATCATCAATATCTAATCTCCAAAAATAACCATCTTTGAGTTTATCCCTTAACCTGAGATCTCTGTCAGACATAAAGGTACTATTAAAATGATTAAGATGTCTGATGTATCTAAATTATTCCAATACTTGCCTTCTTTTTGATCATTAAAAATTTTATCTTCTATGCACTCAACAGGAGTTCCAAAGTTATTTTTAGTAATTTAATTTCTTTGAAGTTTTTTGAAGTGTAGCATACATATATGAAAGTACATAGATCCTGAGTGTATACTCTTCCATAAATTTGCATAAAATGAGAGCACAATTGTAACCAGCACCCAGATTAAAAAAAAGTCACCATGTAGAAGTCCTTCATTGTGCCAGCTTTTTATCACTACTCTCTGTCTTGACCTCTAATGAATAAATTAACTTTGCCTATTTGGGAGCTATTTTTTAAAAAGATATCTTATAAATAATGACTTATAGTATGCAATTTTTATATCTAGCTTCTTTATCTTACTGGTATATTGTTACTTGCAATTTGTCCTTTTTCATTACTGCAGTGTACTTTATTATTTGAATACATTATAATTGATTCATTTTACCACTGAGGGACATTTGGATAGGTTTCAGTTTCAAAAGTGCAGATAGTGTGATATAAGCATTCTTGTGCATGTCTTTTGTTGCTCCAATTTAATTTAAAGAGGAATTTTCCATTGAAGTGTCTTTGATACGTGTTCTATTATTTTTTTTCCTGTTTTACCACTTTGGAGATTATTGCAAATTCTAATGTGTAATCATAATCCCAATACTTATTTGGCTTTAATTCTTTTGTTGATTCTGTATGACCTTGCATATCTCCAGATGTCTTATTTAAGAATTTTATGCTTCAGGTAAAGTTTAATATGCTCACATTTCTATTAGTTCCTTTTATGGGATTTATCTTTAAAGTTTGTAGGACTCAGAAAAAATATTCACCTGAGTCTGGACATCTTAAAGCAAGTTTTAACACTTTTAAAACAACTTGCCTTATTATAAAATTATTGATTACATGTCTCATGTTTTTGCTTTAGGCAGCTCTTGTGGAACTGAGTGTCCCTTCAAGCATGTGTGAAGCAAGCCTGGTATCATCCTCTCATAGAAGATTGAATTTTTTCCTGATTTCTCATTAGGAACTGCTCACCTCCTCAACCCAAAGATGAAGCCCTATCATTGTGACTTTTAAGAGGTCATTACATTTAAATGAGATCAAACAGGTGGAATTCTTAATTCATCATTTCTCATGTCATTGAAAAAAAAAGAGACACACAGGGGAAAGGCCCCATGAGGATGTAGTAAGAAACTGGCTTTGAAAGAAAAACCAATTTTCCAACATCTTCATCTTGGACTTCCAACCACAAGACTGTGAGATAAATTTATTATTTGAAGCAGGCACTCTGTGGTATTAGGTTATGGCAAACCATGCAGACCAATCCACAGCCCTATTCTATGTCTTTTGATTTCATTGTATATGTATTTCTTAATATTTATGCATTAATTTTTCTGGGATTTATTTTGTTCTTTCAATCTATAGGTATGGCCACTTTTATTTTCAAAATAGTTTCCTTTTCTGTTATCTTAAAGTATCCTTGTCTTTTTCATTTGTCCTTTCCTTCAATGTAGAATTACGCTGGATTTCCTTCATCTGCTTCCAAATTTAACTCTAGTATTTATCTCTTTCCTTTGTGTTAGATGTTTCACTGTTTTATCTCATAGGTGTGCTTTCACATTCTTCTCTGTTCTGCCTTAGCATCGAGTGATGACAAGATCTACATTTAAGTTTAGGGGACAGGAACTCCTTTTTAGACCTTAAGCCTAACTATAAACCAGCTTTGTCATCTAGAACAGCATGACTCTCTAGAAAGAAGCTACTTGTGTGTGCAGGTCCTTCAAGAAACACTGAAGGAGGGATAATTAATAATGAGTTGCCTAATCATGTTCAGTTCTCACTATTGTTTTATGGCCAATCTGTTGATTGTAGATTATACCTCAAAATGCTTTTAAACAACTTGTAGAAACATACATATTGATTAATGTCAAGGATTTCTGTCTCATGAACAATTATCTAAATGATTAATTTCCTTGCTTTTAAAAAGAGTAAGATTCAAATCAGGTGTTCAACTAAAACATGTATTTTTCCATAAGTTAACTCTCCACTAAAATCACTTAAAATTTCACTGTTTTCTATTCAAATCTTATTTCTGTATCGAAGGTGCTCTAAATTAACTGTTGTATAATTAATTTCATACTTTTTTATATTTAAGAATCAAATTAATAGAAATTATTTTCTCTTTTTAAAAAAAAACACAAAAAATTTTCTTGTAACAATCCTTCAGATTATCTGGATGTGGATGGATGGCCTTCTTACCTTCCACAAAATTTTCTTAAGGTGGCTTCCTCCAAAAACAGATTCTAAAACAAGGATTTGAGCAAAAGCTATGTTTGGAAAATGATAAAGAAAGCATTGGTTGGTGAGTTGGGAAATGTGTCACTATGGATAAGAAAGATAATAAAGGTGCCGTAGTGAATAAATCGTTGCTACTGTTGACTAAAGTTTGATCCCGAGAAACTGTATAATTTATCCCCAAGAGTTGCCCTACTAGAATGACAAAAGAGATGGGGTGCTTATGCCTCAACTCTCATCCATTGTGTGTTGAGGAGAGTTGCTGAGAGGACTAATTCCCCAGGATTTCCAGCCTGCCCCAGTTGTGGCTGAGTACGTCTCTCAGTACACTCAAGGGCTTGGGCTTTCCTCTTGAGAAGCTGCATGAGAACAGAAATTTCTGAGGGAAAATGGGCAGAATAATGAGATGGGTCTCTGTGGTCTACCCATGCAGGCTTTAGAATCATACGCCACTTTAATTTTACTACATTTGCTCTGTAATTCTTTAAGATGATGGCCAGTTATTTCAAATAAAAATATTCTTTAAAAAGACATGAAATAAAAATGAAAGTCATATTGTGGTTTTTGCACATGAATGGAGTTGGCCATAATTTGTAAATTCTATTAATTTTTCACACACACCCCAAAACCCAGCATTTATTTCCTTCACTCTCAGACAGCATGTCTACTAGTATAGGTTGCTCATGCATCAAGTAACCAAGGCTTTCATCCCTTAAAGTTGTAAGTTTCTTTTTACTTTTCTTAGTCAGCTTGTGATTATGCATTCACAGTTATCACCAGTCATAGGAACACTAAGAACTATATCAATGAATCTCCTAACTTCTAAATGTATACATTCTTTCCCCTTTTATACAGCACAAACCTATTTCCTCATAATACTCAATGGTAAATTCCAGTGTTACAATGTTTTCTTCATTTGTGGGTGTATCAGCATGAGGACCCCAAAATAGGCAAGTGGTAGGAATACTTATATTCTAGAAGAAATATACCTACCATTTCTGGAGATCATATTTTTTAATCTGAAATATATAAAACTTTGGGGAAAGGGAGCTCCAGCATGGTCACTAGGAATGATGACAAGAAAGGCCACTGCTACTTCTAGCTTTTGATTCTTAGGTCATTATATTCTAGATAACCAAGACATATATCATACAATAATCATTAAACATAAGTTTATCTCACATTTTGGGAAATAGTGCCCTGAATTTATAGATCTATCAAGTAGAATTATCAAGAGCCTTTCATTATGTAGGAAATGGTTGAATCAATAAGTTTACTGGTTATTTTCCCATACTTCACTCTCAGACTAGTGTTATCTCATTTTGAATTTCATGACAGTGAGTAAGACACTGTGGATCCACAGATATAGTGCTAGAGAGATTGGGAAAGCAAGTCCTTAGCCAAACACACATCTGTCCTTGTAAGAGTGAAGTACTGCTCTCTCATGATGAGTAGTAGTGCAGTGTAATTAAGTAGCTATTGATTGGTTGGTCTCTTTAGATGATGGTGCTACTTTGGCATGGCTGATGAGAGTGGGATCCCTGATCACAGTTCTTTAAAGATCAGACTGTAGTAGATATATTAGCCTTAGTAAAGGAAGTATAGAATGTGGGGTCTGATGGATAGCCTCTGTATTGATTTTGTATTACTATAACAAAATACCTGAAGAAGAAAATAGGATTATTTTGGCTCATGGTTTTGGAGTCCAAGGTCAAGGACTGCTTCTAGTCAATATGTTCTTGCTGTCAGAGTTCTGAGGTGGTACAAGCAAAACATGGCAAGAGATAGGAAATGTGAATGTATGTTTATACCTCTCTCTCTCTCTCTCTCTCTCTCTCTCTCTCTCTCTCTCTCTTAAGTATGGAGAGGGAGCTCTATCCTGATGACCTTATTTAATCCTGATGAGCTCCCAAAGGCTCCACCTGTGAACACCAGAGTTGGATTTTTTCCACCCTATTAATAATACTTCACACTGTGTGTGTTAGAAATTTTTCTGTCAGTGAAATAAAATACCCATAGGAACCAATTTCTTAGGCAGCCTTTCTCAAGCACAGAGTACAGGGGCTTGTTTCTCAAATTACAGATTCATGGTTTTCAATCTTGAGCCTATGGAAAATGGGATCTTGCTGATTCCTTAGGTGCCTTCAAGCCATCTTTCCTATCATCCTGGTACAAAGTTCTAGGTCTCTCTTTTTTTAATTCATTAAGTTTATTGGTACATTTTAGTTATACATTATGATCACATTCATCATTGAGAATTTGTACCTGTACATGATATATCTTGGTTCTTGTTTTTTCCCATTCCCCTTCCTTTCCTTCCACCCTTCCACGCCTCCCTATTTACAAAAGCTTTGTTTCTATTTTTTCTTTCTTTTATCATGTTTGTCTTTCCCTTCTTTCCTTTTCCCATATCACTCCCTACCTCCCCTTCCCCTTGAACCTTTCTTTTTCTATTTCACAATATCAATTATACATTAATCTTTTCAGCAAACTAGCTCTCCATAATCCCAACTTTGCAGGGACTTAACTTCTGGCAAAACTGAAAACTTTTCATGTCTGATTTTTGCTCCTGAATTTCACTATCAAATTGGCTAAGAGCAGCCAGCAGTACCAGTGCCCCAGCTTTAATTTTGGGCTGCCTTGAAATGTTCTACCCAGATTAATCAACCCACCACTCTTAATCTTAGTCTCCCACAACATCTCAGGACATGAAGTCAGATCTTCTGCCAGAGTGTTACACACATGGACTCCTATTATGTGGGCCAAGTATTCTAATAGAGTGCTTGTTTTCAACTTACACTGTAGCAAGTACACACAACCAGAACATTATAAGTTGGATTTTTTTACCTTTTTGACAAAAGCCTTCTTGAAACTTCTTCTGGCCTAGAACATACAGTGCCACCTACATCTCTTTTCAGTCAAAATGAATTCAGATGCTGGCACCAGGAGGTCAAGGTCTGGTTTAACTTTCAAAGGCATAGAAAGGAGAAGGCAGAACTGAGGAAGGATTTTAAAAAGCCTGGACCTATATGTATTATCTCATTGTATTCCCTACCTCTACTGTCCCTTTGTATTAAAGACTCTAACACACCTGTGCAAGGTAGAATGATAATTTTAGTGTTGTAGTCCTTCCATCTCCTCAGAGGTAGCTTTGAATAAACCCTTTTATCTTTTTCCAAAATAAATGGCCTCCTTTGATTTAGTCAGTAGCAAGCAAATAAACCTGACAGTATGGACCTAAATTCCAGTAACAAAATCTCCTGAGCTTCACCTTCCCTTGTTGTAGTTTTATCAGGATTCTGGTCTTCTGAGTTCCAACCAGAATAGCTCATCAAGCTCAGCTTACGGTGTTGTAGGGTTTCTGCGCCTGCATCTCTAAACCTTTCCGAACTCCTCTCCAAATGAGTTCTAAAGACTTCTGAACCACAAAGACAAGTACAATCACAGCAATGACCCTACATCTCTGGTACCAATTTCTATATTAGTCACTTTCCCATGCTGGGATGTAATACCACATATCTGTAGCTTAAAGGAGAGGATTACTTTGGCTCATAGTTTCAGTGTATTCAGTGCATGATCAGTTGGCTCCAGGACAGAAACTCCATGGAAGACTGGCATAGTGGAGGAAAGCTGTCTACCACATGGTGGCCAGAAAAAGAGAAAGAGAGGAGGTGCCAGGGACAAGAATATAAACTTCCAGGTCAAGCTTGCAGTGACCCACCTACCTCTTCTCATCAGATTCCACCTCTGAACTGCACAATCAGCTATGAACTCATCAGTGAGATAATCCACTGATAAGTATTGTGCCTCCATGATCCAGTCACCTTCCAATAACTCAACCTCTGAACCTAAGACTTTTGGGAGATGATTTGGATCCAAGCGATAATAACCAGGGCTAAATTTAAACATGAGAAAACATGAGGGACACATTAAACAAAATACAAACCACAGCAACTTCCTTTGCTGTCACTATGGCTATTTAATTCATAAGACCATTGAATAAGCACTAGTGTGACCCTTTATCAAGTCTCTATGATATCAAATAACCAAGTCATTTTGCCATTCTGATTTTAAAGTTTTTTGTTTATTCTGGATACTCTCTGAGATACAATGTTCTACAAATACTGTGCTGACTCCCATAGGTTCTTCTACATCTCTCTATTCCAGACCTCCTACCTGTATTTCATTTTTAACCTGCCTTAGCCCCTGGCCAACATACCAAGCCTCTGACCAAAACCCAAGCCATTTGCCATTTTCATAAAAGAGTTAATGACAAGCTATCCTTCTGGAAGATTTTCCTTCATCACTGTACAACAGGGCCACCCAGGTGTAAGGTATAATTGGAAGATATCCATTTTTAGCTTTTAGGAATATTGAATGTACTCAGTTGTAATCTAGAACTGTTTCTTTTACTCTTTTAGAAATTGATATAAGGGAATCCTCCCATCCATGAGCCCACAGGAATGAGCTGAAGAAGAGTCAGAGCTATAGAGGTAAGTGGCAAGAGGTATGGGTCATCTGTACATGGGAAGTATGGCTCCCAGACCTGCTGGAGTTTAACTCAAAATGAAACATTTGAATTTATAATATATTGCTGCTCTCCCTCCTTGACCTTGGTCTTTTAGAAGCTGTGAATATATAGCTCATAATCAGCAGTTCAAGTTGTATAATCACTTCGTTTCATGATCAGGTTTTCCACAGTCATTACCATAGATCTCTAAAAGTCATACTGGTACTTAGACTCTGATAATCTGAAATTCTATCAGCTCCATTGATAATAGAGAACTCAGTTACATATCATCTCATGCTGTGAATTCCTTGTTAAGAGAAAGAGAGAGAATGAGAGAAGTAATCTATAATGTTGAGCTTCTTGAATATTGTTATGATTTAGATCTAAAATCTCTTCCAAAACTCCCGTGTTTCTGGAAGATAATATGACCATAAGAATGTTTTATTTTTCAGTGGATTCATCCATTGAGAATTTGAGCAGTTCATGTGCTATTAGGAGGTAGGTCCTGATTGGAGGGGTATATTCTTGTCTCTGGGTCCTCCCACCTTCTTTATTCTCTGCTTACTGACCTGCCACTACTCTGCCCTTCCACCACACCGTTTCTGTCTTGGAGCCAGCCAACAATAGACTGAAATCTCAAAACCATGAGCTAAATGAAAACACTCCTTCTTTAAGTTGCAGACCTCATATATTTTGTTCCAATGACAGCCAGTGACTGATACAGTGTTAGTTAATCACTAGAGCATTTCTCAGTGAAAGGATTAATTTTTATTGAGAATTTCCTTGGAATGCCATCAATTGGTTGGTACATTAGCTTTACATAATAAATCATGTCTAATATATTCAATTCTTTGATCATTTTGATACTCAATACAGTATTAAGGCATGACTAGGATGTCCATGTCATTTACCATATATCACCATCTTTTCAAATTTCAAGGAGATATTCTGGGAGTGGATTAGGATCAACTCCAGGTGTTTCTATAAAGGGACTAAATCCCAAGTAAAAATAGAATGCCTCCATACAAATAAACTCAAATCAAGTAATATTAAAAATCTTGTAGTCTTTCCTCCCTGGTTCAGCAAACTCAATATCTATTCCCAGACTATTTCTCCTGACAGCTCTTATTTCAAATTAGTCAAATATTGGAACTCTTGTGGAATAATCTCTGTCTCATAGGAAGCATAGTACTCTCCCACTCAGGTCTTGGTGCAACTTAACTCAAGTTAACCCTGCCAATATCACTCTAAAAGTATACCATTACCACAGATCTTTATGCCTTCTAGCTAATCCTAGGAGACACAATTACTCAAAGTGCCAATAAGCCCTAACTGTAGCCACACAGAAACTCTTCTTACTGTTTGTCTCTGTTCCTAGTAACTAGCTACCATAATAGACCCCTAGCTATGGTGTAGCTAGGAAACTTTCCTTCTTTCAGGCCTCCTGACACTCTCCATACCCTCTTCTGACCTATAAAGAAGAATCCAGACCTCAGGGCCAAGTTTGCAAACAAAAGAATTTGATAGGCCAACAAAAGAAGAGAGACCATTATTGGTCATCTTGGTCCTCATACTTAATTAACTTATAGAAACTCAGACTTTACATCTCCCATCACAGGAACTCCTTTGTGTGACACTTTAGTGACATAAGTCTGTACTAGAGGAAAGGGATAGACAAGAAGGCCACATGGACAGAGCCTGTACTACTATCCTCTGTGTGTGCTAGATTTGTCCATGTAGTCCTTCCTTTTGAGGACAGGGGATCACTTTGGCATGGTCTATTTTAGTTAACAAACTTACAGTAATAGCAATAAATTAATGTTCTATTATGAAGTGAGACACATTTTTGTTTTGTAATTTGTAAGTTTATGATGTTACTTATGTATCACCACTATCCTACTGCATTAATAAAATATTATGAAGAAAAAACCCTTATATTTCAATACTTTTAATAGACATTTCTCCTGCTTTTTGAGCAAGTAGAACAGCATTTTTATTTTGTATTGAATTCTGCAAATTAAGAGTGAGAACTTCATAGAATTTAAAGAGCAAGAGAGGGGAAGAGTGGAGACAAAGAAAGAACGAGAGAATAAACCTATAACATTAATATCTAACATAATTTCAAAATGCTCATTATATATGTGTGTTGTGACACCTATATGAAACAAAAATTATTTATAATGTCAGTTAATTAGTGCTAATAATAGTGGTCATCACTTTGTGATCTTTGAAATTCATCCTATTAAATATCAAAAGTACCCTCTGTGATTATCCATTTGTATTCAACTGAACTTTGGTTTTGATGCTATTTTTCTGATACTTGTATTAATCACTTAACTCTCCAGAGCTTGGAGCCAAATATATTTTCCAAGGAAACAACTGAAACAAAGAGTTCACTCACCATAGAAAATATGCAGCATGCAAGGAAAGCTTTTTTGCAAGAATATAGTTGGAAGAAAAGTGAAAGTAATTGCTTTGTACTTTTTTCCTAAATGGAAACAAGCCAAGTCTAATCAATTATACTTGGACATTTTGTAAAAGAAATAGTTTCTGTTGGTATTAATAATAGGTATACCACAGGAGTAAGACTAGAGTCAGGGAGACATTGAAAGTGAGTTGAACAAGCTGAAAGAAGACTGTTGTGAGCCACAGTGTGGATGAATGGGCAGTGTGGGTGTAATGCGGAGAAGAAAGTGAGAAGCGGGGGAGGTAAAATAGTAGAACCTAAGGCTAATTAATGGCTCTTTAAGTTGTCACTATGTTAGAACATATTCATTTCAACTCTTTGGGAACATGGTGAAATACATTCTCTATTCCTGAGGCACAAGATACATAAGCCAAATTTTATGAAACAAAGCTCTTTTACTTTTTCTTGTCTGATGATTCTGTCTCTCCTATTTTTTTCATGTTTT
Organism: Heterocephalus glaber; assembly: GCF_000247695.1. The sequence continues at coordinate 25,530,176 of NW_004624730.1, read as the reverse complement.
CTACTAAGTAGATTTCTCCTTCCAACATGTCTCTTGGTTTCTGCATATTTCATATTCATATTTCTTCTATCTAATTAACTTCTCTATTCTTTTTGAAGCTCCTTTACTTACACTATAATTTGATTTGCTTTCTCTTCCATTGAGGGGAAAACTTTATCATATTAGGTTGGAATGGTTATGGGCCTACAAATTAAACAAAAACTACAAAATTAATAGAAAAAAGAAAGTATTTATTCATATGGGTATAGTAACTTATCGAAAAAATGACTCTGGATAGTTAAAGTTAGGAGTTTATAGTCCAACTTAATAGGAAAGAAGAGAGGACAAAAATCTTCCATGGTAAGAATAAATGGTTCAATAAAGTCAGAGAATTTCAGGGAAACAGTGGAAATTGTGAAAATTTGTGATAATAGTAATTATTTTTTCATCTTAGTGACAATGATTCCTCCTTCCTGGTTTTGCATATTCCCTAGATAGTCAATTTGTGATAGCCTCACTCTCAGAAGGCTTTGCTTTGAGTCAGATAAAGGAAGCTTTGCACAAACACTTCTTTTTGTATCTCAAATATTTTCAGTTTAAAATCATCATTATACTGACTCTGGGATCAAAGTGTGTCCTCACAGTATCAAAGGCAATGAATGAGAAGCTGAAGGAAACTGGAGTCATCCTTGATCGAGGATCCTGTTGACACAAAGAGGTGATTGTATGGGGTTATCAGATGTGCTCAGCACAATAAAGAAAGAGTTTCATCTAAACAGAAAATTGTGTGTTAGGAAAGCAGAAAGAGTTACTTGAAAAATATATAAACAACCAGGATTCACCCATGGTACAAGTGGTTTAACAATGACTACTGTGTATGGAAGAATCCTAGAAGAAATTTGGTTCTAGGAGGATTTGTTTTGGCCATTCCTCCTGCATCTTTCTTACATATCTGTGAGAAATTGCCATCTGGAGAAAATATAAACCTGCCTTCATAGATCAAAAAAATTAATTTAAGGGCTGAGGATTTAGCTCAGTGGTTTTGCCTCCTGCTGCGCAAGCTCAAGGACCGGAGTTTGATCCCCGGTACCAAAAAAAAAAAGAAAGAAAAAATAAAATTCAGATCTACTGAAAAATTTGTGTCATTTTTCTTTTATTGTTCGATGTTAAAAAGGTGACTTTTTTGTGGACAATCATTATAATGGAGATAAATGATATTAGCCCAATTTATTAGTAGTAATTTTTTTTTTTTTTTTTTTTTTTTTTTTTTTGTATAAGGGATTGAACTCAGGACCTTGTTCTTGCAAAGCAGGTGGTGGCACCACTAGCTAAATCCTGGCCCTTTTTTGGTTTCTTAAATGAATAAATATTATATTTAGACACAGAAGAAAAAGATGGACGTGGAACTGCAGATTAAAGGATCTTGATTTAAAAAAAAACCCAAACCAAGATGTAGCTATTATTTGGATCCTTGTTTGAATATATAGACTTGCAAAAAATAATTACAATGGAATAATATATTTAATATTGTTTAAATTGCTAATATTAGTTTAATTTAATTTCACTTTAAACTAATTGGTATAACTTTCACCACTTATTTGTATCTTGATTTTAGCAAAATATCAAAATACAGTAGCTATGGCTTTGAAAAGTTGCTGCAATTTACAAGCATGGCAACGTTACAAAATTATCTAGTTGGGCAAGAAAAAGTAGATTGTTAGAAGATGAAAACAAAACTGACAGAAACTTTCTATGTAAAGATAAAAGAGAAATTACAATGCAAACAATGTTGGAAAAGGTTTTCCACAAACAGCCAGAAGGCACAAGGGAACAGACCTACACTGAATTCAGCTGCTCCTCAGGATGTGAATTTGGGTCTCCACTCTTTGACCTCCACTCTTTGGAACAGCTGAAATGACTAGATAGGTACACTGTGCTCAGAACCTCAAGATGCATATCAAGAGGTTATTATACTATTGTTCTATGGATATTTCCATTCTATTCATACATTCTTTCCTTTATCTTCTCTCCATTACGAGCCCCTGTTCCTTCTTAACATTCAACAACACATATAAGCTCCCACTTTTCCCCTCTTCCACAGAATGCTGATTCAGATCTATCTGAATCTGTCTTTCAAACTGCAATTCCTAAGACCCCAAATAAAGTCCTATTTCACTGTTGCAATTTTTTTAATGAGTCTAGCTTGATTGACAACTAATTGTTGAGGCAGCTGGTGAAAATGTAGAGATTATGTAGTATTTTTTGGCTTTTACATTTTTTTTTTTTTTTGGTACTGGGAATGGAACTTAGGACATTGTGCTTGCCAGGTAGGCATGACACCACTGAGCTACATCCCTGGCCCAATTTTTACATATTTTTTGTTTTTTTCTCTACAAAATGGTAAAAGAAAAAACTTAATAAGATCTTTCCTCAACTTCAAGGGCTTTGAATCTAATTACAATAATTATGAGTATATAATATTAACTATAGAATATATTAATGGTTGTTATTCTTTTTATATTATGAATATTTATTTTTTATATAAAATAAAAAATATTCATCACAGATATTATCAACTGATCAATGTAAAACTGTTAGGGGCTACATGAATCTAGACTATTATGACAGGTTAAACTGATTAAGAAAATAATACTCTTGATTTGGACGTGGAAGAATTGGAAAAAACTAAAATGGGCAAGGGAGGAGAAGGAAGAGGAAATCCATGCACATCTCAAACTGTACTCTGCATTCTATTCTCACAATTTTAGTTAATTGAGCTACCTGTTCACTCTGTTGCTTAGGCAAAACCCTATATTTCCTTTCTCTAAAGTTCTTCCACTCAATCATCAAAGTCTGTTGTATCTACCTACAAACCACATGTATAATCTGAACATTTCTTATTATCTTAACCACATTATCTGTTCCCAGGACTGTGTAGGAAACTGGAAGATAGACTTTATGGAGATGGGAAGGGTATGTGAGGATAGGGGAAGCAGGTGGGGAGAGAAAAGGGAAGGGGAAGTTCAGCAGGAGAATAAGGTGTGGCTAAGACTAGCTGGGAAAGTAGGGATGACCTGTTAATTACAAAATCCCAGTACACATGCAAACGTGGTAAGGTTTTTGTTGTTGTTATTGTTTCTCTCCTAAATCTATCACTGTAAAGCAAGTTTTTTCTTCTGCTCTGTCTCACTCTCACCTGGGGTGTGGAACCATGGAGTCTTTTCTCATGGTGTAAGGAATGGTTTCCTGCTTTTCCTGCCATGTGAGAGGGTGGAAGGAAGAGTACAGCCTCTGTTTTTTGTTTTTTGTTTTCCCCAGCTAAGAGAGGCTTACAGGCCTGCCTCAAGTTTATCCACCTCTGCTCTCTTCTCTTTCTTGTTTTGGATCTCTCTGTGCATAGAAATCACTAAGAAATAGCCAGAGAGCCCTTTTCTCCTCATGTTTGTGCTCAGCTTTCTTACTTTTTTGGAAAATTAGCTATTTTGTAACTTGCTCTTAAATAGCTGTCTACTCTAGTTTACTCCTTTTTATGCTGAAGAACCCACCTATGCTTTTCCCTTACATGGCCTTTTACCTCTGGGTATCATTAATGAGTTGCTGTCTCAGGGCATTGCTTCATCCTAGTCAGTTCTTGTTTGCCTTACGTCAGCCATTTTGTCTGGTCACATGCATCAGCCAGGTATGCTAGCCATTTTAGTTGGTTAAGAGAATTGGTCACATGCTTTGGCCCTGTTTTTTTTTTTTTTATCATGTTTTTCCTTTTTTAATTTTTTTAATAGACCTCATGGTCACCAGGAAATCTCAACCTTGTAGATAGGAGCTAAGCTTCCAATTTAGTGTACATGTGCACTTCCTCCCTCTTTTGTTTTGAATTAGGCTAAATCCCCTCCTTATTTCTTCTAACAGAAATCAAGGTAATTTACAGACATATGACTGATAGCCTTAGCAGAACAAAAGAACATCCAGTAGAGCTTAACTCAAGTGACTGTAAGTATGCAAAAGTAGAGCCATCCTTGTTTTGTTTCTAGGACTTTTTAAGTGTTTGTTTTTGTTTTATTTTGTTTTTTGAGGTTTCTGTCTTTACTGCCTTAAACAAAGTACCAAAGGTTTTTACTCTCTGGGTAAGTGTAAAAGATACTGTTTCTCAACTTGCACCACCAGGATCTCTTAAGTCTACTGTTTAAAACCATCAAGTAGCTTCACCCTGATCTAAGAGTGTACTGTTTCTCAAAGTGGCTAAGGGCATACCTGATAGGGAAGGACTCAACCTTGATCTCATGGAAGTTTCAAAGGGCTACACCCTTTTCTCTAAGGAGTTAGTGGGCCATAGGGTAGAGAGACATTAAGGCTCAAAGAGCCCTCAATAGGAGTCTTTTGTGAAAGATGAAAGATGCCAGCATCACCCCAGCTTTTGGCAGAGACATCTGCCTAGTAAATACTTGAGTCTCACAAGGGACACCTGTGGGCTTACTGCATGGGATGCCATCTGAAGGATTCAAGACCTAGTTGTCCCTTGCTATGTGTAGGTCTCGAGAGGAACCATGATAAGCACCATGAACAGAACCACTCTGATTCCAACAAGTTGCCACTAGGCCATATACTTGATCAATGGGAAAGGTTTGACCTCAATCATTGGGAAAAGGACAACTTATCTATTATTGCAATATGATTTGGGTCTAGTAAGAACTAAGGAGTGGTAGGAGATTGGTATGAGATAGCAGTTTAAATTATGAATACTACTTTCCAATTAAATCAATTTAGAGTGGCCCCTGAGGAAGAGAGAGATATCTTTGGTGATGCTGCCCTTGGATCTCCACTTGTCTCTCAGGGAATATGGGTTTTCCTTATCTATTTAATGAAGACAACAACACTGAGAGCTCTCCTTGATAACCTCCTTATAGTCTGCAGGCCATTACATTGGTCCCATCCCCTTAAAATGATTCAGGAACTCCTGTACTTAGTGCCCCAGAGGAACCTAGTATTTCTCAGCCCCCTTATCATGTTATCCAGACAGCTTTAAGCCCCTCCAGGATATATCCAGATAGCTTGAAGCCCTGCAAGATGTACCCAGATACCAGGAAGCCCCACTGGATGTGTTTAGACATACTCAGAGAATATACTCAGAGTGCTGTTTCTTACTCTTCTAACTCAACTTCTCCTGTCCCCAAGAGAGTTCCCAGGAGTAGAGGGGACTACTCAAGTCAAGGTCCTTTCTCAGTTGCAGTAGTCACCACTAAAAAGAGTGGCTTGCTTCTTAGAGGATCTTAGTATGTTTGTAGAAGTGTTTCAAACTTTGACACTCACTTTGACCTAGCATGGCAATATGTCCAATTCATCTTGGGCACTTGCTATATCCCAGATGAAATAAAAAGAATTATACAAGAGGCTAAGGACTATGCATATGAACAATACACTTCCAAAAGGGAAGGAAACCACCCTAGACAAACTATTCTCCCTTCAACAGAACCAAACTGAGACTAAAATACTAGTGAGGGGCTAAAAATGATGTCTGACATGATAGCTGCTCTTACCAGTGCATTAGAAAGTGCATTAAAAATCTGTTAATCAGCCGGGGATTTAGCTCAGTGGTTCCAGCGGCTGCTTCGTAAGAGCAAGGTCCTGAATTTGATCTCCAGAACCAAAAAAAAAATCTATTAATTATAAGGTGAGCTGAGTCATACAGGGTAAAGGGAAAAATCCAGCTGTCTTCCACAGCCGAATAGAAGTCTTTTGTAAATATACATATGTAGATCCATCTTCCAGGGAGAGACAGACATTAGTTGGGACATGATTTCATTTGTCATTTGGCCTCAGATATTTGGTTTAAATTACAAAAGCTTCATTCGGATGGGTCCCCAGATACCTATGATCCAATTGTTGGACATGGCCTTTTCTATGTTTAACAATTGGGATCCAGATGAAGGTGAAATGAGAAAGGCCAGAATTATAGCTGTTTTAATTGGAAATGCTTTAAAAACATCAACATCATCTAAGGGAAAACCCAAAGACAATCAAGGAAAGAGTTCTATTTTCAATGCAAGAAGTCTGGACTCTTGCATCATGACTGCACCAAGCCACTGCCTGAACCTGCTTCAAGTGTCAGGCCATGTGCCTGACTCATGGTACTACAGGGTTTATGGTCTCTCCTCCCAGAGAGGTGCTGGGCCAGACAAAACTTTATTTTCCATTGTAATAAATTCTAAAGGACCCTGGATAACTTATAACACTAATGTCCATGGACATCTTCATGTCTTGTAAATATCCCTGGGAAACCCTAGACATCATGAGTGAGCTAATTCTATTACTTGTCAATACAGGGACAGTTCATTCTGTTTTAACTTCCTTCTTTGGAAAACACTCCTTTATACCTGTTGCCATAATCAGAGTTGAAGAAACCCCTAGTTGGAACTTCTTTACTCCTGCACTGACAAGCCATTTTAATTGTCCATGATGTCCTACTCCTTTACGAGGAAGATTTACTAATAACAATGGGGGAGGTGGCAATACTCAAATTCCAGCAAAACTAAAAGCAAATTTTTTTGGGGGGGTACTGGAGATCGAACTCAGGACCTTGCACTTTCCAGGCAGGCAGGAGAGCCACTGAGCTAAATCCCCAGCCCTGTAAAAGCAAATTTTTTTTTTTTAGTTCTTTTATTGGTACATTTTGGGTATACAATTCATTTACATTTATCATTGGGTGTTTGTACCTGTACATGATATATCTTGTTTCTTAATTTTTTCTGCATTACCTGAACGCCCTTCACCCCCTCCGCCCTTCCCTATTTATACAGATTTCATTTCCTTTTTTTTTTTTTCTTTTCTCATAGCTTTTCCTTTCCCTCTTTTCCTTTTCCCCTCCCCTCCTGTCACTCCTTCATCTTTGGACCTTTTTTCCTATTTCAAATTATCAATTATTCATTTTAATCATTTTAACTCCTGTTTACACTATCAGTTTCTCACACTAGAGAAACTATTCAGTATATACACATGTGTGTCCTATTTATGTCACTTAAGAGTATGGCCTCCATATGCATCCATTTAGCTATAAATCACTCTAGTTTTTCATTCTTTATGGCTGAGTAGCACTCCATTTTATTAAAAAAACACATTTTCTTTATCCAGTTTCCAGTTGATAGGCACTTGGGCTGCTCCCAAGCTTTAGCTATTACAAACTGTGCCGCTATGAACATGGGTGCACATATATCACTGTGGTATGATTCTTGTGATTCTTTAGGGAAGATACCCAGCAGGAGAATAGCTGGGTCAAATGGGACCTCTAGTCCTAGTTCTTTGAGGTATCTCCATACTGACTTCCACAGTGGTTGCACCAGTCTGCACTCCCACCAACAATGGAGAAGAGTTCCTTTCTCCCCACACCCCCGCTAGCATTTGTTATTTGTTGATTTCTTGATAGCAGCCATTCTTTCTGGAGTGAGGTGGAATCTCAGTGTTGTTTTCATCTGCATCTCTCGAATCACTAGTGATGTTGAACATTTTTTCATATATTTGTTTGCTACTTTTACTTCTTTGTCTGAGAAATGTCTGCTCATTTCAGATGCCCATTTTTGAATTGGGTCTTTGAATTTGGGGGTGTCTGATTTCTTTCAATTCTTTACATATTCTAGGTAGTAGTCCTTTGTCTGAGGTACAGCTGCTAAAATTTTTTTCCCATATTGTAGGTTGTCTGTCAGCCCTGCTGGTGGTTTCTTTTGCAGTGCACAAGCTTTTTAATAAGATGAGATCCCAGTTGCTGATTCTTTCTTCTAGTTCCCATGCTGCTGAGGTTTTGTTCATGAAGTCTTTTCCTATGAAAATGTATTCAAGAGTTCTCCCTAACTTATCTTCCAGCAAGTTTAGTGTTTCTGTCTTAATATTTATATATATTTGGTACCAGGGATCGAACTCGGGTTCTTGTGCTTGCACAGCAGGTGATGAAACCACTGAGCTAAATCCCCAGCCCCTCTCTTAATATTTATATCTTTAATCCACTTCACTCTTAGTTTGGTGCATGGTGATAGGTATGGGTCTAGTTTTAATCTTTGGCAGGTTGAAATCCAGTTTTTCCAACACCATTTAGTAAATAGGCTATCTTTCCTCCA
>NW_004624730.1:25451558-25518420 GCF_000247695.1 Heterocephalus glaber | reverse complement strand
AGGCTATCTCATTTTCCTTATACTAGGAAGGTTCATTGACTAGATCGATAACAACACCTTAGCCCAAGTGATACAAACACCAACACCATTGCATCAAGTACATCTTTGAAAATGACATTTTGTGGTAGTTATTAATCTATCACTTTTAGCTGTGTGAATTAAATCAAGATCGAGGACCAACCCAACATATAGTGAATAAACTCTTCAATATCACAACTTTGGGATGGGGAGTTAGAAGGGGTTGGGGAGGGAAGGACTGATGGGAAGAAGGATAGGGGAAGGTTAGCAGTGTGGCCAGAGGACACAAGTGAAAAGGGAAAAGAGAATAATAGGAAAATAAAGAAGAACTCTGAATGAGGACCAAAACAGGGACTAAAATGAAAAATGAACATTGTGGGAGAGCAAGAGCGTGAGTGTAAGAGAGAGAGAGAGAGAGAGAAAGGATAGAGAAAAGAAAGAAGAAAAGAAAAGAACAAAGGAGAGAAAAACAAATATTTGCAAAGAGTAGGAAAAAAAATTAAAGACAAGAGGAGCAAAAAAAAAAGAAAAGAAAAAAAAACTAATAATACTAATTTTGGGAATAAAAAATAACCATGGAGATGAAGGGCCTCTTTCAGGGTATGTCTCTGCTGTCACAATAGACAACGTGGTCTCAGCAAGCTAGTCACAGACCTGTGAGATTCAGGCAGATTTCTGGCTGCAAGTCCCAAGTTGAGCTCCCTGTCCTCCTGTAGAGTTGAACTTTGCAGAGTTGTATTGCTGGTTCCAGCTGCCCTTCCCCTGAAGATAGTCCTGGTCCTGATGGGAGGTGAAGATGACTCCAACTTACCCAGTACAGTGTTCTGGTGGTCCAGTGTCCTCTGAGTCTTTGTAGTGTGGAACCAGGTGGCTGTACAGAGAAGAGGCCAGAGGAGTGTGTGTAGGGGGGTGGATGTCCAGTGGATTACTGGCGGGTTGTGGGCTGATTCAGCATATTCTGTGCAACTCGTGACCTTGGTATGGCGTCCGCAGACCTGCCTGTCTACAGTGGGCTGATTCGGCATGTTCAGTGGGACTCCAAATTTTATCTGTTTGAACTATGCCAGGTCTCCCTGACTTAATTAGCCAACAGATGGATCCTGCTGCATGATAAAATAGAATCCCTGGGAAGGCAAATTCAACTATGTCAGTATGTATAAAACTAAAACACCTCAACTAATTTCCTTAGTGAAAGTAGTATCTAATCTAATCAAAGGAGAGGGCCAAAAGGGCCTCTAGTCTCATAACAAGTTTCTCAAACATATCATTTTGTGGCCCTGTCAGTCCCATTGCAATACTCCCATTTTCCCTGTAGTAAAGATTTCAAGAGAATATAGGATGGAACAATCCCTCTGCCACATTACTGAAGGTATAATCCAAATCTATCCTCTGATGGCAGATCTACGTACAGTTCTCTCCCAAATTCCAAGAGACATGAATTGGCTCTCAGTCTTAGACCTCAAAGATGCTTTCTTTTCTATTCCTCTCTAGTTATATTCACAGTTTCTATCTGCCTTTGAATGGGAAAATCCCATTGCAAAGAAAAAATAGCAGTATACTTGGACAGTTAAGAGATGGTACATTGGAAATGGTCACTCAAATTTTACAGGTTTGCAAAATTTTTCCACTCTGTGCCTACAATAACTTTGGCAAATTCAAACTACCTCCTTTGTTAGCAAAGTACAGAGAGGGACATACCCTAGAGAGAACTGGCAATTAGCCTTTACTAACATGCTACCATATGGGCATTTAAACAGATATTAGTCCTGACACCGTTACAGGCTGGAGTGAGGCATTCCCAACACATTCAGGAAAGGGGAAGGAAGTAGTCAAGGTGTTCCTCAAAGAAATCATTCCCTAGTATGGATTACCCTAGTCCCTTCAGAGGGCCTTCTTTTACCTCTCAAATAACTCAAGTAGTGGCAAAAGCTTTAGAAATACAGTAACATCTCAATACTACATAAAGACCAGACCCTAAAGTGAACTCTGGAAAAACTTTGCCAAGAGGTGGTGAGTCCTGGCTCCATTTTTTGCCAATAGCCCTTATGAGAGTTCAAAACACCCCAAAATTGGCCTAAATATGAGTCCATTTGAGATGTTATATGGGAGAACTTTTCTATCTTCTGATATGATAATAGACCCAGAGACCACAAGACTTTAATAATATCTAATTATTCTAGGCCCAGTAGAACTATCAGCTGTATGGGAACAGAATCTTGCCAGCTTCTAACCGATGGGACCATCTAGTTCCTGCCCTGGAGGTCAAGTGCTCTTAAAATTTGGAAAGAAGGGACTCCCACAGACTGATTAAAATCAAAATGGAAGGACCCCTTTTCAATCATCTTTGCTATACACAACTGCATTAAAGTTGGTAGTGACACAATACTAGATTCACCTTTGTAGGAGAAAGGTAGCCCCAATTGAATTATCTGAAGGAAAAGAAAGAACCCCCAAAAGAAAAAAAGCTGCTCTTGTGACCCTTTGAAAAACTTGAGATTTCTCTTCAAAAAGCAAGACTCTAGTACTGCTCCAAGTATAGATAAATAAACATGTTCTTGCTAAGTCCATGGCTCTTAGCCTCTCGATAATTTATTTGACATCTTTCTTTGCCATACCTTATCCTCTGAAGGAAGCATAAAAACCTGACCTGCTCTTCATATTGGGACTGTACCTCTTCAACCTAATAGTACATTTACATATTGTATAACTCCCACTGAACAGACAGCTAAACAATCACTAATTCTTTTCTCATTGTCTTCAAGAGGTTTTTGTTTTTCTTCAACCCAGCTAGTGAGTCATAATACCCCAAGGTAGTTGGAGAGCACATAATCTCCAGTAGGCAGGTTCTACAGCCCCTTCAGGAGGAAGTAACTGTATGAAGCTGGAGAACTGCATTTCCTCCTAACTCCATAAAGAAATAAGAGGATATGTGTCTCTCAAGGGAAAGTGAGGCAGAAAAAAAATGTGTCTATGACTGGCTGGAAAGTAGGTGTGACCTATTAATTGCAAAATCTCAGGACAAATGCAGAAAGCATTTCTCAAAGCCTTGAACATGGACTTCTTGCAAGAATTCAAGAAGGTCATGATAGGACAGCCTAAACCTGATGTCAGTCTCAGTAGTGGGAGATATAGAAAAAAGAAGAGCTACCATTCAGCTCTTGCTATCATGTCATTTCACAATAGGCCACCTTCAGATCATAGGGTGCACTTTTTCCCCTACTTTTACTTGCCCCAAACTCACTTTGCAGAGAATGTTTCTTTTTCTACCTTAATAAATACAAAACTTTGCTACTGTTTACCCTTGTCTTCAACAATTCTTTGTTTAGAACAGAAAGAACTTAGAAACTGTCTCTAGAAGGAGACTCTAGCACTTCAAAACCCCGGAACAGAAGTACAAAGAATGGAGGTATGTTATGTGCATGTACCAATACTTCATCTTGTATGATAAAATATATACTAATTAAAAAGGAAGGGAGAGCAACAGTCTTCTCACTGGATTCTCTGTGTTTATTTTTTGGTGATCGTTACTCTTAGATGATCTCCACGTAACAATGATGGTGAAGATTTTTAAAAATTAAATAACATTATAGCTTCCAAATAACTTATGTTCATGGCTCCCTCGTGAAGCCTCTGTCTGTTTCAGACTTCATCTCCAGTGATCTCTTCCTTGCTCCCTTACACTTCAGTAACTAGTCAGGATTTTCTTTTCTTTAGATATTTAAACTGGTTGCCTGTAACTGGAACCACTTTGCCGTATTTACAAGGCTCTTGTAAAATTTATTTTAATTTTTAGATTGTTTTATTATACAAAATCTCTGCACTGAAACTACCTCTTCTGAGAAAAGCTTTGTCTTATTACTTTCTCATCAATTCTATCATGTTATTTTTGTTATTTTTTGTAAGAGTGAAATTGCTGATGATTTAAGGGTTTTGCCCTTGCTATACCTACCAGTGTCAATTAAGCCAACCCCAAAATGTAAGAATTCTGTCTTTGAAATATTCTTATCTTCTACAGGAGTTCCTAACATATAATGATAAATATTTATTAATGAGTGATCAATTAAACTAAACCCTATAAGATATCTTAGATGCAGGGAGAGTAATTAGGGAGATTTGGGTTGCCTTAATTGGATCACAATGTGAGAAATTCATTAGTAATTTAAAAAACTCATTTAAAGTTAGATTATTATAGAACTAAAAAAATCTAAAGTATATTTAGACATTTTTTCTTATAAGCTATTCATAGACAAATGGATTAAAGACACAATTACTTGACAGTCTAAAAACCTGTAGAGAAAACTAAAATGAATACCTTGATTCATTATAGGACTACTGAAATAAGGAACTTTTTTTATTTCAGTGACTTTTCAATAGTTTCTACAAAAGACTGTTCAAAACTAACAATGTATAATAGTGACAGCTATCATTCACTGATTACTAGAGACTAGATATTCAACTAGGAACTTTTAAACAATTGATTGACTTAAACCTCAAGCCACCCAGTGAGGTATGTATTATTCCTTTTATTTAACCTATAAAGGAGCTGGGGTTCAGAGAACTTAAATAATCAGCCCTAATTTCTTAACAGGATAAATGACAAAGGTAGAATTCCAACTATATTTTTAAATAAATTTATTGAGTCAAACTTAATATATTTGAATATAAGTTCACAGATATGAGCTTTCAAAAAGTTTTCTAAAGTTGACACAGCTGTTTATACAGAACATTACATGTACTGAAAAATCCTCCTGTCTAACTTTTGATACGGAAAAGTATAACTCCCAACCTATTAGATGCTAGATGTGCAGAGTTCATGGTCTCAAAACATTGAGGAATGAAGTCGCAAATTAAAGGAGGAAGTTAGAAGTGTTTTATCAGAAATAAGGACAAAAAGAATAGCTCCTAGATTTCCAGAAGGGGTAGGTACCAAATGGATGGCTCCTTGTCAGGGGTAATTCATATAACAAAATCACAATGTGGGTCTAACTATAACCAGCCTACAGGATTATAAGTATAGTTAACTTGCTAATATTGATCCAATAGGAAAACAAGTCATGTAGCAAAAGCATATGGAAAGAATAAGGCATATTTGGAAAAAGAGGGGAGTATAGGTCCAGATATTCTTGTCATCCACCTATCATCTCATGCCTATCTGGATTTACTGGAATGGGTGGTGCTAATTATGGTATAATCCTAAATTACTTTTTATCTCTAAGGAGGCTTACATGTGACTTCCTTGAGGACCAAATCCCTCTCTGACTGCATATTAATTTCTATCTAACTTAGCTGTCTATAATACTTTTACCATGACCCAAATCATTCAGTACTTTATAGTGGTGAAAGATGCTTCTAACCTTATCTATGTAAAAGATAAATTGTACCAATTTATCTTTTATCAATTGTTAAATAGACAAGTATATTCCATAGGGTTATCTGGAAGAACAGAATCATTAGAAAATATATGTATAATTATGCTACAGAACTTATTAGGTAAATGTTCAGAATTATAGGCAGGAAAGTCCACAGTGGCTATCTGTGAGATCAGAGGCAGGAGGGTCGATAATGGCTTTTGTGGGATCAATGGCCACCCTTGTACCAGAGAGCCAGGGGTTTCAGCACAGGAAGATGGAAGCTGCAAAACAAGAGGGATCAAGAATACAACATCAGTCCAAAGTCAAAGACCTGGAAGCTCACTGCGGAGTCACCAGTGTGAGTCTGTGCTGGAAGGCTGAGGAAACTGGAGATTATGTTCAAAGACAATGACAAAGAGCTCTTCAAAAAGGGGCACACTTCCTTCTCTCTCTTTTTTATTTAGGCCACTAGCCTCTTCATTAATACCTTCCACATCTGAGGTGGGTCTTCCCTTCTCTGTTTCATGGCCTACATGGTAAACATCCACAGACACACCCAGAACTGTGTTTTACTACTGTGCTTAGTCCATTCAAAATGACATGGCAGGCATGATTAACAGTCACAGCAAGGAAGACTTTATTCAAGACTGTTGCAATAGCAGAGAGAGATTGAATTTAACTACATTGGAACAGAAGTTGGGAATTTTTAAACACAGGAATCTGTTAGTAAAAAAGTGCAGAAGGGCCAGGGATTTAGCTCAGTGGTTTCATCACCTGTGGCACAACCACAAGGACCCAAGTTCAATCCCCAGTACCAAAAAAAAAAAAAAAAGTGCAGAAAATTTTGAGAGGAGTGACTATACCATGTATGTTTGCCAATAGACACTTATTGAAAATAGTCTCCTATATGTCCATAAGAAGACAGAAAATATTTTTCTTGGCTACATTTCAAAGGGGTGGCTCCCAGATATCTGTGAAAATCATTCCTGCTTTGCATAATATTTGCAATTTAAAGAGATAGAGAAAGAAGTTATAATTTCAAGTTTTCCAAAGCCAATGTTCTAAGAAAAAACAGTGGTGGGACCTATCATATGGAAGAAACCTGTTTAAAGTTTAGTCAAATTGAGGGAATATTAAGGTAATCTTGGAGCCTAGTATTAATAACAGTACATTAGTAGATTCATGTTCATTCTGAAGATGGCTAGATTTAGGGGATAGCTTTGCATAAAACCTAAACAGAAACATTATAGTATTACATGGACACTTCAGAATGCAAAGCTATTTTAATTATTTAAAAGGTTTAGATTCCAGACCACAATAATTGTGAGACCAAAGTGACTCCATTTTGCTTATGCGAAACCAGAATGACTCCACTTTTGCCCAAAATGGAGTAGTCTCCTTTGTCCTCTCACATTAATGATTAAAATGTGCTTGATCTAGGACAAAAGATACAATCTGTAACAAACCAAAGTCCCTAAGTTAATTACTCAGCCATCTGTTTACCCAGGAAATGAACATCCTGGGCCTACTATCTGTAGGAACAGTCTGTTAATGTGCTGTCAATGCTGGGTGGTCGTGACCATTAGTCACCGTGTCTGCTGACCATCAATACGTGACAGTTGCCCACTAACCTTTGTCCTTCTTTTCTTTTGTAAAACCTATACGTAATCACCCCTTACCCCTGATGAGTTCACCCAATCAGAAATGTACACTTCATGCATGTTAAGCGCTGACCAATCATTGTAACTGCTAAGTAGAGAATCTCCAAACCTTGCTGTAACCTCTATAAAAACCCCGCTAATTTGGAACTCGGGGCTCTCAATCTCGATCCGCTGTGTCGGTGACAATTGAGAGTCCCTGCTTAAGCTTGAATAAACGACCCTCGTGCACTTACATCGAAAACGGCCTCCTGGTGGTCTTTGGGACCTCACAATCTGGGCACAACATAATAAAGATGATTCGAGATTTGCAGGGCACGGTCTTTTCAGTGAGGTTAAGGGAACATTTGCCCAATTCTGTTTAGAAAATAAACTATGCAAACAGCCATGATAGAGCATAGATGCTTTGGAGGTGATAACACCCATCAGGAAGAGAAATCCCTTCAAGTTGTTAAGAGTAGTATAACGAGGTGTAACAGCCTGAAACTAGATCATTAGGTTAGATATTAGAAAAGTGTTTCTAAATGTATGGTTCATTAGATTTTTGGAATAATTTGCTGAGAAAAGGTCACTTAGATGCTATCACCAGGAATATTCAAAGAGTAGATTAGATGACATAGGTATTACTATTTATGATCACAGTGCCAAGGTGAAACCCACAGTTATAGAGAACAAACTCCTTGACCCTAGATGTGTTTTTTCTTTCTGTGATAAGATCCACTTGCATTTACAAAACAACAAAAACAAAGGCATTGCAATTTGTAATATTAAGACTCAACTAAGGATTCACACAATGAAACTGCTTTTCTCTTTAGCCTGTTTTCCTTTAAGTTAGCTTAAAGGGAAGAGAATGAAGCCAGGCCCATTTTACATTATAAAGAATTAATTTGTAGCCAATGTGCTTATATTAACAAATTGTTATTTGGTTGGAATATAGCCCCAGTGTACTTTGTCTCCTTAATGGCCCAATTTAACAACTCAGTTTAGTTGCTTTTGCTTAATTTTAATGCTAATTTTAAGCTATTTCCATTCTTTTATGTTTTAACGGTATTGTAAATTTAACACTATATCCATGTTTGCACTTTTTATCGATATAGTTTATTTTTACTAAAAATGGTGTGATTGGTACTTGGTTGTTCTGTAAATGATGCAAGGGCACTGAATGAAAATTTCTATATGAAAATTTAATTCTTGTGTTAAAGAAATTGCAAGAAAGGACCACTTCTTTTGAAAGGCAGGATATAAATTCTCTATATTAATTTTAATTATTTCAGAGTATTGATTTTTGTTCAAACAGGGAAGATTCTCTAACTAAGGATTCAGGGCAGATTTTGGTCAGAAATATTGATTCATCTCTGGTCCCTACCTTCTCTAGTTCCTTCCTCATATGGCCTCTTTCCTGGAAAATAAGACCTAGTAGGGAAGCAATCGGCTTTGAACACTAGAGATAAAAAATCTAGCCTCAATCAGCCTATCCTTGCCTTTCCTGCCATCATTACTCTTGCTGGGTAGCTACTCTGTAAGGCAGATCTCATTTCCAGTGAGGTCTTATTTTCTGGGTAACATGGGTAACACAAGAGCAGGAAAAAAGGAACACAAACTCAACAGTCTAAGTAGGTTTGTTGCTAAACCTGTGAGGGTCCTCTCTGTTCGAGCAGAACAGAGAAGGTGTCTCTTACAGGGAAGAGGCTCTTCTATAGTGTTTTTGGCAGGACTTTCAGGGGCTGGGTCAGAGAAATGACAGGTTTATGGCTTGCTGATGTGTCCTCTGTAACCTGCTAACATATTCTTGGGGGATTGCTCATGACCTGCTGATAATGTCCTCTGTGACTTAAGTAAAATGAAACCTATATTTCTTTAAGATGGTGGGTGGGGTCTCTCAAACTGGTGGTGTCCCTATCTAGGCTATATCAGACATTTAGCCTTTTAATGAATACCAAAGAGTATGCTTGTACCAGGATCTGTCCTGCACATTAGGGGATATAGCAGTGAGCAAGAGTAATAATGTCCATGCATTTATAGGATTTAATTCCAATCAGGGAGATCCATAAGAAAGAAACAAATAAGTATGTATAGTAGAGTGAAGAACTGATGACATTTGTTGAGAAAAATAAGCAAAGTAAGGGTCTAGGTGATTCAATTTTAGCTTGGTGTAGAAGCCTTTCTTAGAAGGAGATGTTTGCAAAGAAAGGGAGATCATTCCCTTGAGGGAATGATCTATGCAGACCACCAGAGAAAGAGGATTCCAGGCAGAGAGAATAGTGACTGTGAGACATGAGATTAGACCATGTGTAGATCCAGAATTTCTGAAGAGAGAAAAGTAATCTCTGTATTTTTCAGTGCCACCGTCCCAAGAGTGCTCTGTGGACTGATTAATTTTATAGATACAATCCTCACAGGAACTGTCACTGTATTTAAATGACAATTTTCTTTTTACTTGAATGTTTTAGGGAATAATTCAAACTATTCCAATCTACAGTATTTAAAGCTTGTGCTATTTATCAATTAATTCCACAAATATTTCACAAAATCTCACTAGCTATCCACTATGAAAAAAGCACTGCTTGGAGTTTTTATTTAAATTTCTCTCAAAACCATGAAATTTTGTCCTTATATGTAAATTTAATGACATATTATGTGAATGCATTTCAAATTAAATTTAATAAATATGTAGATCTACCCTATGAAATACTACTCTGTGGATGTTGCTCATTAATAACAAAATGCTACTTAATTTAAATTTCCAATTAAAAAAATGCACTCAAAATATTTTATGTTTCAATGTTTTCTCATTGCTTCATACATTACTAGAATTTGCCATGTTTCCCTTTAAAATTTCCATCTCACTTGGATTAATCCAATTCCCTTCTGACTAGCACATCAGACATTTCAATTATAAGTCTTTAGTTAAGATAGAATTACTACCTCTTTAAAACGTTCAGTTCCTATTAATTCTCTGAGCATTGGCTTTAACTTTAATTCACTTATTCTTAAAATGTTCTGTGTTTAAATTGGGTAAATTTTGTGGGATTAAAGATCTGTCAAATTGAGGAAACTTTTATGTGTTGCATACAGAAAAGATAGCATATATTATATAGTGCAATAATCTTAATGTGCTCCCCAAAATGTGTGTTGGAAATTCAGCCTCCCAAGCAACAGTGTTGGGAAGTGAGGGTTGGCTCTTCCCTCAGGAGTGGATTTATGCCAGTATAAAAAAGGCTTACAGGAGTACATTTTTTCTTTTTCCTGTTCTGCTATGGACACAGAGTTCATGTCTCTTTTGCCTTTCCACTTTCCATCATGTGAGGATGTAGGAAGAAGATTTTGGAAACTTCCCAGCCTCCAGAACTCTGTGAGAATAAATTTCTATTCTTTAAGAATTACCCTGGGCCAGGGATTTAGTTCAGTGGTGCCACCGCCTGCCTAGCAAGCGCAAGGTCCTGAGTTCGATCCCAATACCATACACACACGCACACAAAAACCTAATCTTTGAGATTCTATTAAAGTAACTCAAAATGGACTAAGACATATTGTTATGATTAAGATCTAAAACAGCCTCCAAAATTTCATAAGTTCAGAGATGAGGCTATAGAAAGGTGATTAAATCATGGGGGCATTATATTCATCAGTAGATGAATCCATTGATTAGTTCCTAGCTGAGGGTATTTTTTTAGCAGGAGGGCCTTGGTTGGAAGAGAGGGGTCACTAGGGCATGACATGGAAGTGTTTGTACCAGGCTCATCCTTTCTGTCTCTGTTTTCTGGCTGCCCTGGGTTGAGCAGATTTCCTCCGCCATGCCCTCCTGGCATGCTGTTTCTACCCTAGAGCCAGCCAATCAGACATAGAGTGAATCCTCTGAAATTGTAAACCAAAATAAACCTCTTTTCCATTAAGTTGTGGGTATTGGGAATTTTATTCCAGTGATGACAGTATTTTGTCCTAGCAACTAGAAACTGATTAATACAGAAATTGGTAGCAGGAGTGGAATCATTGAAATAACTGTAACTACTTAATGTGTTTTAGAAGCATTTAGAACTTGTTTGTGGGAGTAATTTGAAAAAGTTTGGAGAAACCCTAAATTGTTGTAGGTAGAGCCTGAAGTGTTATTCTGGTGAGAGCTCAGACCAGAATGCTGACACAAGCACAGACAGTAAAGCCCTGAGTTGGTGAGGATTCAGTTGGAAACAAGAATTCTATAGGGAACTGGAGTAGACTTTATACATGCTTCATTCATTCTAGCAAATAATTGTTTACATTTTTTCATGCCTAAGAGCTTGTGTGAGGCTAAATTTAAAGGAGAAGACATTAATTTGGTAAAGGAAATTTTATGGCACTCCAGTGTTCAGACTGTGGCATGTGTATGATTAGCTGTTTTTAGCCAAATCTTTAGTGAGAATCTGGAGCAAAACACAGAACCAAATATGTGACAATTTTGCAGCTTGAGCAGAAAGGAAATGCATGTAAATTTGGGGCCCAAAAAAGTAAGTTGTTGAACAAATTAGTGCTATTAGAAAGAAGCCATTGGGGCTGAGGATTTAGCTCAGTGATTCTGCTACCTACCTCACAAGTGCAAGGTGTGGAGTTCGATCACTGGTACCAGAAAAAAATAAAAATAAAAAGAAGGCAAGTACTTTGTGCTGGGACAATAGAAAAAATGGCTTGTGGACCTCTCAGGAATTGGCCAGACCTCCCACTATCACAGATTCAAGGATGTAAAATGATAAACTCCTTGCAAAGACTTCATTTTGAGAAGAGAACACCAGGGCACCTGCCCACTAAGAACCGTGAAACAAAGAATATCCTCAAGTTCAGCCATTGAGGCACTTAGAAGTTATAGCCATCATAGACTCAGGCTATGATGCTGTTCAAGTTGGTGGCAGACCTTTGACATCATTCACATGCTGTGAGTTTTTCAGGTATTCAAAATGCATGAATTGCTTGGTCTTGGAAGCTTCCACCCTGATTTCAAAGGAAAGTCTGAGAGGCCTGGCAATGCAATGTGATAAGGTCACATTCCCTGCCCATAGTCCAACAGAAGGCAACGCCTGAAGCTTGAGAGTGAAGTGAAAGGTGCAGTGGAGACCACAGGAATTCAGAGATGCCAAGAATATAGAACGTTTGTAGAGGAAAGCCATACAAACAGGGCCAGACCAAGAAAGAAGCCATGTGGGCTGTAACCGGAAGCCCACTGAAGTAGGGGCATCAAAGACCTTTGGAGTTCACATATCACTACAACTTGCTCCAGGTGCTAAACATGGAGCTACAAGATTTAATGTATGCTCTGCTGGGTTTTGGTCTTGCTTTGGTTTGATTCCCTTCTATTCCCCCTATTAGTCCCTTTTAGAATGAGAATGCTTACCCTGTGCCATTGTATTTTGGGATTATATATTTTGCTTTCTAATTATTTCAGGAGCTCACACCTAAGACTTGTCTTGAGTCTTAGAGGAGACTTTAGGTTTTCAGGCATGCTGGCTCTGTGAAGCCTTTGGCAAATCCTAGAGATAGACTGAATGCATTTTTCATAATGAAATGGACAGGAGCCTTTTGAGGGCTGGGGCAGAATGATATGGCTTAGATCTAATATGTTTCCCCAACATGTTATACATTCAAAAGTGGGGCCTTTTAAAGGTGATTGGATCATGGAGTAGTTATATACTCATCAGTGGATTAATTCATTGATAAGTTCATTAACTGAATATGCTGTTGGGATGTGGGGCTTGTTCAAAAGAGATGAGTCATTCCAGCATTACAGGAAAGGGTATGTTTTTGTCCTTGACTGCTCTCCTCTATCTCTGCTTCATGGCTGCCATGGGATGAGTAGCTTTTCTTCACCATGCCTTTCTGCTGTGCTATTTCTTTCTTTTCTTTTTTTTTTTTTTTATGGTACCAAGGATCAAACTCGGGACCTTGCACTTGCAAGGCAGGTGGCAGAACCACTGAGCTAAATCCCTGGCTTCTGCTATCCTATTTCTGCTTAGGAGCCAGCTAACCGTGCATGGATTGAAACCACTGAGACTGTAAACCAAAATAAATCTCTCCTCCTCTAAGGTGTGGGTGTTTTGCATATTTTCTCAGAAATGAGAAAGTTGATTAATATACACATGGTTAATTGTCAGGATAGTCAGATATTTAACAGTAAGAAAAAAAATAATAGGAGAAAACCCAGTGACATTAGACAAAGTTAAAAAGAACTTGGTACCAGATAAAAACAGCATTTCAGTAAGTAAAGAGTATTTTCAACTTTTGGACCTTTGATTTACACCTATTATTAATAGGTTCTACTCTTTGCTTCAGGATTTTTTAAAATAGAATATATTGCATTGTAGCTAAGATCATACACTTTAGAGAGTGTAGGTTTACTACTTAGCTGTTTTATGTCCTTGGAAAAATTAATTAAATTTAGCATCAATTGCCTCATATGTCAAATGGATTTAATAATTTCATCTATATCCTGGTTACATATTACTGTGTAATAAAATAATCTAAAGTTTAGTGTATAAAACAATAAACATTTCATAATCTTGTGGTTCAAGAATTCAGGCAGGGTCCAATGGGGATAGCTCTTCTTTTGGTCATGGACTGAGTTCAGTCATCACTGTCAAAACTTGAACAGCTATGATAGTGTTACTGTGATGCCAACAAAGGGCTTTTTCTTGCCATTCACTGTTTACTTACTTCTTCAGATTAAATCTGCTGAATGTGGATCCAAGGTGGCTTCTTCACACATATGAATGGTGCTTGAATAAGGATGGCTGGAATACCTAGAGCTATTCCACATTTGTTCTCCATGTTTCTTCTTAACATGGTTGATTGAATTACTCACACATGGTAGTCTCAGAGAGAGTTTATTTACTCCTTGGTTACTGTCTCATTCCAAGGGAAACCTCCATGGACCTCTGATGAAAGCTATAAATCTTTTTATAAATTAGCATAGAAAGTTGCAGAATGTCACTTCCACTACACTATTGGTCAAGCAACTCATCATCATCTAGATTCAAGAAGAGAAGAATAGACTCTTTCATGAAGGAATACTAAAAACGTACATCAAGTGATAATTTTATAGTGCTCATCTAGAATATAAGTTCTAACATTCTTCATTAAGTCTTTTAATTATTGATGGAATTGGTTTATGTAATCTGTGTTTTACTCGTGTTGGCTATGTTGCTGCTTAAAATGTTTTTATAAAATATTCTATTTATAAGATGGCATTTTTGTGGAAAAACATAATTTTTCCTTCCTTCTTTTCTATAATTCAAAAAGAATAATTTTAATTTTTAAATTGTGTCTCACACATATGGTAATTTAAATTTTAAAAGCAGAAGAAAAGGTGTGATCCTTGTGGCTTGTCTTCTTATATGAAAAGTCTGAAGCCTAGAAAAAAGGAAGACTTTCTCAATAACTTGGGAAATTATGATAATAATGGATGTTTCAGCATTCCTTCTGTGTTGTAAGAATTATAGTAAGGATATAGTAAATACTTATCACACCTTGCTTTTCACTTCCAGCCCTTTGGCATGTTGCACTAATTATAGTATTTTTTGCTGCTGAGGCAAGAGATAGCTAAAGAATCCTTCTTAAGAGTATTTCAAACTGACAGGTAAGTTGGTGCCTATCCATTTACTGATAAAGAGCCCTCATGAATGGGATTAGTGTCCTTATAAAAGAGTTCTGAGAGAGAGCACTTGACCACATAAACATCCAGCAGTCAGGTACTGACTATATGCCAGAAAATAGAGCATCATTGAACATTGAATCTTACTCTATATTGGGCATCTCAGGCTCTAGAATTATGAAAATAATTTTCTGTTGCTTATAAGTTACACAGTTCATATTCTGTCATCACATCATAAATTGACTTTTAAACAGGTAGTGAGAAGTAAAGGTATTGTAATAAGTATGTGAAAATGTGGAAGTGGTTTTAGAACTGGGAAATGGGTAGAGGTCAGCAGAGTTTTGAAGTGTGTGCTTAAGAGACTTGAATTGCAGTTAATGAGCCATAAAGAGCAATTGTCATGACAGCTGAGAAGAACTGGAGCGACAGCCTCCATCTCCTTAGTATCTAAATGACCATGTACAGAATGTGGATAGAAATATGGATAGTAATAACCCTTCTGATGAGGCTTCAAATAGAAATTAGAAACATGTTTTTGGTCAGTGGAGTAGAGGTGATCCTGTCACAAAGTGGAAAGAACTAGGCTGAATTATGTTTTCATTTGAATATTTTATGGAAGGTAGGACTCAGAAGAAATAAAATTAATATTTGGCTGAGGAAATTTCTGAGCACATCATTCAAGGTATGAATTGGTCTTTCTTGATTGCCTATAGTAAAACTTCAGATGAAGAAATGACTTAAAGGTGGAGTTTTTAATCAAAAGGAAAGCAGAATGTAAAAATTTGGGAAATTCTCAGCCTCTCCATATTGTGAAGGACAAGAAAGCAGGTTTGGAAGAGAACATTAAGGGTATGACCAAACAACTGTCTGATAACAAAACTAGGCAGCCATGCAAAAAGAAGACAAGAGCTCTGGTCTAAGACAATGGAACAATGGTCCCAAAGCCAATGCAGAAATTATCAGGGTAACCACCTCTTGCAGAGAGAGTACAATAGTCCCATTGTGCACAGAACAAGTATAGAGTGCTCCCATGAGGGCAATGACTATGGAAGGAATGCAAGTGAAACTGCCCCTGTAGATCAGACCTGTAGAGCCAGTGCCATGTGATTTCAGTCCAGAATGCTGCAGGTGCATGACTAGGCACAGAAGTACAATAATACAGAGGTGCAGATTCCCGGGGCTGGGAGTGTGGTGTGTGTGCTACTGCAGGGGATCCAGGAACATGCCCACACTCCCAGTGTGTGTGGAAGGTGGGATCCCTCACTGCAGTGTATCTGAAAGGCAGGATTGGAGCCCAGGTGGCCTGAGGACAAGAACAACAAGTCAAAGAGTATTACAGTATTTTTGAGACTTCAGATTTAATCTTAGCTGTTGGATTTGGACTTGGTTGGGAACTGCCACACCTTTCTTTTTTATATTTCTCCCCGTTGGAATGAGAATATGTCTTTTGTCCCTGCTCCACCATTTAACTTGAAAACCACATAATTTATTTGATCTTATAGGCTCATGGTGAAAGGGAATTTTCTTCAGGATGAATCATACTGATATAGAGGGAATAGATGCAACTCTCAAACCTGCTAGATATCTGAAATGTGAGTTCATATTCTCTAAAACAAAAGAAGGAATTCTAGGAACAATGGAGGTTAAGAGTAGGAAGAATGTATTGAGAGAAAGATAGCTTTTGTCTAACAGAGACAGAAGGGGGACCAGAAAATGGATTGCCCTCTCACCCAAATTCTGAAAGGTATTTTATGGGACAAAGCCATGAGGTGAGGTGGGTTCAAGGTGGGATAAAACCGTAGTCAACTAGTAAGATTGGAAGTGCAGTTGCTTAGGTAATACTGATCCAATGAGAAATCACAAGGTGGACAAACCAATAAGATTAGGACAAGAATACTTGCTTAGGCAATATTGATTAAATGGAAATCCAATGGGAAAGCAAGTCATGTAGCAAGCATACAAGGAATGACCAAGGATTTTCAGTGGTAAAGGGTGGGTCAGGCATCTTTCTTGGAAGATCTTGATCCCCCACCCAGGTGATTGATGCCTATTTAGAATATCAATCACTGCTATTCATCCTAATGTGTCTTGTTTGTCTTCCATGTTGGCTCTCATGGGCTGGCCCTGTCTAACTGCCTACAAGATAGCTACTTAACTTACCTATCTACAACAATACCTACAGTCTCATCCATACCTGATTTAGATAATATTTGGAGGAACTTTGCACTTCAGATTTTTGAGTTGATACTGGAATTAGTTTTTTTTCTACAGTATTTTTTACCTTTTTTATTAGTACATATTTGTTATACATATTAATCACATTCATCTTAAGGAATTTGCACCTGTACATAATATAATTTAATTCTTTTTTCCCATTCCTCACTGATCTCTTCCACCATTTTCCTCCTCCATTTACAATAGCTCTGTTTCTATTTTTTCTGTCCATTCTCTTTTTTTCTCTTTCCTCCCCTCCACACTCCCTTGTACCCTTTCTCATTTGAACATGTTCTTCCTACTTCCCAATATCTATCCTGGATTATGTTCCTTATTTACCCTTTGGGTTCCTCACACAAGAGAAACAGTGTAATATTTAAACTTGTCTGTTTTAAGATTATGGTCTCAAGGTAAATCCATTTCCCTACAAATGACTCAAGTTTATCCTTCTTTATCGCAAAGTAGTACTCCATTGTATATAAATACCACATTTTCTTCATCCATTCATCTGCTGATGGGCATACGGGCTGTTTCCAAGATTTATCTATTATAAACTGTGCTGCTATAAACATGTAGTATGATGCTTTTAAATCTTTTGGGAAAATACTAGAAGGGGAACAGCTGAATCAAACGGAACCTCTGGTTTTAGTTCTTTGAGGAATCTCCATACTGATGTCCATAGTCATATCCATTTACAGTCCCACTAGTAATGGGAAAAGGTTCCTTTTTTTCCCATATCTTCCTCAGTATTTGTTATTGGTTGATTTTTTGATAATAGCCTTTCTTTCTGGAGTAAGATGCTATCTCAGTGTTGTTTCAATTTTCATTTATTGAATGACCAGTGAAGTTGGACATTTTTTTCATGTTTTTATTGGCCATTTGTATTTCTTTTTTTAAGAAGTATCTATTCATTTTAGATTGCCCATTTTTGGATTGGGCTTTTAAATTTGGGGAGTCTGATTTTTTTTTTTTTTACTTCTTTATATATTCTAGACGTTAGTCTTTTGTCTGAAAAGTAGCTACTACAACTTTTTTCCCATTCTGTTAGTTGTCTCTTCACTCTGTTGTTGATCTCTTTTGTTGTGCAAAAGTTTTTTAGTTTGATGTGATCCTAGTTATTGATTGTAATATTCCTGTGCAATTGGGGTTTTGTTCATAAAGTCTTTTCCTATTCCCATTTTTTTCTAGAGTTTTACATATTCTATATTGTAGTAGATCAGATGTTTTGGGTTTTTGTAATTAGATTTTGATACATTTCAATTTTAGCTTAGTGCATGGTAAGATAAATGGGTCTACATTCTATTTCCACATGTAGAAAGCCAGTTTTACTAGCATAATTTATTGAAGAGGCTACCTTTCTTCTGGTGAGGGTATTTGGCCCCTTTGTCAAAGATAACATAGCTGGGTGTGCTTGGAGTTATCTCTGCATCTTCTATTCTGTTCCATCAATCCTAGGATCTTTTTTGTCAGGACCTTACTGTTTTTATCACAGTAGCTTTGTAGTATAACTTCAAATTGAGGATTATGAGGCCTCTTACCTTACCTTTGTTGTGAAGAATTGCTTTTGCCTTTCTAGTTCTCTTCAGGTTCCATCAGAATTTTAGGATTGTTTTCTCTAGCTCTGTGAGGTATGCTATTGATATATATATATATTTCTTTGGTAGCAGGGATCGAACTCAGGTCCTTGCACTTGAGCAACAGGTGGCGAAACCACTGAGCTAAATCCCCAGCCCACTATTGATATTTTGATTGGGATTACATTAACTCTGAATAACAATTTTGAAAGTACAGCCATTTTCACTATATTCTTTCTTTCTATGCAAGAACAGGGGATATCTTTTTCATTTCTGATATCCTCTTTGATCTCCCTTTTCAAAGTACTATGGTTTTCAATGCAGATGTCTTTCACTTCCTTTGTGAGACTGATATCTAACTATTTCATTTTCTTGATGCTATTGTGAAAGGC
Organism: Heterocephalus glaber; assembly: GCF_000247695.1. The sequence goes on along the minus strand of NW_004624730.1, from coordinate 25,499,601 downwards.
TGTCTCTTGCTGGCCAGACTACAGCTTCCTAACCCTGAACATCTCCTGCAGTTGTCCCTCACCCAGTCACTGTGGGATTTCAACACTGGGAGCCCTAAGATGAAGCCAACCCATAGTTGCACTGAGTACCGGTTTAGATGACCCCTCCCTAAAATGACATCTGACTAAGCACCCTCTCCAGGAGACACAGAGTCACTCACCAGCTGTTGCAGCACACAGCATCCACTGCTCTGTTCCACAGGTGCATTTCTCCCTGGAGGCCTCTGGAGTCCTCTCATTGTATTGCTATAGATTCAATCTTTATCTCTCATGTGGTGAGCGAGGAGCTGGGGAGAAAGTGCAATTTGTCCCCTCCTTTTTCTGCATTTGGGTCTGTCTTTTCACTTTCTTTATGGGCTCCAATTTTCTCTTCAGATCATTTCTGAGTCCTGGGGGTCCAGCTTCCTCCTTCTTTTCTTCCCAAGTTGTTGTTTTCCAGTGTCTGGATTCCAAATCTTGGAGTGATTGATTTGCTGCTGCATACCACTCTGAGAAGCTGATGCTGGAATTAGTTAAGACTTTGGGGGATTCTGGGATGTAATATAGTAGACCCTTGACTTAGGAACTCAATTCATTCCTGAGGGCTTGTTGTAACTCAAGTTGGTCAATTGAAGGCTCGAGCTCCTCTACACACCCTTCAAAGTCTCTCTCCTGTTTACAGGCAGAGATCTTAGTGTTCTTAGAGAAACACTGGCCTAGGATTTCTCAATTAATCCCACACAGGAAAGGATCCATAATGTTCTTTCCAGAATTATTTAAGGATTAAATCTGTATCTAAGACCACCTGGAAGTACAAGTGTGTGGGAATCACGTTGTAACTTAAGACTTTGTTTGTAAGTTAAAATTGAAATTCCAGTCATAACCCAAGCTGTTTATATGTAAGGCTGGTCATGACTCAAGTGTCCACTGTAAATGTAATTTGTGAATGATACATTAATTTTGAGGAATCAGGGGTGGAATGTTATGGTGTGAAAGTAACCCTCTCTATTCATATGTTGAGATCCTAACACCCAAGATGAAGGTACTAAGCATGCTTTTGGAAGATGATTAGTTAATGAGGGCACAACTCTTATAAAGGTGATTAGTGTCCTTATAAAAATGACTGCAATGTGACCCCTGTCCTCTGGTATTGTGTGACAGTACAGCAAGAGGTACTGTGAGTCAGCAAGTAGACCCTCACCACACATTGAGTCTGCCTTGACCTTGGACTTCCCCACCCTCAGGACTGTCTTTTGTTTATAAAGTATGGTATTGTTTTATAGGAAATGGTATACTATCTGAATGGGCTCAGTATTGCATCAATGAAGAGCAAGTCTGCAATGCTGGATCAGATTTTGAGTAAGGAAAGTATGAAGTACTTTTCATAGTATGAAAAAACATATGAAAAGTGAAAAAAAATGAACAATGACTAATTGTATAAGAGGAAAGGAAATTTAAACTGCCACTGGCAAAATTGAAAAATAGATAATTTCTTTACTATTCTTACATAAAATTACTTCCAAATCTGTACTACTTGGGGTAGAAAAAGCTGATTCTGAGGTAGAGGGATAACAAAGTACAAGTTTATTGAATATTTTCAGTATTCTATTCAATGCTGGGGAAATAGTAAATGAATAAATTTTGACTTGTTGGAGAAGGGTATGAGAAATTAAAACAGGAAATGATTTTGAATGGATAGATGCTTTCTAATGACAACTCTAAAAACCAAGGTTCAGAGAAATAGACCAACAGGTTACATATGTGTGCAGGCATGTGTGTCTACAAACACACACAGAGAGAGAGAGAGAGAGAGAGAGAGAGAGAGAGAGAGATTTAAGAATTCCACTTATGCAAATGTATGAGTTTGGGAACATCAAAATCTAACTCTGTGATGGAGACTACCTCATGGAGGGCACAATGTTTTACTCAAAGTCCACTAATGTAAGTGTTAGTATTACCTGAAACACTCAGATATGTCCAAAATAATGCTTGAACAAATATCTGGTTACCATGGCACAGCCAGGCGGACACAAAATTAACCACAAGAAGAAGATATTTCCCTTTTTAAGGGAGCAATGATGAAAAGGGTTTTACAAAGATTCTTATAAAAATACTTTGAATGCTGGTTTAAAGAAGGGGTGAGTTGAAGTGGAAAAGGCATGAGTGAGAGTATGCTACCCATAGTCTAGGGAGGAGTTGACAAGGGTCTGGCTGGAAAGAGTGAAGGAAATGGTTACATAACAGCCTATATAGGTAAACCACTCACTTTTCCAATCCTGAGATTGTTTTTCAATGGAGCATTCTAAAAATTATTCAAATAACCTGACTGAGTATAACTCTATGATTAATGCTATGATTGTAGCCATATTTTAAATACTTTCCTACATTTCTGTGCTTTAGGGGCAGTATAATATAAAGGCACTGGTTTTGAAACTGAGTTGATTTGAATTCAAACTTTGTTGCTTACCTGCAAGTTATAAAAAGTTCTGTTAGGCTCAGTTTTCTCATCTGAAAGCAAAAGTATTAATTGCAAAATGTTCCCTTAAAAATTAAAAGGAAAATAATTTAACTCCTCTGTAAACATATTGTGGAGGTTCAATTTCAAATACTTTAATAGGACACCCACTCCAGAAAAGAAGCTAAATCCTATGACAATCAATATTTATGTAATTCAGAATATGCTTAAAGTTGACAATCAGCCCTCTGAATTCCAACATTTCCCAACACTGGTAAAAATGTAGCCTCAGCTTAGATTCTTACAGTCAGTCACCTTATCAGAGAGAGCTGTGATGCAGATGAGAATGGTAATGTTTTTTCCTGTTTTGCACTAACATATTTGCAACATCTTGCTAGTTCTTTTGTTACAAAGGCTATGATCATTAGGTAACTGATTATATTGAATTGAACTGGGAAGATTTTTTTCAAGTTGAATAAATACCTAACATTTGCGGACCAATTCTTTATGACTAGGAATAAAATAGACACTTTCTGGATAGGTATGCTGCTGTATCATCTGAGGTAGTCATTTTATTTCTCTTTCTACTTTTATTGTATTCTATGCACAGATAATATATGTATCTCTTGATTTGCTTTGTTAGAGACTGTAAATGAAACTTCACAAAACCATCTTCAAAATCATATAGTGAATCAAGAGTTGGAAACATTTTTTCTCCTTATCATCATTGTTGCTTTCAGTTGAATAAATGTACATTTCTTGCTGACTACAAAAAAGCCATTAAAAAGCTGTTCCAAGCTGAAAGATTTCAACACATAGGGAATTATATCACTTTCTTTACCCCCCAGCAGAGACAGACATAGTTATAATAGGCAAATCAAAGAACATTTGTTTGAATGATCTACAATCAGAACTACTGTTGTACATGGAAGTTGTAAATAGTTTTACAATTGGAAACCTTGTACCTGGAAAACTGCATCTGTTACTTTCAGTTTAAGCACAATTATTATAATGATAATATTTCCTTAAAATAAAATAATGCATAAATATCATATTAATAAATTTGTCAACTGTGCTGTATAATGATCAAAAATGTATTCAGAATAACAAATACATTGCTTCTCATCCTTTTGGCTAAGGTCAAGGGTAGAACAACAAATACAAAATTCAAACTGTAGAAGAAAAAAACCCAACAATATCCCCAGCAAGTTCAGAGATGGACTGGAACAACCAATAATAGTAAGATGAGAGTACAGAAATTAGTCACATTACTACATGATATTCCCCTCTTTACTGCAAAAATTCTCAATAGAAAACCCATGTTATGACTTTTAATAATTTCATTTGTATTGCATATTCTCTGAAATCTCCCTTTAAGAAAAACATTTTCCAAATTATTGTTTTTCTAATTATGATCAACTTACTCAGTCTAAGAGAACATTTAACTTAGGTTGTCAGGCAATCGGTCTTTGTTTTTCACTCTACTGGACACTACGTTGATATGTTATTCAGGAAGAATAATAGTACTTGTACAGCACTTTATAGTTTACAAAATGCTTTCACCCAAATTCTCCTTTCATCTTCACAATAATCCTGGGAGGTGGTCAAGAAATGGTCAGAGTCATTACATTCCAGGGGATAATATATAATTGATTTATCATCATATACTCTGTTTCTCTGCCAACCTGACTTCTTGGAGCCATTTTTTCCCCTAAAAGATACAACCTTTCTGGCAGATGAACATTCATCCTATCAGGACATTTTACCCCTTAGGTTACTTCTCAGTGTGCAGTAACACCGATATACACATTTCTCTTAAGATGTAATATAAGAAAAAAAAACCCCTGCAAGTTATTTCTCCAGAAAGTGTTGAATAGCACAAGAACAAGATATATCGATTATGAGGATTTGGCAAGAAATGAGATATGGAATTTTCTAAATTATAAATCTTCTAGCTTTCAGTTATTATGGTCCCATTGAATTTAGAAATGATATGGAGGGAGGAGCTCAGTATCCTTTTTCTTTAACAAGAGGTTTTTATCCTGCTAGTTAATTTTTTTTCTATTAGAGTAAATTTTGTAGTAAGAAAATTACCAGTAATTTGAATTAGAGTAAAGCTATGTTGCTCTGGCTGGATGCCAGCTTTTCTCTACGAAGCCAGAATGCTGACCACAATTATTTCCTACTCTAGAAAAAGAAAATAAAAACAAGGTTAACTGGTTGTGTTACATAAAGATTAGTGAGGGTGGAAATGAAAGGTTTAAAATTCAGTTTGGTTTAGGTTAGAAAAATTGCTTATCTGAAATCTCAGAAGACTGCAAAACTTGGTTTTCTTTTACTGCAATTTCATCAAGAATGAAAGCATGCTTATATAAGCATACACATACCTGTATTTAAATTAATTATTGAGTGCAAGCCATGTTTTATAAATCCTAACAGTGAGAATAAAAAGTTCCAGGTGACTCTAACTGTACACAAAACTACTTTTGTAAAATTGGGAGGAAAATAAATCATTTACTCACAAATGGTTCAGAATTAATTTTTCAAAGTGTATTTTTTCCTATTACAAAAACAATGCATAATTTTGTGAAGCAATATCCTTCAGAAGATATTAAAGAAGTATAAAGGAGGTAAGTAAACACTGGAGTATAAAGAAGAAAGTAAGTCACCAATTACCCACTGTATAGTAATTTCTTCTCACTGTATTTTATGATCCTTCCAAAATTTATATAATTTCTTTTTCAATTGTATTATTGAATTCCAAAAGCTTTAATATTCACAGTGCAGTGGCTGACATGCAAAATAGAAATTAAAGAACCAAAATGGAGGCCAAAAATAGGAGTATTTAAACTTAACATAAGTTTTACTTTATAAATCAAGCCAGAGTTTAAAAGCAGTTGAAGGAATGATACCATCTGCTTTTATTCCAGGTATATCCAGGTAAGAAATAAAATTTCTTTTAACTCTATGAAATACTTGAGAACATGTAAATATCATGTTAAAGAAAACCGTAGTATCTTACAACATCTAGAGAAATGACATGGGAATGTACAATTTTATTATTGAGCACTTTTAAATCTATAAACCACAAGGTTAGTAAATTATGACTTCCCTAGTCAATTATTTTCTATCGAAATGAGTGATACTTTTTATCAACTATGTAAACAAAAGCACACCTATTATAAAGACTGACAATAGTTTCCAGTCTCCAATCTTATGATAAGCTTCCAAGCAAGGGTTTAAATAAATGCTTTTCTTTTCAGAGATTTATTTTTCTTTATGGTGGTTAGCTAGTCCTTCTTGAGGGGAAGGCATATTGAACTCAGGGTCTCCTGCATGGTAAGCACATGCTATACCACTGAGCTACACTCCCAGCCCCATCTAGTCCTTTCTTAATACTAAGTTCTGTCATGTTCTGGGCCCTAGAGGGGCATCATCATATTTGTCAATCCACATCCCCAGATGCCCCAGAGAGGAATCTGCCTTCATCCACATCTTTATTCATATTAAGCAAGCACACTAACTTACCAAAGAATGGGGCTGCAACAATTGAATTAAAATGGTCACCTAGCTACTCTCTACACTTCTGCACAGTGCTCTATTTTGTATATACTAAAGGAGAGTAATAGCATAGTGCGATCACATGGCTTTTTCCATCTTTGGCTTTACAACCAGGCAGATCATTAAATGATATAGAGTAGAAGGTCAAATATTGATCCTCTGTGATTACAGGTTACAACAAAGGATGGATGAACTACCACAAAAGAAAGCGCCTCAGGAAACAGCAGGATGTGGTGGTTTATTTTGTAATCAGAGGGAATTTACAATGTAGGAAGTCACAGGATTCTATCAGTCATTGGTGAAAGTTTTTTTTTTCAGAGCCTGTCATGCAGCTCTTGGGGCTTGATTTATAGCTGGAATTACAGAAGGAGATGACCTGAATTATTCCCTAACAATTCTTTGACTCAAATATGAGCAAAATTAGTATTATTATAATTCCAAAGGATACCAAGAAAGGGGAAAAATCATCATTTTAATTAGGAAGGCATCTTTTGTCATCAATACTTCCAAGGTAGTACTGATCTATGTGAGAGGAGGATGGACTGATGAGAGGATGCACACAGTCTTAATCTCTGCAGGTCATAATTTACCTGATCTCTTTTACTCAGTAAAAATACTTTCAGGCTGTTTGCACAGATTTATTTATTCATAAAAAGTTTCTCTGATTTCTGATTAAGATGTTATCTCCTCCTTAATGAGCTAATCTTTCACCTATGCCTTCATTCCTTTAACAGGGATGGTGAACCTTTCAGAGACTAGTGCCCAGCCTGCAACCCCAAACCCACTCATTTATAGCAAAACCAAGACTGCAATTAAAGCTGAATACTGAGGTTTTAGTTAGAAAAAATAAGTCATACATTAACATCTTTTGTCTTAAAAGAAAAACAAATAACACACATGATATGGGTTTGCCACCACTGTCCTATAATCTAAAGGCTTTTTTTTCATTAAGTATACTCTTTTCTGTATCTAAATTTTATCTTTTAGAAGATTCCATTTATTCTATCTATCAAAATGTCAATTTTCTCTTTCTTTAAACCTGTTTCCACAACTCTCTTCAGGTGCTGTCTTTATGTCTCATGGAATATTCATTGCCACAATTCCAGAGAATGTTTGTCAGTCATTTTTTACTCTTCTTGTGGCTGATGAATGTCTTTTGGCCTCACAACCTTGACTCATGTTAAGATTTGCTCATCTAGGCCGTGGATTTAGCTCAGTGGTTCCGCCGCCTGCCTTGCAAGTGCAAGGACCCGAGTTAGATCCCCCAGTACCATAAAAAAAAAAAAAAAAAAAAGATTTGCTCCTCTAAAGGTCAGTGATGCCCCTTAAGCATCATATCCAAGTCTGTTCTTGGTCTTCACTCTACATCAACTGTTTGTGGCATTTCACCCTTTGGGTAGGCCATGCTTCCTTTCCTCTGGGTTTCATGTCCTCATGCTGTTCAGTTCTTCTCTTGACTTCCTGCTAAATCCTGACCATTTTACTTATTTCTCACCCCCTTCTTTTCTGTCTGTGTCATTCATTTACTGGTGAAGTGCAACACTGCTTCTTATGTAACCTAAATATCCTATCAGCCAATTGATATGTCTTGGAGCATTTAGTTTTACTTTTCTTAATCCATTTTAAATCTCACTGGCAGATCAAGATTTCTTAAATGAGACTGGAAACACTTCATTTCTCTTATCAAAAATTTTTCAATTGTCCTCCATTGTCTATTAAATTCTTTAAAATCTTCTAATTTTATTCTATTTACCTTTTCTGATATTCTGCAGCATTTATCCATGAGACTTCTGTAGCAAATCCTACTATTTGTTATAACTACTTATACTTATCTCTTATTTTTTTCCTGTTAGAAGTTCCTTAAGAACAGAGTCACTGTAATGATTTCTGAATTTTTGGATCCCTAATATCTAGTAACATGTTTTACACAAAGTAGACATTCAAAAATTAAAGATACAGTTGAAGGATATTTTGTGTATTTAGAGAATGAGAAATTGAATATAAGAAGACAGTTTATGTTTTCGCACTTGATATGTTAATAAAATTTTGACAAATGGAAGGCAAATGTATTTTCTGATCTACGTCATTCAATGTATTAATTCTATATCTGCTACATGACAATAAAGCAAACATTTTAAATAAAAAACAAATTTAAAGCAGATGTATTTTAATGTTAAATAATAAAAACTAAAAGTAGATTATCTTAGATATTGGTAAGAATCAAAAGTGATATTTGAATACACTTTTGCTGGGATGACATTTTGGTATAAATTTATTTTATTGTATAAATTACAACAATATATTCAAAAAGTCTTAAAAACAGAAAAATTGTTGGATTCAGAAGATCTACTTCTGTGAGTGTATCCTATTTAAATAATTTAGATTCTATTTAAATAATTTTATTTAAATACTCAAAAAATTTGGGTTCTAGTATATTTGTTATAACAATGTCAGTAATACAAAAATGGAAGAGATAAATGAAGGATTAAAAAGGAAGAGATAAAACCAGCATTATTTGCTGATGATATAATCTTCTGTAGAGATAATGCAAGAAATCAATAAGCAAGCTATTAGTTTTAATGAGAAAATGGATCAAGTTTCCTGAGTAGAACCTCAACTAACAAAAATCAATAGCCATTTTCTATGACAATAATACCAATAATTAGAGAATAGACGATATGTCATTTACAATAGGAAAATAACAAAAATAATAAATCAAATGTTTATAGGAGAATTATTTCAAGAAACATAAAAATATGATGACTTCTCAGATAATAATAATAATAATAATTCTACAATTATAATATAGCACAATACTGGACACACAACCAAAAAAGAGAACAGAGGGCTCAAAAAAACTCACAAAGATTATAAATGTTATATAAATCTGGCAACATAAACCAATGGAGAAAGATTAAATTATTTGAAAGACAGTATTAGAAAAACTGCTAAACTATATGTTTGGAAAGTTTGAATCCCTTTTTAACATCATATACAAAAGTGTACTCTATACAAATTAGAAATCTAACTGTGAAAGAAGAATACTGCAAAATTAATAGAAAAAAAAGTCAAATAGTTCAGTAATCTTGAAGTGAGGAAATATTTCTTACACATGACTGGAAAAGTATGAATGGTAAGGAGAAATAGTTGATTTCACTATACCAATGATCTCTTTTCATTAAAAAGTACTTTAAAAAGGAATAGTAATCTGCTACAGAAAAGATGTTTTAAGAATGTCTAGAATGCTCTGTATACTTTATATTAAAAATGCTTTGCATTTCTCCCAGTGCAATGAAACTCATATGGTTTCCCACCTTATTTAATGATGGTACAATTTAAAATATTAAAATCTTAGTCAACCTCTGTAGGAAGTTTTCTCTATGAAAATAAAGCTGTTTGAAAAAAATTATTTTATCAAATCTTTCTATAGATTTTTACAAATCTTTCTATAAAAATAAACATCTTTTGATCGTGTGAAAAAAAGAGATAAGTATATAAAATATAATGAAAGTGCATTTGCAAATCCAGAACTCATTCTGGATGGACAAAAGTTATAGATTGGCTACTCAAAGAAGGAGGAAACTAAGCAGCTGATAAGACTATAACAAGACTATGAAGAGGGCCAGGACTGTTGCTCAAGGTCTGGGGCTCAATCCCCAGCACTTCAAGAAAAAATAAAAAGAACGTGTAAAGCTGTTTTAACCTACTGTTAATCAAAATATATAAATTACCATAATGATGAAATGTCACTTTGTGCCTGTCAAATTGTGAAACTTAGAAAATTGGACAGCATTAAGTAATGCCAAGTATATTAGGAAATGGGATGCTTTCTATACCAGTGGTTAATTTTTGCTGGTACAAACTCTGATTAGATTTAGTGATACAATATTGCAATAATCTGTGATTATAATCCCATTCACAGTGTATATTTCAAGATGTTTTATATTCATAGTATATTCTCCATGATATTTTATAGGGAATTAGAGGCAACCTAGGTTATTTAAGACTCCAGAAATATATAGGTACTTAGAGGTGGATGAGTACTATGGAATGCTACACAGTATTTAGAAGTCATTACTAGATATACATATAGCCACCTAGTTATAAACCAATGATATTTGAATAAGGTTCAAGGATAAACTTTTTAATACATATGTCAGTTTAATCACAATACATTTTATAATGAGAAAGAAATATCTGATATGTAATGAAAATAGTAGAGGTAATAGAAGGGGTATCAATGGGAAACAGGAAATAAAAATGAAATCTGATATGAAATAAAAATGTAAGGGCCAGGGATTTAGTTCAGTGGTGCTGCCACCTGCCTTTCAAGCTCAAGGTCCTGAGTTTAACCCCTAGTACCAAAAAGAAAAAAAAAAAAAAGGAAAAGAAAAGAAAATGCAGTTATACACCGCATGATGATTTTTATGGACCCCAAATGAGGGTGTTCCTGTAAGATTGTGTCACCTAGTGACATCACAGCAGTCCTGTTTGTGTAAATACACTAATATATTTAGACAGCAATGAAATTATCTAATGATACATTTCTCAGAACGTATCTTCATCATTAAGAAATGCATGACCAAAAAATAAAGAAAAAGAAAGAAAAACAAGAAATGCATGACTGTAAATAAATGTAAAAATATAGAAGTTTTGCAGGCATTAATTGTAATAGCAAGTTTGAATAGAGGAGTGTAATAAGCTCAATTTTGTGCTGTGCAATAAAGAATTTCTCGGCCTTTGTTCCTGGCTCCTAGAAGTTAACCTCTAAATTTTTCAAATTTCACAAGTGATTAAGAATATCTAATTTATATTTGGACCCTGAAAATTTAGGCAAATTTATCATTAACTAATTTAGCTCTTAGTTGTTAATTAATTTTAACTATTTTGTTTTTAGCCAAGGTCTTACTATGTAGTCCAGGCTGGCCTGGAAATCACTAAGTTGCCCAGGCTGGCCTGGAATTTTCAATCCCCCTGCCTCATTAAAGGTATGCCTCATGATGCCCAACTTAATTTTAACTATATTTATTAACAAATAATTTATTCAAAGCTTATTCAGATTGGGGCTGACCACATCAGGAAGACCAATCTTATGATTAAAATGTTGGAACTTTGAGGCACATAACAGCCTGTCCTCCTGGGGTGAGAATAGGGGCTGGAGATTGAGTTTAATTGTACAGTAAATGATCCAAACAATTGTGTGTATTAATTAAATATCAATGAAATTCTGGACGCTGAAACCTGGCTGACTTTCTCTGTTAGTGGTCTGCATATTGTTGCATATTGATGTGCTAGGCATATAATATACCTAAAGGAAAATGGAAACTTTGTATTTGGACTATTCCTAGACTTTGTCCTATGTGTCTATCCATTTCATGCAGATTTGTGTTCTTTTGCTATAATAAAACTATAATGAAAATAGGATATATAACACTTTCCTAAGCTCTGTGAGACAGTTGAGAGAATTATGGGATATGTGAGGATTGGGGGACTACCAAATCTGTAGCCAGATGTTTACAATGAGGGTGATATGGAGACCTCTGAATCTGTGGCTTGGGTCTGAGTACAGCCAGTCATATGAAGGACCACCCTTCACTTCAAAAGCTTACCCTCTTTACAAGCCTCTGATGATACATACAATAGCAAAATCACCTAAAAAATTAACCATAGGGCATTGATGAAATAAACAAGATACTTCAATTATTTCAACATTAAGAAGACATATAATGTTACAGATGATACTTTAAGATACTATTCTAAATGCACTGAGGAACAAAAAAATCAAACATTATTATTAAAAAACTTTAAAAAATACTCCCTATTTCTTAGAGTCAAGTGATTTTTCTTTCATTTCACTGCTTTCTAATTCACCTTCAATAAACTTGAATTATTTTTCTAAGAAGAAAAATATGAAATTATCTGACTCTTAGAAGTACATTATTATAAGAAAAGTTTCAATTATTTTTCTTATTGTATAACATGTTTCTTTATCCATATGCTGAATATTGCTGTCATTGTTTGGTTGTAGCTCAGCCTCACATCCTTGCTGCTTGTCCTTAACAGGGTCCTCAGCATTTGCCCTTCAGTCCTTTTGCCTTTTCAGCAACTTTGCTCTCAACTCACAAAACTCCTGTTTTAGAGGAACTCTAAAGGTGGCTGAGAGCGCCTTGGGAAAAACATCATTAATCCAGCTCATCTCAATCTATGTCCAAGAGGTAAAATTGGACTCCAAAGGGACTCAGAAAATGAAGCCATTATACAATTCAGTGCAGAAAGAGTAGGCAGGAATGTAGCTATTCAAGCCTGAGTACACCTTGTAACATCATGATTCCATGTGATGTGGATCCACCAGGATAGAGCGGGCCACTGTGGTCCAGCCTGTCCATTCCATACTGATATCCTATTCTGATTTCAACAGTATTGTTCTAGAACAAGAAAAAGAAGATGAAATTGAAAATATCCATTAGGGACATTTTTCCCTCCATAATTTTTAATTTACACATTTTAACTTGTCTCTTAATCATCACCTCACATAAACCCATGTAAGTTAATTCTATTTCTGATTTTAAGAATTTTCATTGCCTGATACACTAAATAAACATTAGCACAACTTTGTGAACTGAGATATTCTGTGGTTCTTAAAGTGTTTGGTCTAAATTATTAGACTTCAGGTAATTTTTTTGAACAATAATGTTAGAAAGTATTCCACAGAATTATTGTATAGAGTTATTACATTAATTAATTTAATAAGAAAATATATGCATTCCTTTTTCTGGATTTTGTCATCTATAGACACTTCTTTGAATGGAATTTCTTCCCAAATATTTTCCAGCAAAATCTCAACTGTAGTTAAATTCAATTTTTAACTTATACACAGTTTCACTCCATATGACCAAATTTTTTCTAGAGAAAAACATAACATCATTGGCATTATTTTTTCACTACTAACCTCAAGTGGGACATTAGTGCTGTTTGATAGACAATACAACTATCAGGAAATCTCATTTCCCATTGCCTCTTAGACAATAATTTTATATCTCTTCCTTTTCCTACAAACTTTCGACACCTCTTCCATCTTCACACTGATTTATTGTATTTCACTGACAAAATAGAAGCAATCAGAAAAATCTTCCACCGGCTGCCATCAATTTTTTCCAAATATGATGCATCTACACCAGTCCATTTTACCATTCTTCTTGTTATGTGTACGAACATTAGTCCTTTTATCTAAAGCCAGTTCCACTGTTTTCCTCTCATCTACACAGACTTCACTCCTGCAATATTTCTTCCCCTCCTAAGTCATCAATTTTCCCTCCATACAGGATACTTTTCATCAGCTTGCAAACTTGTAGCATTATCTCCAATTGAACTCACATATCTTCCCAGCCATTGCGTTATTTTTCTACCTCTCCACCTTTACTATTGAAAGTATTGTCTAATTCCTATGTTATATACATTCTATTCACTCTAAAATTATTTTATTGAGATATATATAATAGATATGTAACACACTACAGAAAATACAAAGTATAACAACAGTATATATGAATAATTATAAGGGGAACCACTCCTATAATCATTACCTAAAATAAGAATTAGAGCCTTGCCAGCATTCCATTAACTCCATATTTCCTTTCCTAAACCTTTCTTTTCCTCACTCCAAGAGAGAACAACTATCTTGACATTTATGGTTGTCATTTTTTCCTTTTACTTATAATTAAACTACTAAAATGAGCATCTATAAATTGTCATTTTGTCCTGCTTAGTTTTGAATATTTAATACTTGAAATCCTGTGAAATCATGTGATAAGTACTTGGTGTCTTGCTTGTTCAACTATGTTTGTAAGATTCAACTGTGTTCCTTTTTATTCACTTGTGTTGCTATGTAATGTCTTCCAGTGTGACTGTATTCATTATATCATTTATCTTTCTGTGGTGTATCATTTATTGGTACTAACCCCACTTTAATCTTCATTATGGCCCCAAACTGCTCAAAGTATTCAAGTCACCAAAGTCAATGGTCAATTTCCATCCTTATGGGACTTATTGCCATCATTTGGAAAAATTTATCTAGCTCCTTGGAACAGTTTCTTCTCTTGGCATCTGAAATATCACTCTGTCGATTTTCCTTCTATCCTCATTGTTACTTTTTATCAGTGCCTTCTGTCAGCTCTAAATTTTTTTTTTCAGTCAGCTCTAAATCTTAAGTGCTGAAATACCCCAGGAATTAGTCCTTCAACTTTTCCTCCTCCATTTATACAAATGTTTTAGATAATCTTACACAGTCTATAGCTTTGGCTATTGTACATATTATCATTCTTAAATGTTATTTCTCCAATGTGGGCTCTCATCTGAAAATTTTACTCAGTACACTAAATGATTCAATACAGAAATGTAAGCGCATAAATCAAGCTTTCTGTTCTCATCTGCTGGCTCTCTCTCCTGGGAAGACTTTCCTAACTCTGAAAAAGGAAAACTACATTCTTTTGAATGCTCACACGATAACTATGTCATTGTTCTTGAATTTTTCCCCTCTCAATCATGTTAAATATAATTTTCCAAAGTCTAAGTGTGAATCTCATATAAGTATAAAATGAACATATGTCAGTGACACATTAAATAGGAAACTAGTAAAATGTATTTTTAAAGGCACTAAGAACTAAATATTAGGAAAAGAACTTTGAAATAGACATAAATGGGGTTAGTACCCGACAGAGGAATAAACTATAGTTTGAGAGTTATCACTACTAGACACAAGTCTGCAAGTTTACATGTAGTTTTATTAAATATGGGACCTTTAATCCAAAAAATCTACATACTGTAAGATAAAAATTGGGTGAAGTTTTGCTGCTATAAAACGTTGAAAGGACATGCAATCCACATTTTACCTTACTTGAAGGTTTTACATAATTATTAACATAAAAAGGCACCATATCAATAAATACTGATACTTCTAACATTAAAAAATATTTTCAGGATTCAAACACTTATCACTTTCATACTAACCACCCTCATCTAAATCCATCATTTTTTGTTTAGATATTTATAATCATGGCCTATCTGTTCTCTCTGCTTCTTTCTTTTCCATTCTATAACAAGGGCAGAGTGTTCTTGGTCTGTTTAAAACATTCCAATAATTTCTTGTCTTGATCAGAATAAAATTCAAAGTCCTTACTTTGATCTATAAGGCATAATGCTGTTGTTGTGGTGGCAGATTCCCTGATTTGACTTTCTCCACTCTGCTTTAGTCTTCTTGCTTATTCTCTATGAGGTGATTATCCTGCCTTAGGAAAGTTTTTTCTTAAAAAGCTCTTATTCCTAGAAATGGAAAATTATTTATATTCCTAGCTCTCTGTGCAGCTCCCTCATCCACTTCATTTGGATCTCTACCAAATGTTATTGTATAAGGGAAGCCTCCTCTGATTTCCTGTTTAATGAACTTTTACCCCTTGCCTTGATTTATTTTTCTTTATGATGCTTATAACCACCAGCATATTATTTTGATAGAACTTTTAGAATAGACATTAAAGTCTAGAAAGACATAAAAATAATATCATGTAGGAAGCAGGAGAACCTCATATTCCTATTACCAATTACCAGGCACTAGCCTCTTGAACTGCAGTCAGAGAGGTTCCAAGCCCCACACTAATTAGCTTGCTTGCTCTCCCACTGGATTATCTTAGGACAGTCGTTCTCTAAGTGTGGTTTTAGAACCAGTACAATCTGGATCAACTGGAATCTTGTTAGAAATGCAAATTTTCATCCTCAACTCTTAGCCAAAACTTTAGGACAGTAGTGGTGAGTCCATGGCACACGTACTGCAGAAGGCATGCAGAGCCCTCTCTGTTGGCAGGCCAGCCAAGTCAACCCCATCATCCCAGCATGGCCCCAAGTAAGGCTTAATTGTAGTATCCACACTCTGTGATTAAATAAGTGTGTTTTGGGTTGCAGTTTATTCACTCGGTCTCAAAAAAGTTAGCCATCACTCTTCCAGGATGTTCTGTGTTTTAACAAGATTTCCCAGAGGTTCTGCTGCTCACTTAAATTTAGTTCCACTGGCTTAGGTGGTGACCCCAATGCCTATGTAATTGTGCTTGATTCAACTGTCTCATATAAAATCTTGGTTTCTTTTGTTTCCTACCTGTGTGACTTTAACTAAGCATATAACTTCTCTCTGTCTCATTTTCCTTGTTTATGACCTTGTTTATGACCTGGTTAATAGCATTAACCTTGTAAGTATATTATGAAGATTAATTTAATATAGGTAAGTGAAATAGAATAATGCCTGGTACATGTTAAGTTTCAACTGCGGAGTGAATAATCATTGGCATTATTTACCAAAAATATTTTATTGAATATTTTTGGTATGTTTTCTCTATACTACTTTATAAAATCTTTGAGGGCAAATATATTTTATATTTCTATACCTCATACAACTGAGCATAAAGGGAGTGATTGAAAACTATGGTAAATATTTACATTTTAAAAATGTATTACAGTAAAAGACACATTATTAAGCTTTCTCAAAATACTCCCCCATCACTTTGAACTACTTATCTCCTCGTTTTGTTCTTTACACTTTCTGAAGCAGTTTTGGAGTCCTTTTTCAAGAGTGTCTTTACAAATTGTGATAAAAAGTGCTGCTGCTGAGTACCATTCCTTTGAAGGGGAGGATCATAAAAACATCATGGTACATCCCACATTATTCAGGGGATCTGGTACCACATCACTTCTGGCTCTTCCCTAAAGTCAAAATGACCATGAAAAGTAAATATTTTGAATCCTTCAGGACACTGAGGAAACCTAGATAGTGCAACTAAAGACACTCATTAAAAAATAACTTTCTGAACTGCTTCAGAAAGTGGAAAGAATGATGGGGTAAGTGTACTCAAAGTAAGAGGCAGTAGTTTGAGGAAGATTAATGGCAACATGTCTTCTACTACAGTCATTTTTTTAAAATGTAAAGGCATGTCATTTCTCGATCACATCTCATATCAAGGTTAGTATCACAATCATTAAGTGAGTGCTTACTATGTACCAGGGAATATACAGAAAGCTGTAATGTTATTTAATCTTTGGAACTCTATTAATTAGATGTCATTGTTGTTATATCATAAATATCTTTAAGTGATTGTTTGGAAGTATCCTGCTAATTACTCAAACCTAAAGAAGTGCGTATTAATTTTTCCACTGCAATTATTTTTGCATTATTTCAGAAACTTTAGAAATGTCATAACTGCTAATGAGTCTCAAACATTACTCATATAAAGAGAAGTTATACAAACTGTACAATTTTTGTAGCTTATTTTAATTGCATAGAATTTCAGTGAACCCACATATTTATATATCTCATTAATTTGTTATAAAGAGCAAAAGATGGTTAATGTTAAGTCAAGTTTCCTATAAATGACTTAAGGAATATATTAATTATCTTGCTCCAAATGAATAATTATAAGCAGGTGCAGTCGAGATATGATCATTTAACTGACAGCAAACAGCTTCTGATGGTTTCAATAACCAAGATAATGGTGGTGTCAGAGACGCTTGTTAAACTCATTGTTCGTGCCATCTCTTCAATACACTAGAGAACTTCAGCTGGAGTCTCCTTACAGATTGGTTGTCCTGCTTATTTAAATAGCAGTTTATTTAAACGCACACACACACGCACACACATACACACACCAAAATTCCATTATTTCTAACATACTTCTCTGTAATAAATTATGTTCCTCAGTGATTGAAACTCTGACTGACAGAAACAATTATATGTTTATGTGGGCATTGTCATATTATTGTTGACATCTATCTCCAGGTAAATATACAGGAAATGAAAAAAACTGTAAGTTTCTGACCAAGGTTCTAAGGTCCTAAGATCCTAAGAGGAGGCTATGCCATGTTCCCCAGATTTCAAAAGGAAAGGAAGCTGGTGGACTTAGGCAAAGTTGATTTGCCATGCTTAGAACCCTTACTTGAATTGAACATGAATTATACTTCTACAAACAAACTAAATTTAGCACCAAGGGCTATACACATAAATATAGTGGGAAAATGGATGTTGGTTTCTAGTATATTTCATTGGAACTTCAAACCTTCTCATCTTAGGTCTCCAGTTATAAATGGGAGGAATCAAACTCCAAATAGCTTAAGTGGAAAAATTAATTAATTGACTCAACTAACTGAAAAGTCTAGGATAAGAGCTCATCTCAAGCCACAGATAGACAGTTTCCCCTGGAACTTACTTCTCCCCCAGGCAGGGTTTCTGTTAAGACAGCCATGGTTTTTCAGGTTGAAATGGAGATACCTCAAAGAACTGGGACTACAGGCCCCATTTGACCCAGCTATTCCCCTACTGGGAATCTTCCCCAAAGAATTAAAAGAATCATACCACAGCGATATATGTGCACCTATGTTTGTAGTGGCACAGTTTGTAATAGCTAAAGCTTGGAAACAGCCCAAATGCTCATCAAATGGAAACTGGATAAAGAAGATGTGTGTTTTTTTTTATAAAATAGAGTACTACTCAGCCATAAAAAATGAGAAACTAGAGACATTTATAGCTAAATGGATACATATTGAGGCCATACTCTTAAGTGAAATAAATAGGACACACATGTGTAAATACTAAGTAGCTTCTCTAGTGTAAGAAACTGAAAGTGTAAATAAGGGTTAAAATGATTAAAATGAATACTTGATAATTTGAAATAGGAAAAGGTCCAAAGGTGTAGGGGTGGCGGGAGGGGAAGGGGAAAGGGAAGAAGGGAAAGGAGAAATTATGAGAAAAGAAAAAAAAATGGAAACAAAATCTATGTAAATAGGGAAGGGTGGAGGGGGTGAAGGGTGCACAGGTAATGGGGGAAAAAATAAGAACCAAGATATGTCAGGTACAGGTACAAGCACCCAACGATAAATGTAAATGTATTGTATACCTAAAATGTACTGATGAATGTATGAAAAAAAAAAGAGATAGGAATAGTGAACATCACCCATAGTGCCAAAGACCCACATCAAGCCAGTTTAACAACCTCAGCTGAAAAAATGGTTCCTTTTCTGTGTCTGTCAGAATTTCTGGTGAAGAATTTGATAAGGTTAAGTAGGACCGTAAACCTAGGAATGTAGGAATTCAAGGAAAGTAATGTAGGAATTCAAGGAAACAGTATGATCTCTTTGAATTGAATATTGGAATCAGTGCCCAACAAGAAAGCAAGGTTTTGTTTATCAAAATAAGTGGAAAGAGACACTGAGCACTTAGAATCACAAAGTCCTGTGCACTTTATTGTGGACTGTCTAGCATATATGCATCATTTTTTTGGCTTACATAGCTACTTTAAAATATGTAATACATAACAACTGTGAGACCCTGTCTCAAAAATAAAATCCCAAATATGTAATACATAGCAACTACCACATACTTCTCTGGTGTATTGTTCAAACTCTCCATCTGTTTCCAACTTCAGAATTTTTCTACTTCATGTGTATTCTGTCTTCTGGACAGGACATGACTCCTCATGGTATGATCAACCATACCTGATTTCTATTTTAGGGTCTGTTGCTTGCAACATAATATTCATCACACAAGGATTTCTGATTGAAAGCGGCAATTTAGGGCCAGGGATTTAGCTCAGTGGTTCCGGCGCCTGCCTCGCAGTGCAAGGTCCCAAGTTTGGTCCCCGTTACCAAAAAATAAAAACAAACAAACAAAAAGAAAGTGGCAATTTAATTCTAGAACAATACTGTCCCCCCAAACATGTCCTCAGAACTCCAGCTCTTTGACAGGTTCTTCTCATATGATGAGTATCATGTTGTTGACACTCCAAGGTCTCACAACCCAGTAGCTTTGCACTAGTAGTGGAAAAGAAGTTAGGATTAAATTAGTTTATATGTATAGGGTCTTAATCACAGGACACAGTAAGTATTAAATAAATGACAGCTTTTTATATTACAGTTCATTATTATTACTATATTGTCAGCATCATCGTTATCCTTCCCCAAGGGCTTCTGGCAGGTAACATTGATTGGCTTGACTTAGGATATGTGATCCTTTTGTGGCAGGGAGGAAGAGAAATTGAATCATATTCTCACTCAATTAAACCCAGAGAATGGATTATTCTCAGGCCAACTGGCTCTATTTCTAGAAGGAATAACAAATGTCAAGAAAGCAAGAACAGCATATTGTCTCTATAGTTTTCTTATCAACAATCTAGTCCATTTCTTTAATATTTGTTTTTGTTAAAAATTTTTAGATTTTACAAAATGCAAAAGTAGTCTGAGATCAAAGATGGAAGCTCTGGATGAATGATCTCAGTTGGATTAACATGGCTACATAAGGATGTTAATGATACTGATTATATATTTAATATAACAAAGATATTTTTCATAGTGTTAATAGAGAATTGGTATTAAAGTTTATACTTCCTAGTTTGTAATCTTTAGCTAAAGTATATACCAATGCATTATTTAGAAGTCATTTTTGAAAGAATTTATTTGATTTATTTAAATGTAATACTAATTTTACAGGTAAAATTAATATGGATTTTCTGATCTATGAATATATTCTATTATTTGTTTTCAGCATTTTCTTTTATGAGTTATTTAACCTATGATTTTACAAGGAAGAAAATAATAACAACAACAAAAAAACCAGTGAAGATATCTGCTCTGAAGTGTAATAAAACAGGTGTGCCTTAATAGGTCTACTAGGAATCTTTTAGCTGTTAGCATCTTTTAAATGGTTCTGCTGAGAAACCATGTTTTCATAACAAGGTTGGTGAGTATTAAGCCTGTGATAGTTCTTTCTGGGATTACTATAATTTACAAAAACAATAAAAACCTGCTAAAAACATTTATGTATTTTTAAATGTTTTAATCTAGGGATCCCACTGATATTTGTGGTGAAGGATTTGCCCAAGGCTATATAACCCTGCTTGTACATTGCCAGGACTGCAATCTGTTTTATGACAAAACAGATTCATTTATCTCCAAATAAATAAATTACTTTTGTGAACATTTAGAAACATTTGCATAATTAGTCTGTAAGATCTTAGCAGTCTTTTTCATAAAAATTAAACTAATCTAATCTTGGACAGGGTAAACAGACTTACTCGGTTGAGAGCAGCCTTCAGGCAAGGAACTTACCGCATTCTACAGGAACTGTAAGGCTGATGATGTTTGTTAATTATGCAGAGCTGTTACTCCCAGTAATAGCAGCGTTTGTATTGCCTGAAGCTTAGATAGCTACTCCCAGGCACATAAAATTAGACTCTGTTTTTTTGACATACTCTTACAAAAAAAAAAAAAAACCCAAAGAAGATACTTCAAAATGATTATATACTTTCAACAAGGAGGACATTAGTTTGCCATTGATGGATCCTAGATCTGCATACAATTGGCTCATTCTTCAGTCATGTGATCTTGATTATCTTCAGATCTGGAGTTTTTCAAGATGTATACAGATACACAGAGCTGAAGCTTAAGAAAAGATCAGCAAAATATATGGTTATATATCAATCTTCAGAATATTTTGGAATTTCAAGTTTCATAAAAAGGACACTTTAGCAAATAAGTTATTTTAAAGGATGCTCATTTTATTTATAATGATCAGAAAGAAACATTGTGAAAAATAAATAAATGAAAATAAATATTTTCCAAACTTCCAGTGTTTTGTTTTTTTTTCTAATAGTCTCTTTATCAGTTTGGCTTATGCAGTGATTTTAATGTTGACTTAATGTCTTAGTTACTTTTACCTCATTGCTGAGACAAAATACCTGACACCCAAAGTTAAAGGGGGAAAGGTTTGTTTAGCTCACAGCTTGTAGAGGTTTCAGTCCATAATTGTTGGCTCCAAAGCAGGATGGCTTGACAGAGGGGCACTGCAGGAAAACCAGTTCATGGCAAGCAGAAGACAGCAAAGGCAAGCAAGGAACCTTAACAGTGTCTTTCTGCCCCCTTTATTTTATCCAGACTGCTCACACCCTTAATCCTAGTGCCCTTAAGCCTAGCTTTGCACCCTGAATCAATTCCACTGTCATATACTCTATATCCAGCCACCTCTGAAAAAACCCCAACTATGATTGGATGAGGCTTTAGGGAGACATTTAAACTCAAGCCATAACACTTAGCAATGGAATCACTGTCTCTCTTCCTGCTTATAACTATTTATTTCCCTTAAAGACACAAAACTTACAAATGATTGTATCCATCAAACAAACAAGAGATGATCACTAAATTATTTGAGAAAAACTTCATATTTCATTTATTATATCTCCTACAGCTCAAGATATGTATTTCTGCATTCTGTTTTTAAAGATACTCTACATACTTGATGATTCTAAAACCAAGTTCTGGGAGCATCAGTGAATTAGAAATTTATCAGTGGACTAAATGTTTACCAGTGCCAATACTTAATACATTTACTTTTGTTCTTATGAAATATTATATAAATATGCAGTAACACTAACCATCAGAAGAGTGATATTATTTGTTTTTCTACATATTGTAGCTCATTTTGTTTATAATTTATTCATTTATGCACAATATATTTTATTTTCACTTGTATTTAGATGGGCTCCTAGAATGATTATTTATTCTTGAAATGTTCAAAGTTCACAGAGCATTTAATTAAGACATCACAAACCTTTCTCTCCATGTGAATAAATGTGCGATGTCACAAGTACGAGGGATATGAGACTGACAATCAGGTACTAGAAATTAAGCATGGAAAGGTGTCACGTAAATTCCAATTTTCCAAGAGGAAAATGAGAAAGATAAAGCAAGGGAAAAATTTATTTATCCTTCTTAAAGAAGTTTTCTTGCAGTGAAAGTGTGAACAATGATTTCTGCTTATTTATTTATTTTTACAAATTATACTTTTGGTAACTTGGAAGTTAATTGAAATATAAATTTAAATATTTGGATTAGATTCATCCATTTAACTCTGAAATGTGATTTTCTCTAAAATGTCCTTCTGTTTAAGTTTTTTAAATGTCTCACCTACTTATTAAGATTGTATTTTCCATTTGTCCTGCAAGAATTTTCCTTTATCACTTTTAGAAATTATGAACATAACAGGATATATGACCTGTATTCTTTTTCTTTTAATTAAATGAATATTTATATATATGACTGAAATTATCTTTAATCTTTTCTATTTTATTCTGTCTACAATGACAATTTTTTTTGCTATTAAAATAATATTTTTTAAAAAATGCTTTAATAGCAGTAGCAGATGCCTCTACAACAGCAAAATAATTTTTTTTTTTCCAGAAGTGAGGTTAACAGGGTATCTTGGTTATTTCTCATTGTTGGTACAAAATAGCTGACATTCACAAGCTAAAGGAGGGAAGGTGTATTTCAGCACATAGCTTCTAAGGTTTCAGGCCATAGTCAGCTGGCTTCAGAGGAATATGGCATGGCAGAGGAGAAACAGTCTTCAGCAGGGTAGGCAGAAAGCAGCAAGTCTACCTCCTTTCTATCCCTTTATATTCCATTCAGGCTACTGATTGGTGCCACCTACACCAGGGTTGAGCTTTCATTATCCACACCTAGAAGCATGCTAAACCAATTTAGTAATCACATACCCTTAATCCCAGTATTATAACCCTAATCAAGTATCACATACCCATGATCTAGCCACCTCCCCAAAGCCCTATGAGTGCATTGAGGGGACATCTAGAGACAAGTCATAACACAGGACGATAGAGAAATTAATTTGCATGCTTTGCTACTAAGAAATACTGGGAATATAATCTAGCTCATACATGTAGCCCAATTAGGGATGGGAGACCACTCTTCTTCCATCAGCCTGAATTTGGATACCACCCCAGGGCCAAGTCTCCTTCCATTGTTTTAAGAGAAGCAGAAAATAAAAGTAACACAGCCGGGGATTTAGCTCAGTAGTTCTGCTGCCTGCCTCAGCAGGGGCAAGGTCCTGAGTTCGATCCCTGGTACCCCCCCCCAAAAAGTTAAAAAAAAACGTAACACAGATCCAAGAAAATTCTAAAGCTGCAGGCCAGAGCACGTACATGTTATGGTTCATGGCCTGACCTTCTCTATCATTTTCCGAACTCAAACCTTGTTAATGGTTCATACATATGGACTGTATCTGATGTATGTGATTTAATCAGGGTGAATTTTTGGGCAGGCAGACATATTGTATATTATGGTGCCCCTGAGATGATTCACCACCCTGTCAATCTTTTCTGTTAATCTTCTCCAAAGACCGAATGAGAGGCACGGAGACAGGATGTGCTTTTAAACAAATTCCAAAGCCTGATTAATATGTGCACTTTTTATTTTCCTATTTCCCCAACACCACTTTTCTGTTTGCACCACCTTTTTGTTACTGTTGACAATGATCTGTCCTGGGGACATTTTCCCATTATCTTCAATAAATGTAGCTGCTTTTTCTTTTACTATTGGATGTACACTTGCAATTCTTTGTTCATTGAACACTAGAACTTGAAATCTATTTCTCAGATCTATCACAAGGAATCATTTCTTGGTGAGTCTAATCAGAAGACCAGAGCCAGGAGCCAGCAGCCACCAGTAAACAGCCAGAAAAAAGCCCTGACAAATAGGAAAGTAACACTCTTCTTGGGGAGATTTTTTTCTCTCTTCTCTCTCCGTTTTTTACCCCCCCTTTTTTGCAAGTGACCAAGGAAGTTTGTTGTGGGCAAGGCACAGATTTGGGGTGAAAACCTCCCCAGGAGTGGGGGAGATGATCAAGCTGTGGAGCAAAAGGCTTTGACTTTCACAAAGGCTAGGCAGGCTCCCTTGGCTTAGTAGGGGTGGTGTTTGTGTGACAGTATGTGGATTCCATTTCAATGGCTATGATTTCCCACATCCCTACAGAGATGTAGTTGAGCCATGCAGAAATGAGGAAGGAGACGTTCATGTGCCCTTGGCCCCAAGAGCTCACTGGGGAACTGGGGTCTGGACACCCTGACCTGGACAGGTTCCTCAGGCTGCTTTTTTGATGTTTAACTTGGGATCAAGAGGCCTGGATCTGATCTGCCTGATGTGATTGCTTTTTTTTTTTTTTTTTTTTGAGGGGCACTGTTGAGAGCATGCCTTAGATAGTGTGGATTTAGGTGGCCATTTGCATAGTTGCCAAGGTTGTTTCTGGGTCCAGTGGAGTCCATGGACTCAAACTGAGTGTGTGTCGGTTTATGGTTTGCTTTCCTACCTTGTCTGTCTCATGAAGGAATTCTGGTTCCCATCTTGTTCCCGACTGCTCCCAACCCACTTGCCTTTCATCTATTAGAGAACTCAAATTCTTTGGCTTTTCTGAGAAAGGCAGAAATTTGAAAAACAGAATACTAGCTTGGCAATTCATGCGCAGGGAATGGAAAAAAAGCTAAATCAGATGTGTTTTAAAAGTGTAATTTCATGCTGCCAGCAGTGGCTAGAAGCAGCTGCTGTTACTATATCTTCCTGGCTTCTACAGCCAATTTATAGCTATCACTTCCTGGCATCAGTTCTCTAATACTATCTCTGTTTGTCTCTCCATTCTACTTGGGCCTGCTTTTGCCTCAAGTTTATGTCCCTCTCTAAAAGGGCCTGTAACCTGTCTTTGCTAATTGAATTTTGCTTGCCTAACTTTTCATTGCAAAGAAATTTTCTTTTTGCTATCAGATGTATATCTTTGTGTGGTGTGACCTAGCAAAAATACATGAAAACTATCAGGATTTTTGGTGTTTTATTAACAAAAGTGCTTACTACTACTCCTTAGACAGGTATACTGTGATGTTAGGTAGTTTTATAATTGGCTTGAGGTGTTGAACCAGTAGAGTACTCCAGCTCCAGTCCAGAAGATGATTCATGGCAATAGGGGGAGACTTAAAAATTCACAAGGAAGTGGCACCAGTGTCCACACAAAGCCAGATTCTTCTGGCTCCCAAGGAAATTAGCTTTATCAGAGAGCGGGTTTATCAGCTTTATCTGAACAGAATGGGTTATAAACCTAGAAGATGCCCTGAAAGATTGACTCAGGGAAAGGCTTGTAAATTATTTTATAATCTAATCTCAAGGAGTTCAGTTTTACCAGGTTACACCCTGGCCAGGGATGAATAGCTTGGGAACCACCAGGGGATGCCCTGTAAGGTCCCCATGAATAGGTTGGGGATTGACCCAAGGAAAGGCCTGCAAGGTTCCCACAACTCCTCCTGCCTACAAAACCCATTTTGGGATGCACCTCATCCAACCTACCCAACTCCCTGTGTAAATGGCTTCTCAACAGGTCCTCATTTTTAGTTATGGATACAGAGCAATGCAAAGAGAAATTGGTTAGATTTTTCTATGACTCCAAAATGTTTTCTGATGGTTTCCATACCCTAACAGTGTTTTTTAGTATCATCTGTCAAGATGTCCAGTTTATCCTTGTTTCTTGCTGCATAGCAGTATAACAACAAAAGAACAAAAGATAACAGCTACAAAACAGACTAATGATGAAGCCTTTGTGCATCACCCACTGATGATATTTGGACTCTGTTATGGCTTATATCTAGTTGTTCCACCAAAGCCTCATGTACTCATAGGTGGGGGTTTTAGGAGGTAACTGGATCACAGGTTTGTGATACTGGATTATGGTCATGTGATAACTGGATTAGTCCACTGATTAATTTTAGCATGGTTCTTGGTGTGGATAATGGGAAAGGCCACACTGGGTGTGGGTGGCACCAACCAATAGGCTTATACCCTCATAATATAAAAAGAGAAAGGTAAGACTTGCTGCTTCTGCCTCTTGCCTGCATTCCATGAACTGTTTCTACTCTGCCACATCTCACTGCCATGCTATCCTGCCCTGGAGCCAGCTTACTATGGACTGAAACCTCTACTAATTGTGTGCTGAAATAAGCCTTTTTCTTCTTTAACTTGTGGGTATTAGGTGTTTTGTTCCAGCAATGAGAAAGTAACTAAGACAGATCCCAAGAGGGGCCTGAGTGGAATTATAACAGTGAGTAGAAAAACCAACTGGAGATTGCACCTCTGGGCCATCTTAGAGGTATGTACCAGGGCTTGTCCGAGTCTACAAATTACAATAACCTCAGGACTATCAATTAAGGATTTGTTGAAAATCCAGCTGCTTTTCAACTCTGGTTTAAAAAGCCACTCTGTAAATACACTCATTTAGACCCCTGGAGTTTAGAGAAGTTTAGGATATCCTGGAACAGTATTTAATTAGTCAGCCAGCCCCAGATATTAGGAGAAAGCTCCAAACAGGGTCACAAACTGAGATAAGCCCATTAGTCTGTATGACTTACTTGGTTTTTAATAACTATGACAAAATGGAGGACAAATGAGAGTTAGTAAGGAAAAGAGACAGGCTAATGCTATGTTCACCCTAATGGGAAAGTTCCATAATAAAGTCTGCAGCACTAGGGGAAACCAAGGTAATCCAAAGAGTTATGATATCAAGTCAGAGGCTTCAAGTGCAAGTGATCAGGGTACTGGGCAAAGAAGTGCCCTCTAAAGCCACCAAAACTTTGTTGGGTCTGTCAGAACATGAAGGAATGCCTTTGGCATTGTAGGAGGGACTGCCCTCATTCTCAGACAGGGATGACATCATTCACCACCATGGTGGTCAGAGAAGAATGCCCAGACAGTGAATCATGGTGTCTGAGGCAGCTTGTGTAGCCCCCAAACCAGGGATATCCTCATCACCTTGCAGGAGCCTTTAGTGACCATAGATATAGCTGGAAAGCCTTTGTGATATTGGGCATCTTATTCAGTTCTAATTTCTAATTGCAGTGAGCTTTCATAGCATTCCTCAGTTGTTGTGGATCTTAAAGGAATTAGATTGTCACCTTTCTTTACCCTCATAGTTGAATTGCTGCTTGGAAGATTTCCTTTTCCAAGATGCCTTTATGGTGATACCCGAGTGCCTCATACCAGCAATTGAAAGAGACATACTTTCCCTACTCAGGGCCACTCTGTTATTCAAACCTCTGGTCACCCAAATTCTAGTTGCTAGAGACCCAGCCAGCCTTCCACAATGGTGCCTGATTTCTCTGCTGGGAATTGATCCCCAAGTACGGTATGATGGCACCCAAGGAGAACTGTCAAAGGCCTCAGTAGTCATTCAACTGAGGGACTCTAATCTATACCCTCACAGAAGACAGTATTACACTAGTACAGAAGACACAGAGAAGCTAGGCAGGGACTAAAGCCCATTTTTGATACATTTTTGGATACAGGGTTGCTGGTGCCATGCCAATCCCTGTAGACTACACCTATTTTACCAATAGTCAAGCCATCAGGAGAATATTGCCTACTGGGAGATCTCAGAATCATCAATAAGATAGTAAGTAGTACCTATTCACCCATTAGTAGTAGACCCTTACTCCCTTTTAGCATAGATTTCAGGAGACACTAATTGGTTCTCTGTCCTTGATCTCAAAGATGACTTTTTTCCTATCCCTGTGGATCCTAACTTCCAATACTTGTGTGAGAAGATCCTCACACAGGAACTTGCCAACAGTATACTTAGACTGTCATGCCTCAGCATTTTGGAGATAGTCCTTACCTGTCTGTGTGTGCCCTAACTTGATACTAAAGAGACTTGAAGTTTAAAAGAGGAAGTCTATTACAATACATATATGACCTCCTCATTGTAGTCCCACCAAGGAGTGGGACCATTAAAACACTCCATTTTCTAGTAAAAAGGGGTTACAGGGTGTCCCCAAATAATGTCTAGATTTCTCAACAAAAAGTGACATATCTGGGATATGATTTAACATTAGAGCAAAGACTACTCTTCTCAAGGAGAACAGAGGCTATTTGCAATCTCAGTTCTCTAGAGTCTAAACAGCAGATGAGTGTTTTCTTGGGAATGGTGGGATTCTGCCATATATGGATACCCCATTTGGAATAATAGCCAAACTCTTACATGAGACAGCTCATGTTCATTAATAGCAGTGGCCATACAACATCGTAGGGGACTAGATCTCCTAACTGCTAAAACAGAAGGATTATGTTTGTCTCTAAAAGAGGGATGTAGTTCCTATGTCAATCAGTCTTCAGCAGTGAGATACAGCACAGAAGCTGGCTGATTGAACTTCTAAGATCTGGTAGAAATTATATGAGTCATGGATGTTCTGGTCAAATATCTGAAATTTGAGATTCTTGGTTACTGTTCTAAACATGGCCTTTATTAATCCTTTTTATAACCTTACTATTTTTTTTTTTTTTTTTTTTTACCAGGGATCAAACTCGGGACCTTACGCTTGTGAGGCAGGTGCCAGAACCACTGAGCTAAATCCCCGGCCCTAACCTTACTATTTAAATCTTACGTATTTAATCTCTTAGTCAAATTCATTTCTCCTTGTTAGATAGCTGCTAAACTACAAGTGATGGCCCAAGCTAAGGATCAAAACCC
This sequence comes from Heterocephalus glaber, assembly GCF_000247695.1. Next base: position 25,470,196 of record NW_004624730.1, on the reverse strand, counting down.
ACTTCCATGTCTACTACAGCTCATCAAGAAATCCTTGGAAGAGGAACATGGCTCCTTTGACCCATTATATCAAACAGGGAAAGAGTTCCTATGGACCTTCCTCCTTTAGCAGCCCTTAAAAACTTTCAGGGACCAGGTGTTTCAGGGGGGAATGGTATAGGCACCCCAACTGGAGCATCACTCCTCCTCCATCCACCTAAATGTGGGCAACAGCCCAGGGCCAATCCTTTTTCTTTTGTCCTAAGAGAAGCAGAAAATAAAAATAATAAGGACATAGGAAATCTCTAGAACTCCAGGGCAGAGCACACGCATGTTAGAGTTCATGGCCTTCAGTTACCTTTACCTCATTCAAACCTCATTAGGTGTATGTTTGCTTGCAGTCCAGAAAAATAATAATAATGCCTATTGCCAGGATAAAGTTTAGCCAGTTTTGTTAGTAGCTTATTATAAAAGACTAGTTTGTTTTTCCAAGGTTCAGTTTCTTCAGCTGTGATACAGATTAACTGGATATGCAATATCTCCTTGGACTACTCCACGTTGTCTCAGCCATGCTGCCTCCTGTGCCGTGAAAATAAAGTCATTTTTCTCTGACCAGGGATCACCCACCTTTTGCTAGCAAACATAAAACTTTGGCAAGTTAATGTCTTAGCTTGCCAAAAGATAAAATCTCAGAGCCTTTACAATTTTTGGTAGTGTTTTAAGAGCCAACAAAGATTTACTTTGCTAAATAATTGGATTGCACATTGATAGTTACAATGCATGGGACCTTACTTTCAACTTTGGATTCTAAACCAAATATGGAAATCCTCAGTCCTCGATTTTATCATAAAAGTTGTTATATTGTAGTACTGCTTAAAGTGAAATTTCAGAGTAACCATTACCACAAGAAAAAAATATCACTTTTCATAATATTATTAAACATAGCTTACAACTTCACTATAATCAACACTTATTAGCCAATATTAAAGCATATATATGAATATCAGAAATAAAATTCTAACAAAGGAATATTGCATAGGGATTAGTTTTTATAAAATATATATAAGGGTAATACTTAGACCAAAGTTCATTTTTATCAATAATTTAGGTAGATTGTGATTCAAAGTCTTTCATATAATTTTGAGATGTTTTTGTTCAACTTCCTGTCCATTCTAATTAAATCACCATTTATTATCTTGTAAAAACCCCGAAGTTCAATTTTACTAGAATCAGTCTCTCAATTTCCTTGTGTTTTCCTCTACGTGTCTACATATTTTAAATTCAGGTCTTCTTTATGTGGACTAGCACAGTCAAGATTAGTTCCTACCTCTCATAAGTCCATGTAGTCGGGTAAAGTGCTCTATGGAATTCTGCAGGATGCTAACACCAGACAAAGGAAGAAGTTCTCCCACCATGTGTCAACCTACCCTGGGTGTTTTGTTCATTGCTTTTATCACATTATATAAAGGACACACACTGCTCCAACACAGAAACTGAGACATATTATCAGGGTCACTCAACATGTTAACTGATGATAAAGTGTTCTTCATTATAGTAGATGAAAATGAATAATAAAGAAGCTCTCATGTTTTTTACCCACAGCTTAATAAATTATATTCTATACTTTGGTTCTGAACCTTTTAGGAAAGCTGAAAAAATGTAGGCATGCAAGTTGTCAATTCATTTATGACCTGCTCTTTCATTTCCTTCTTCACGATATTGGAATAAGATTTCTGAAATTTATTTCTTTCCATTGCCTTCCATCCCAAGGGGTTGTAGTGACTTTGCTATTGAAAATTTCTAGATTGCTTTCCAGAATGTTAATAGTCTCTCATATTAAAGATATTTATAATATTTGAAGTGGTTTCTATTATGCTAACTGGTCTTTGAGCATTGATATGGGACATATTATATTCTACACATAACAGGTCAGTTTATTTAACATTATACATCCATGAAGAAAACCTGATAACTTGAATTGAAAGTGGAAATATTTAATTTCAAAATGAGTGGATGAGACAAGTTGGCCCTAACTTTGATGACCAAAGTTGCTTACTTAAATCCATATATGGCAGATTTAGGAATTTCCAATAAGATTTCACTGATGCAATACCAATTCAGGAAAGGCATCTAAAAATCTCTCCTTGGTCAAACCAGAGTTCCAAAAGATGGATTGGATTCCATTTTCCACAGCTTCAGAACTTAAGCTTAAAAACTGATAATAGATGGGCTACTTCTGGAACATCATGTGCCACCAGAGGAAATCCAGTTTTCTTGTGCAGAAGACATTGACCATTTCATCTAAAAGAATAAAAAAAGCCACCAGAAGTGAAGAAAACTAAGAAAATAATTGAGAAACATGCTACTACAATGCTGAATGCAGAAAGGAGATTGTAACTTATTTGTAAATGAAATAGCTGTGTAAACTTCATTTGATGCAAATACCTGATTGGTTGCAAAAGGCGTAAGAGAGCACGCTATCAGTGACAGTCTCATAGAAAACACTTTAAATGTTAAAAAAATTCTCTCAGGCAGAGAGCCACTCAGCATTACAAATGTCACAAACAGAATTCTACTGTCGATTTACTCCTGCTTAATTTCTTCTTAGGCATTTGATCTCAGCCTATCAACTGTTTGTGGCTGTCCAATATATGTCTCTCATGATGTTTCTTAAAATCAGGCTAATGGCACATTGAACACATCAGGAAAGCTTTGTTCTAACATTATTGTAAGGCTGTTTAGTACATTCATCATGTCATATTATTTGAGGGTCTTCTATATGCAAAGTGGATTCCTACATGTGGAAATAGAGGAAGAAAACAGAATTCTGACTCTTAAGCTCTCACTACAATGTAGAAGGCTCACAGTGTGAGTTAGTCACTGAATTTCTGTTTGTGATTCTAATAATCTATGAATATGAGCCTTAGCTGTCAAGGCAGATATGTTGTATCATTATCTCAAAATGAGCATTGTCTTCACTATGTAAAATTACCTTGTGATTTGTGTCTGGTGCTTTTAGATGGGTGCTATTTTGAAAATGCCAATATTTTCATTCTTTTAAAGGCATAATAACATTATATCATTAGCACTACAGCTTGTTACACATTTTTAAATTATTGACTTTGATTCTAGAGTCTTTCTAGAAAGACTAAAGGCATTAATTTTCATGAAAAAAGATTCTAGAGGAACCATACTCTACTCTACCTACGGCTAATTTTCTTGTGGAAAAGCCTAGCAAATATGTAATCTGGTCCAAATTGTCTCTGCATTTTAGTAGTCTTTTCTCAAGAATGCACTTGCATTTCTGCTCCTATTGAGTGTGGGAATCATATGTATGCATTTCCAAATCTATAGATGTCTGCTGTATTTCATAATAGTTATAAAATGTAATTAAATATAATATAATATATATATATCAGAACATTTAATGTTTCTATGGAAATCAATTAAAATACCACAAAAGAACTACATAAAGATGATTGTTGGAAATTTTGCTTTGGAATAAGGTATATTGAATATAAATATTTGCAAAACAGACTACAGCAATTAACAAATCCAAAAAGAACTGCTCAAATTTTTTACAAGTATTTACCAGTTCTAATTTTTAAGTGTTTTAAAGTTGTTGAAGAAACAGCTAATCACCAAGTTTATATTTAGACAGAAAGTTTTGGTCCTAGAACAGAAAATTGATGAATAAACGTACACACATAACTTTTCAATTTAAATAACTATTTAAGATATATTTAACTGAATTTTCAAATAAGCATGTGATCACAAAGCTAAACTTTGTTAGATAAATAAAGTTTTTCTGTAGTTAGGTAAATGTATTTTCCTCTCACCTTGTATATAAAAAGGTGTGATTCTGAAAATACACTCATGTTTTCTTCCTCTTTGAATCTAATATATTTTGTAATGACCAATTAATAAATGTTTGCTGAATGAATGGTTGATAAGTCTGAATCTATAGCTCAACAACTAAGTCACTATCATTTTAGTAAAAGCTAAAAATAAAAACCCTCAGTGGTACTGCACTCTGCCTCGCAAGCACAAGGTCCTGAGTTCGATCCCCAGTACCAAAAAAACAAATAAAAATAAAAACCCTCACTTTTGGAAAGAAGATTTATCATTGTTTTGTGTGAACTTACAAGGCATTGGTTTATATGAGGTTGCATTTAATTCTCTTTTTCTCCTTTGTCAATTTTATATTGCACATAATCATTTTTCTTAAAGGTTGAAGTGCTGCATCTAATGATAAACATTAACAAACATAATATTAATAGCAACAAATATATTTAAGCCACTCTTGTACTAAATGCAGATGTCATTTCATCAGTCCCAACACATTATTACCAGTCATAAAGTTAATAAATGAAGTTTGTAAGAAAATCTTTTGCAAGATTTTCTACATACCAGTTTACGTAAAAGAAATAGAAGCTTTGAAAAGCCAATTCTTGAATGAATACAGTATATTAATCAAATGTATTTCTTGGCACTTTTCTTGTGGTCACCCAAGGGGAAGTATATCTGCCATTCCCTAGCAAGCATAAAATCTTGCTCTGACTTTCAGTTGCAACACCAATGTAATTGACATGTACTACTAATCAGATGATTATAATACACAGTAATAGCTTTCCCTCTGTAAGTCAAAGTGATATGCTTCAGTGGTTATCACAGCATGAACAAGGCTACCATCTTTATACAGTATACACATAGGTACTCGAGTAATACATTGTAATAATCAGCACCAACCATTCTATCCATGCGTGGTTAAATAATTGAAGCAACTGCCATGTGAGTTTCTAGTCACCACATTCATAAATTCCCCCAGGCTGCCATCAGTACCAGATGCTCTACCTTATGATGGTTTATGATGCCACAAGGTATTTATGACAAAGTTAGTGGGGATTCAGGACTCATGTTAAGTTCAGTTTTGTTTTTCTACAGCATCACAATGAAACCTAAAGAAGATTGCATGGTGACCAAAAGGACACATATAAAGGACTCCATCAAACCTCAGTCAGTTGGTAGAAACACAGGAGTAAGAAGTACATCTTCTCCTCAACAACCATAAAAGTTGCTAGGCCTAATAAAATCCTCCAATCTTTTACTATTCCTTACAACTGAACTGCTTATTATACTAGCCATTGGTGAATATTCAAAAAATTTTACCTAAACATAGTAATTATTTTACTTAGTGTTTACATTTTCATTTTATGACATTTGATTTACTCTAAAGCACCACTATACTTTGACTCAGAATGTACTTCTATAATTTTATGCAATGCTTGCATCTTTATATTTTTAAAAAAGTAAAAGTGTGGCCTACCTGTTGATGTGTTTCCAAGGAAGTTTTCTTTGAGAAATAGTTTCTTTTAGTCATTCCTTTTATAGTTATTTATTGAATACTCTTATGTGACAGACACTGTTCTAGGTATTGAAGGTACAACAATAAATAAAATAGAAAAAATTTATCTGTACTCATATACTTAAAATTAATGTCAGAGAGATTACATTCTACTGAGGGAGCTTATACAGTATTCTATTCAGGAAATGTATGTGAAGGATCTAGTATAAATTAAGACCTTTGTGTTATAGAGGAGTACCACAAAAATGTAATGCAATTGATAAAAATTTATAAAGGCTTCTCTGAGCAGTTTTACCTGGCTCTTTATAGTAATGGCTTCAGGAGACAGAATGAGGCTGCAGAAGATTTTGACCTGTTTGGTTACACTCTCCCTGCTAAAGGAAAGGCTGTATGATTATAGAGATTGATCTTTTGTAGTGCTTCTTTTTCAAGGACCCAGAGCCCTCCCCAAAGGCAAACAGGCCTTAAATAATATGACCATGAGCACCCTTTGCCTGTAGTGACTCCCAGAACAGAGCACATTCCAGACCACTCGCCTTCTGAGACCATAGCTGGAGACTTTGCCCATGAATTTCCCTTCTTCCAGAGTTCAGATGAGATCAACTAAGCTAGTGTAGACAGACCAGTGCTTCCATTGTCCAACTTTAGTAAATTCCTTGTCTCTGTTTTCTCTGTGCCCTGGATCATTTGCCATCAAATTCTACAATAAGGAAATCCTCAGCTGGGCAGTCTTCAAGTTGATGTGGCTTGTAGTGTTCAGAGAAATACAGAATGACTAAAGGATGGTAGTAAGGTAGGCCTGAAATCCTTTCAGAACCTGGAGCTGCAAGCTTTGTGCCAGCTGGATTGTTGGCCACAAGCTCCCAGTGACCGGCCCTGGCAGCTCTGCTGTAATTCTACTGAAGGTAAGTCATGAGACAAAAATAACTCAGAGCTAGGAGATGCCAACTATATACTCAGAGGAAGAAGTGCTCCTCTAAACAAAAGAAGAGTTACAGATTTCTTGATAAACAATAGGCTGGTGAGTGATAAGATTGATCAGATGGCTTTAACGTGGAGGTAGAACCAAATCTCATCAGTTCATCCACAAATATATCATGCAGAGATACCTGTTCCTAGGCTGAAAGAGTTCATAATTTTCTGTTCCCTCAAACTTTATAGTCCTCAACCTTGAGTATAATCAGGGGACAAGATGAATTCTTGACACAGTTTACTCCTTTGAGTTCCCTCCTTTTTTGAAATATTGGTTCACTTGCTTGTTTATTACCTTGTTCCTGGGAACATATGGTATAAGGAATGGGAAGCATGGGAAAAAGAGCTGCTTCTACATAAGATCCATCCTTGGGCCATGAGATATCTGAGACTTGGAATGCAGGAAATTATGACATCTGTTTATATCTCATCTGTAAAGAAGAATAGCAGGCTGGAGACAGAGGGGACCTTGTCTGCACCTGTACTTTAAGGATCCATCTAGTCTAGGGCTCAGCCCAGTTTCGTGCCTAAGGTACTCCCATAGGGGTGCAAGGAATTGCATCCTCTGCCTCTATTTCCTCCAACCTGTTGCATAAGAGAGTAAAGTTATAATATCTTTTAGGACCTAGTACTTTACATTAGAGAAGGAACGTAAGGATACCTATGTTGATGAGACATAAAAACATAGAATCAAAGAATTTAAAAAATTATCCTTAATTTTTTAAAGAGTCTTCCTAGAGGAATAGTCTGTTAATATTTTGACATCATTTCTGCCTTATTTTTATTGCTTAAATTTTAATAAATATACAATTCACAGTCTGCTTATAAACACTACTAAAGAAGTATTTCCTCAGTTACTAAAAATATTATATATCCAACAGTTTAGTAATTGTATTATGTTCTTCACATTAAGATTTATTTATTAATTCACCCATTGTTGGAAACATAAATTGCATCCAAGTTTTCTATTGTGAATGATACTGCAATAAACATTTTTGCATTGCAAGTTTGAGTCCTGCCTGGGCAACCTAGCAAAATCCGGTCTCAAAACAAAAGATAAAAAGGGCTGGGGATGTTGCTTAGTGGAAAAGACCCCCTGGATTCAATCTCCAGGAGTGGGGGAACAAGAAACTCCTCCTAGATCAGGAAGAGGAAAATTACCTGTAATCACAGGAGATCCCTATAATCTGACATGGTACTAAGATTAGTTTGCCTAACAAACCTTTACTAAACAACTTTTATATACCAAGAACTTCCTAGTCACTTTCTCCTGTCTCTAAAGGCTCAACTCCTTCATTTTCCTTCCTTTTTTTAGTCATCACTTCTCAACTCTTTGCCCTTTGTTAAAATTTGATGCGACCGCTCAGGTTTAACTGTCTCTTTGGATTTTCACTTATTTTCTCTGGAATCCTGTGTACATACAGAAAAATATAATTGGAATGCTTCCTTTCCTTTTCAATTTGTCTTTTGGCAGTTTAATTTGCATACTCCATAGACAAAACCTAAGAAGGTAGAGGAAACATGTTTCTTCCCCTACACTGCAAAGTATCCTGGATCCTACTCTCAAATTGAATCAATTGAACCCTCATTTCTTCATTTAAGATGCTTCTTGAATGTGTTTTCTCCTCTAGATCCTTATTAGGGTTGCCTTCCTACACTTCTCACATTCTCTGTAATTCTAATTATTCCCCTTGACTAATAATCAAATGACCTCTCATGACTTTAGTAGCAAGCTCAGTTCCTTCAACTGATATAATTGTCCCCACCACTATTTTCTTCTCTAATCTCATCTCCATCTTCTAACTTCCTTGAATGTACTCTCTATTAAGTCACTGATGAACAGGTCCTGCCCTTCGTGTTTCCAGCCCCACCAAACATCTTCTTTACCTGCTTAATCTTTACCTCTCTTTTGTGAGGTGTAACTCTGATGGCATTTCCACTAAGAAGCCATTCCTTAACTCCTAAGCTGTGTCAGGGAGTATTTCTATGACATTCATTGTATATTTTTAATCTTTCTCTCACAGACCACTGCACTATATTAATCTGTTTACATGTTGGCTTCCTGCACTAGATTGTGAGGTCCTCAAATTCTGATTCTTTCCTAGTACTTATCACAGTTAGTGCTAAGAAACATTTGTTAGGTTGAAAAAATGAAACTGATTTCATTCAAAAATACATCAAATATAAAATATGTTTAGGGTCAGTCTAATACTCATAGGATTTCAAAAATTCGATAGTTGTGTGACCATTGGCTCTCATTGGTTCTCATGTTTGTAAAACCAAAATGTTGCCTAGAAATGTAATGAATACTGTTGATGATCTATTTAGTATCAACTTCTTTCTTCCCTAAACAAATCCAGACTCTTCATCTATGCTTTTGGGTTCCTGCTCCTCTCAGCATAGATATATTATTATTTTCCCTTGCTGAATGGTTGATTTGAGAATGGCCATGAGGGTGAGATTGGAGGATAGAGTTTTTCAGTGTAATTAGGTGATTAGCTTTTTATAGTGTTTTTTTTTTAAATTCATCTTTTCATTTTTTGATTTAGCTAATTCTTTTTTATTAGTACAAGTTTTGGATACATAATGAATATATTGATCATGGGGAGTTGGTACATATACATATCAGATCTTTATGTTTTTAACTTGCTCTTCCCCTACCCCCTACCCTGTCCTTTCTCTCTCCTTCCATTTCTTATAGGAGCTCCTTATATGCTTTGGAGATACATGCTTTGGAGATACATGCTTTCTGATACTTTCTCCTAATATCATGAGTTGCCTTTTCATTGTGCTGGTTATTTTGCCATAGAGAAGCATTTATATTAATGTAGTCCCAGTTGATCAGTTTTTAAAATTGATTTTATCAGTACATTTTAGATATACATAATGATCATCATAGGGAATTTATACCTGTACATAATGTATTTTGATTCTTCTTTTTTCTTCAATACCCTCCCCTTCCTACTACCTTTCCCCTCTTTATTTTCAAAAGCTTTGTTTCTATTTTTTTCTTCTATTCTATTTTTCTTTTCCCTTCCTTTCTTTCCCCCTCACCTTTTTCATCTTCCCATTCCCATTTGAACATTTTCTTCCTATTTCTCATTATCAATTATACATTTTGGTCCTCATTTAAACCTTCAGATTCTCATATTAGAGAAACAATAGATATTTAAACATGTACATTTGACTTATTTCACTTGAGTATGATCTCAGATTGCATCAATTTACTTAGAAATGTTTCAAGTTTATCCTTTTTTCTGGAAGAATAGTACTCCATTGTATATTTTAAAAATCCCTCGCATTTTCTTTACCCATTCATCTGCTCATGGGCATTTGCGCTGTTTCCAAGATTTAGCTATTACAAATTGTGCTGCCATAAACATGGATGTGCATATATCACTGTGATATGATGCTTTTAATTCTTTTCAGAAGATACCATAAAGGGAAATAGCTGGGTCAAATGGAACCTCTAGGTTTTGTTTTTTGAGAAATCCCCACACTGATTTTCACCTTGGTTACATCAGCTGTACTCCCACCAACAAGGGAGAAGTGTTCACTTTTCCCCACAGCCCTGCCAGCATTTGTTATTGGTTGATTTCTTTATAATAGTCATTCTTTCTGGAGTGAGATGGTATCACAGTATTGCTTTAATTTGGATCTCTTAAATGACCAGAGTGATGTTGAACACTTTTTTATATATTTATTTGCCATTTGTACTTCTTTACCTAAGAAGTATCTATTTTCGGATGCCCACTTTTTTATTGCATCTTTAAATTAGGGGGACCTGACTTTTTTTTTAGTTTTTTATATATTCTAGATATTAGTCTTTTGAGAGACAGCTTGCAAAATTTTTTTCCCATTTTGTGGATTGTCTCTGCACTCTGTTAGTGATTTCTTTTGCTGTGCAAAAGATTTTTAAGAAGATGAGATCCCATTTGTTGATTCCTTGTGATATTTCTTGTGCAATCCAGGTTTTGTTCATAAAATCTTTGCCTATACCCATGTCTTCAAGAATTTTACCTATTCTATCTTTCAGCAGACTTAGTATTTCTCTTGTAATATTTAGAACTGTGATCCATATCAATTTTAGCTTAGTGCATAGTGAGAGATATGGATCTAGATTTAATCTTCAGCATATTGGAAAGGCCATATTTCTAGCACCATTTATTGAAGAGACTATCTTTCTTCCAGTGACAGTGTTTGGCTCCTTTGTCAAAGATAAAGTGGTTGAGTGTATTTGAAGTTGTCTCTGCACATTCTAATCTGCTCCATTAATCCTTGGATCTGATTTTTATTTTGCCTATATCATGCTGTTTTTATTACAGTAGCTTTGTAGTATAATTTCAAGTCAGAGATGGAAGTCATTCTCCTTGTCTTGCCTTTTTATGCTCACAATTGCTTATGTAATTCTAAGATTCTTCTGGTTCCAAATGAATGTCAGCATTGTTTCTTATAGTTCTGTGAAGTATGCTATTGGTATTTTGATTGGGATTACATTAAATATGTAGAACAGTTTTGGAAATATGGCCATTTTCATTATATTGCTTCTGACTATCCAAAAACAATAACAGCTGTCCATTTTCTGATATACTCTTCAATCTCCTTTTTCAGAGTACTGTAGTTTTTTTATGTAAAGATCTTTTACTTCCTTTGTCTGATTGATATCTAAGTATATTTTTTTCTTTTTCTTTTCTTTTTTTTTTTTTTTGATACTGGGGATCAAACTCAGGACCTTGTGCTTTCAAAGCAGGCGGTAGAACCACTGAGCTAAATCCCCGTCCCGTATTTTGTTTTTTTGGTGCTATTGTGAAAGGTGTGTTTTCCCTAATTTCTCTCAGTGAGTTTGTTTTTTGTGTACAGGAATGCTATTGGTTTTTGAGTGTTGACTTTGTAACCAGCTACATTAATGGTTTTGGTTGTTAAATTTAGATGTCTTTTGGTGGAGTTTTTGGGATCTTCTACATAAAGTATCATATCATCCTCAAATAATGATAATTTAACTTTATCCTTTCTTATTCTTATTTCTTTTATTTCTTTCTCTTGTCTCATTGCTCTGGCTAATGTTTCCAGAACTATATTAAAGAGGATTGATGGTAGTGGGCATGCTTATCTTGTTCCTGATTTTAGAGTGAAAGCTTTCAGGTTTTGACCATTTAGTAGTTGGCTGTTGGTTTGTCATAGATGGCTTTTTTCTTGTCAGATTGAGAAAAAGAGCATCTATTCCCATTTTCTATAGGTCTTTTAACTCAAATGGGTGTTGGACTTTGTCAAAAAAAATTTTTTGTCAGTCAAGATGATCATGTGATTTTTGTCTTTGGCTCTGTTTATATGGTTTATTAGATTTATTGATTTGCAAATATTGAACCATCCATGTATCCCTGGGGTGAATCCTACTTAGTGATATTGTATAATAATTCTACATCAGCATAATTAGGGGGTGGTGGATAATCTCAGCAAACCTGCACTTTCAAATCCACTGATATTCAGGCTGATCCTGGTTTCTGGCAGTGAGGCTAGGAACTGAGCTGTCCAACACACAACATTCCAGATCCCTCTTGTAATCTTGAACTCAGGTCCCTGACCCTGAATGTCTCCTGCAGATGTGCCTCACCCTGACATTTTTACCCTTGTGATGGAGCCAGCCTGTGGCTGCTCTGACTCCTTCCCAAAATGGCAACTGGAGAGTTGCCCTCTCCTGCGGATGTCTGAACCAGAATCACTCACTAGACATTGCAGCCCACAGTGTACACTGCTCCATTACACTGATGTGTTTCTCCATGGAGTCCTCTGTAGTCATCTGTGGTCACTATGCCTCAGTAGGTTTGAGCTGCCTCTCTCACACTGCAAGCTGAGATTCAGAAAGAAAGTGCCATTTGCCGCCTCTGTCTTCTGCATTGAGGTCTCTTTCTTCACTCTCCCAAGTGCTCCAATTCTTGCTTCAGATGCTTCCTGTGTCCCAGGTACCCACTTCTCTCTTTTTTCTCTTCCCTGCATTGCTATATTCCATGTCTGGACTCCAAATCTCAGAAAGGCAGATTTGCTGCTGCTCACCACCTCACCATCTTCCCAGAAGTCCCTTGTTTTGTTGTTTGTGATGTTAATGTCATATGTGTAGAATCATAGCCAAGATCAACATTGTGAAATTTTTCCATCTGTGATGTCTTAGGAGTTTTTCAATTTTAGCTCTTATATTTAAGTCTTTAATTCATTTTGATTTTATTTTTGTGTATGGTGTAAGGTAAAAGTTCAAGTTCATTTTTAAAAATGTAAATATCCAGGGTTTTTGGTTTTTTTTGCATGTAGATATTCCTGGCAGTTTGTTGAAGAGACTACTACTTATGCTTTTGGTTTTTTGGGTACCTTTGCTGAAGTTCAGTTTGTCCTATATGAATTAATTTATTTCTGGGGTTTCTGTATTTTTCTATGTCATTGTATGACTAGCTTTATGCTAGCAACATTTTGTTTTTATTACTGTGAACTTTTAATGAACATGGATAAAAAATCCTCAGTAAGATATTGGGAAACAAAATGCAGGAAATCAAAAAGATTATACACCATGACCAAGTAGAAATTATCCTAGGGATGCAGAAATAGTTCAACATATGAAATCAATAAATATAATAGATCACAGTAGCAGAAGCAAGGAAAAAACCACATGATCATCTCAAGAGACACAGAAAAATATTTGGCAAAGTCCAACACTCATTCATTATAAAACCCTAAAGAAAATTTGAATAAAAAGTTTTTATCTCACTGTGATAAAAGCCATCTACAAGAAACCAACAGGCAACATTATACTCTATGAACAAAGGGTGAAAGCTTTCACTCTACAATCAGGAAGAAGACGAGGATGCTCATTATCATCATTCCTGTTCAATATATTTCTTAAAACACGAGTTAGCACAATTAGACAAGAGAAAGAAATAAAAGGAATATGGGGAAGAAAGAAGTCTTGTAATATTTTATAAAAAGTCAGTGTGATGTCTCTAGCACAGTTGTAATTAGATTGATTTGACCATATGTGGATTTTTGTGTCTCCGTATACACTTTAGAATTATTTTTTCTATTTCTATAAAATTTGTCATGAGGATTTTGATGGTGATTGCCTTGAATTTGTACATTATTTTGAAGAGATGGACCTTTAAATAATTTCAGCCCCTCTAGTTGGTGAACACAGAATGCCTTCCCATTTTTTTACAACTTCTTTGATTTCGCTTATTGATGTTTTGTAGTGTTCAATATAAAAGGTTTTCATTTCCTTAGGTATTTATATATTCTGAAGTGTTTTATCCTTTTTTCTGCCATTGTAAATGAAATTGTTTTCCTAATTTTCTTTCAGATGGATTGTTTCTGTATCAAAACAATTCTGTTTTTTGTGTATTGATTTTGTGTTCTGTAACCTTACTGAATTATTTATTAGTTCTAACACTTTTTAGTGAAATATTTGGAATGTTCCATATAAGATCATACCATCTACAAAAGGGGCAATTTTTACTTTTTGCTTCCCTATTTGAATGTGTTTAAGTTCTTGTGCTGGTTACAACTTCCAGCAGAAGTGAAAAGAATGAACATCGTTGACTTTTCCTAAAGTTATAGGAAAAAAATTAAAATCTTTCTTTTTTACCACATTGTATTGTTCGATATGTGGACTTTTTATAATCACTTTTACTGTTTTGAGGTATTTTCTTTTTATACCTAGTTTGTTAAGAGTTTTGTCATGAAATAATGTTAAATTTTATCAAATAATTCTGCATCTATTGAGGCCCTGTAATTTCTGTCCTTTATTTTAGTGTGATATATAACATTAAAAGATTTTTACAGGTTAAATCATCCTAAGAACATCCTAGCATCCCAGGTATATCCTACTTTGTCCTGGTGTGTGATGCTTTTCATACAATGTTGAATTTAGTTTGCTAGTTTTTTGCTGAAGATTCTTGCCCCCGTTTCATTAGGGATATTAGCCCACAGCTTTCTTTTTCAGACTTCTTCATCTGGCTTTGCTAACCAGATAATATTGGCCTTCAAAAATTGACTTGGAATTACGCATGCCTCTTCAAATTCTCTCTTTTTTCTCTTTTTCTTTTTCAAGAGTCGGAATAATTCATTGAGAGAAAAATAGCTTCTAAGAGAGACAGAAGGGGGATCAGAAAGTGCATTGCCCCAATTTCTTCAATTTCTTAAAAGAATTGTTTAAAATTGGTATGAATTCTCTAAATGTTTGGGAGAATTCACTAGTAAAGCCATTTGGTTGTGGGCTTTTTCCTTCTGAAATTTTTTCAGTTATAGGTCTACTCAGATTTTTATTCCTTCATGAGTTATATATTTCTAGGTAATTTATTGCTTTCTGTCTTATAAGGACACTTGTGATCAATTTTGGGGCTGTTTGGGAAATCCACGATAATTTCCTTATTCAAGATCCTCAAATTAATCATGTTTGCAATATTTCATTGAATTATAAGGTAGTTCTCACAGGCTTCAGGGTTTAGGACTTGAATAAATTGTGAGCCAGTCTTCAACCTAACATCCTCTACTATGCTGTTTTATTTAAAGGTTATACTCATTGCAAGCAACATAAATCAGAGTTTTGAGAATTAAAAAAGAAAAAGGAATTGATTGCAGCCAGATGGGAAACTACAAGTGCCCAGAGCACTTAGAAAGACCTGGAAACAACTAGAATCAAGTAAACAATATCAGAAAACTTCATGTCTCTTTACCTCTTTTTCTTGTTCTTTCATATATATATATATATATATATATATATATATATATATATATCCTTGTATATCTTTTTAAATAACTAGTTATCTCCTCCCCTCCTCTTAGTGTCCCTTTTATGCCATTATGTGTCATTCACCCTAATCTTGCTCTGAGAAGAATCCCTTGGTAACAAGTAATAGGAGAATGCCTAGTTTTAACTTCTTATGCCTTGACAAAAATTATGAAAATGCTTCATAATTGTTTGCCATTCTTATTGTCTAGAATAATCTGTAAATTGATACCAAGCTACAAATCCAAAGAGCAAGTTCACCACAAACTTATTGGCTTTATTTTACTCCATACATCACCAGAGATAGCCTAAAAGTTCCTGGAATTAGGAAAATGCTCCATTTTTGTACACATCATTTGGCTTAGACCACCATTTTGCATATCAAATGCTTATTATTATTATTATTATTATTGTTATTATTATTTTCAGTACCGG
The DNA here is from genome assembly GCF_000247695.1 of Heterocephalus glaber. Next base: position 25,454,678 of record NW_004624730.1, on the reverse strand, counting down.
GGATCAAACTCAGGACTTTGCACTTGCGAGGTAGGCACAGCGCTACTGAGCTAAATCCCCGACCCTAAATTGTTTATTATTTACAAATATAAGGGTCTTATGAAGAAAAATGAATTATCTGAGGTCAAAGATACTTTTTAAACTGACTGAACTAAGAAATACAAACCTAAAAGTGAATATGAGTTAATAGCTGTGGGTAACTACTTGCACAGTAATTTAGTGACTTCTTCACAATTGTTACTAGATGAATAAACACTGTTGAGAAGCTAATCTGATTTAAAGACAAAACATGCCAAAATTGAAAAAGTTGCAAGATCCTGAATTTAAAACTTGTTTCAGTTCATTATGATTGGGTGTTTCTTCATTAATGAAAGGAAGGTAAAAATAATCATGTTTCTGTTAAAACTTTAGAAATAGCATGCAACATCCCCCCAAAATTGCCTAATTCATAATAGGTGCTCTGTTAATATCATAAATAGTAATTTTTAAAGCTTGGTTTTTGAAGCATAAGGAACAGACTCAATATGAAATTTCTAAAATAATAGAAATTCATTATTTCTCACATTGTTGTGGTTTGGCAGGGCATTTCTTCTTGCTTGGGGTGGTTAGATTGGGACTAGATAATCTAAGTAGGACCTCAGTTGAAATGGCTAGGATGCTTGGGTTATGCTCTTCATCTGGTCACTCATCCACTCTAGGCTAGAATGGGCTTATTATGGTAATAGAAGGTTTCCTAGTGGCAAAAAAGAAAAATCTCCAATAAGGAAACACTATTCATGAGTCTCTTAACCTCCCATTGGTTGGAACAAATGGCAGCTCTTATCAATAGATTTTAATTAACTCACTAATTCTAAGAAATGACCAGTAAAAAACTGTGAAGTATATGCATGTGCACACATACCTGCATATATATGCATAAATGTCTTTCATTTATATGAAGTATGATTTTCTTGATTTATGTGAAAATACACAAATCTCTAACAAATTGTTCATTCAAAAAAGAAAAACTCTTTTAGAGAATCATCCAATTTATATGAGTAAACACAGCTAATTCTAAAGTTAATAGGACTCCTGTGTGTTCTCCAAGAGCTGAATTTGGCCCACTGTGTATGCCACTCACTGCCTTTATTTGCATTATAAATTACCATACTTTATTATGTCTACTCCCATACCATTTCCAAGATAGTCTATTATTTTAATATAAAATGTTAAAATGGAATTAGCAATTAAATTACTACAGCATTATTCATACAACCTAAAGTGTTTAACCCCAATCTCTAGAAGCAGGGGGATTTATAATTGACTACACCTCCCTCTACATACTGTGATATATAGAGTTCTTTAATTGTACATGATACTTTCATGGTGTTGATGTGGTCAGACATTCTTTTTAATTCTACTCATTTCTCAAGAAAGATATTAAGTTATATTTAGAACATCATTTGAGTCCTTATTTTGATTTATAGGCTTTAAGATGTATGTCCCATCTGCATCTTATACTACCTTATACCATTATTCTAGAGTTAGTTCTTAAGCATGTATTAGAAACATATTTCAGAAAGGACCTTACTCATGTATTTATGTACTTATTTTATTTGTTTATTTTGTGGTACCAGGGATTGAACCCAGGCCTTGTTGTTAGTCTATATCCCTAGTAAAAATTACTTTTTATTTTGAGGCAAGGTCTCAATCACTTGTTAAATTTCTTAGGATGGGCTCAAACTTGCCATCCTCCTGTCTCAGCCTCCAGGATGTAGGGATTATTGGTGCATGACACATCTGGCTGAGGACCATATTTATTATGTCACTGCATTTATTTTAGTATTAGCTAATCAAATGAATGCCTAGAGTAGTGTCTAGCTTTTAGCAGGTATATTAGTTCCCTAGGAGGACAATGAGGTACCTAGGGTTATAAAGTAGGGGTTTTACAACAATGAAAATGTAATGTCTCATGGTTTTAGAGGGTACAAATCTAAAATCAGGGAGCCATACTCCTCTGAGGGAATTTTAACCTCATCTCCACATGGTTTCTGATAGTTTTATAGTAATCTTTGATATTCCTTGACTTTTTCAGCTGTATAACTTTGAGCTCTGCTTTTGTTGGCACATAATATAATCCCTGTATATCTCTTTGTCTTCACATGTCTGTCTTCTTGTGGATACAAGTCATGTTGATTAGAGCCCCATCTACTCTATTTTGAACACATCTTAAATAATTACCTGTGGAATGCTCCTATTTTAGCTACTTTCTCATCTGAGTCACAATACCCAATACTTACAATTTAAAGGAGGAATGATGTATTTTGGCTCACAGTTTATAGAGGTTTCAGTTTATAGTCAGCTAGCAGGGAAGCATGGTAGAAAGGCATCACAGAAGTGGTTTGCCTATCAAATGGAGGTGGGAAGCAGAGAGATTAAGGGAGGAAGGAGGGAGATGTACCTTTTCAGGGCATGCCTCCAATGACCCACCTCCTTACACCAGGCTTTACTTCCCAATATCACATTTAGCTATAAACTCATCAGTGGACTAATCCACTGATAAATATGTCCAGCCATATCAAATTACCTCGCCAAAGCCCACCTATGAGTATATGGGACTTTGAGGAAAATCTAGATATTAACCATAACAGGTCTTGTTTTCAAATAAGGTCTAGGGAACAGGACTTCAACACATCTTTTTAGGGATCACAGAACTCAACCCATACCCAGAGGTAATTAAAGAATATCTGTGGAATAATACACAAGATAGAATTTTGCTAGATAGTATTCTTTCTGCACTTCTATTAACCTGACAAAAGACTGTCCAGGTAAGTAAAAAAAAGATATTATCAGAAAAATTGATGAAATAATTTATGTGGTTCAACTCATTTAAAAACATAAAAGTATTCAGTGTCACTAGTAGCAAAAGACATGTAAATCAATATCATTTTTGTAAGGGTCAGAAGTTTTAGAGCACAACATGGAGGCTAAAACATTTTACATCTCTATATGTTCTTTGCCATTGGAAGCCTGTGGGGGGCCTTGACCCCCCGCTAGAACTCTTGAGTGCCTTTTACGGACATATCCGGGCCTGCTGCAAATCTACCCGGCAACAAGGAAGTAGCCCCAGTACCCTCCTCT
>NW_004624730.1:25426482-25445413 GCF_000247695.1 Heterocephalus glaber | reverse complement strand
CAATAAACGAGACTTGATCAGAAACCTGTCTTGTCTCCATCTCTCGTGTCCCCTGTCCTTTGTCATTCTCACCCCCCCTCTAGGGTCTCCGTTGACTTACCCGCGGGCCGGGACAGAAGCCCATTTGAACAGTAGTTTATTTTTAACATTCTTAGAAAAGTTTGTTGTGGCTTCTCGTAAGATCATATTTCCTTATTATAATGATTTATGCATGACCATGTACTTTTCTTGATGTAAAACTTGTAATTGTGATTTTACATTTATGTATGTGAATATTTGATTATTGCTTTTATTGGTGAACTGTAAGTTACAAGAGTACTAGTACTGGATTTATTTTCATTAATTTTATATGCTGCATAACATAACACTTGACAGTAAGTACTGAATGATTATTTATTAGCTGAACAATTGAATAAATAAATTAATTAGAGAAATGGGCTGAAGTTTTGTTTTTCAATAGCTACAGAAATTGTTATATTTGTTAAAATTGATGTGTAATATGCAAATAATTTTTTATTCATTATGTTTTACCATAGATATATGAATTCTTACATATTACTAAAATATTTGTCTTATATTTCTACATAAGATATAAGCAGAACTATAAGGATGCTGTTTATCTAGCTAGATACTTATGTACTTAGAGTCACAATTAGAAATTAGCTACTCATTATATGAACTCTTTCTCTTGGAAGCATTTAAGTAATCCTAATATAGGTTACTACATGCACTTGAAAATTATAAGGTTAAGTTCTACATACACAATCTATGAGTTTTTAATTTACATTAGCTTTTCTTTTTTACATTGAATCCAAGTTTGTGTTTCCCCTATACCTTGAAATAAAATAGAATCTATTTCATACACAGACACACACACACACACACACACATACACACGCACACAAACACACCAGGGACATAGTAACACTAATTATTGTACTTCAATTCCAAGAAATCATATTCTCCTTAGAATTTATGAAATCACCTTTTAATCCATGGTGTTAAAAATGAATTAACTTGTTCTGATATTTCAGAGAATATCTAATTATTTAATTATCTCCATTATGTGAATAAAGCTGTAGTGAATTCCCTCCCTGGCATCTTCATAATCTTCCTCAGGGATGAGCCTTATTTGAATGTACTGCAACTTCATACACACACACACACACACATGCATACATGTGTGCACACACACACTCACACACATCATAGTGATATAATGTTACAAAGCAATTTTAATTAAAACTATTGAGAATATGTTGTTGTTGTATTTTAAACTCAGTTTCCTCTGAGAATGATATAAAATGTTGATATGTATACTCCAGTGGGAAACCCAGTAAATGTTAGCTTTCAGTCATTTTCCTGAGACAATTCAAGAGTTCATCTCTAGTTCCTCGTTGGGTTCTTGTGGGAATAGAAATCCCATGTTCTTGGCTTGACAGTAGTGCCATTTCCAAATGTTACCATGGTGATCACCTATGCAGCATTACTAACCCTTCTTACAACAGCTCAATTTGAGATTCAAGTTTCACGTTTCCATGATTATGGGAGGGTAATTATTTCATTACTCCAGGGAAGAAGATTTAGGAGGTAAATAGCTCTTTATTAAATCTTAAATGAGTCTAGTCTTTTTAGACCACAGAAATGCCAAATATTAAAGTGATGAAATTCAAAAGAATAAAACATGACTGGGAATTGAAAAAAAAGTTCAATTTTGGTGTAGTAGAATCGTAAATATTTTTTCTCTAGTGAAAACATCCTGCATAAAGTGTAAGTATATTGTGTCAATAATTCATGACTTAAAATAATTTCCATGTAAAATTAATGCACAGAAATATTTGTTTATATATTGGAATAGCAGTGCCTGTAAAAAGAGGATATTATGAACTGACCTTGTTTGGGAGGTGTTAATGTCATATTTTCTAACACATGCTTTTAACTATGCATCTAAATAAGAATGTCATTGTAAAAGAAAGGATTTTCAATTTACAAATAATCATTTTATAAGAATTATTGTTTCTTTTATTTACTATTGGTATTTGAAGGTTATGCAGTTGAAAATAAATATTAATGTGCACAATTTCAATGTATATTTGATTTTATGAAATGACATGAGATAGCTGTGAATTAAAGATAACCGGAGCATATTTTAAACATAAAACTAAGCAGCTGTTGATGCTATGCTATTGAACTACTGGATTTTAAACATAGTGCAGGAAGGATGCTGTGATGTAGCTTCACTATCTAAACCACGACTATCCAGTAAGAGATCTTGACATGATATAAAATTTTTAGGCCAAAAACAGTTTGCTTACCTACATTGCATTTTAGGTTATGCTTATTGTAAGACAAACATTTCTAAGTACACTGTGTTCTTTCCAAAGAGTTTTTTTTTCTTCCACTTTTCTGTGTTGTCTGTGACAAAATGCCTATTAACAATTTAAAAGAGAATTAAAGATACATGAAATGAAGATAATCCTACCTGTGATGGAGGTTGTGCAGTTGAATGTTACTGATTCAGTTTTGGTGCAAGATCTCATAGTTGCATGCTGCACAGACTAATACAGGGCAGGGAAGGATTCAACCATTTTCATTTGCCCAGAGAAAAGTTATGTTTTAAGCCAATTCATCCTTTTTAGGTCTTTAATAGTTTCCAATACAGCATCTACCTGTAATTTATGACTGGATTTTTTTCTTTTAGTTCAGTGAAAAAAGAAAAATTAGTCAGAATTGATTGTTGGGAGGCTCACTGATTATAAGTAATTAATTAATTAAAAATTATTCATTCATAAACCTCTGGAGAGGTGGGACAGGAAGGTTAAGAGGCTCAGAGTGGCTGTAGTCTTCAGTGCTACTTAGCTTGTTATTTATATCTAATCCATCACAGCCTCATCGAAGGTACTTTAGTTTGTACGTTCTCAGAAAACGAAGAGTAGGAGAGGCACAAAAAATAGCTGTTTGCTCTCGACAAAATCACCTGAGATATAGAAATTCAATGAATATTACATGCTTTAAATCCCATGTTTTAATACAAGTAGACTCCCTGAAAGTATTTCTGAATAAATAAACCAACAAAAGCTCAGTCTCTTAGCCTCTTACTTTAAGTATCTTTCTAAGACTCATTGATAGGCCAAGCTAAATTTTGCTGCAATGTGAAATAATCCTACAAAATTTATTTCTGGGATAAAGCTCTCTCCCGGGTGGCACTTTGGGACAACTCTCCTGCCTAGGAGAGCTTGGTGGGCTGGTGGCTTGTTTGTTCTCTTCCAAAAGTGCTATGCTGTGGCAGGTAGGAGAGAGAGAGATAGAGAAGGGGGGGGAGAAAGAGAGAGAGAGAGGAAACAGGGTAGAACATTTTTATTGGCTCAGCCTAGAAGTATTACTTTCACTCAAATCTCATTGCAGGGAATCAGTATTCTTGGGTCCCATCCAAGAACAATGGGCCAGGGCCCAGGAAGGAAATCAGAACTGACCTTAGGAAGTCCTGGAGTAGTATCTAAAAAGGAGGCAGGAAAATATGAAAGGAAGCACAAATATCCTAAACCCCAGAAAGATATTTCTTTATTTTCTTAAGCTGTTGTTGAATATCTTACTATGATATGTAATTTTTGAGTAGGATGAAGCCTACAATGAGCCCAAAGAATAGCTCTTTGAAAAAGAGAAAGCCATAAGTGCATGGTCAATGCTCTATAACTTGGAGATGAAAGGTGAGAAGAATATATTTGAAGGGAGGAAACTAAAACATCATGCTTTGAAATAAATAAAAAAAATCTACCAAAAAATATAAGATCTACCAGATAAAATACCATGAGATTAACAGTGCTGTTCATTCAGTGATCATGGATTAATGACTACTGTCATGTCTTGCAAGCAGAAGGATTTACTTAAATAACTCTTTAGTTTCACTTTATACTAACAACTCTACTAGAAACCCTAATTAATTGCCCCAAAATTGTTAATAGCCATGTCATCATAGACCATCATGTAAATGAGCTTTAAAAGATAAAATCTGAAGAGCAATCTTGCCATTCATTTATCTGAACTAATTATAATGTAGGAATAATTCTCACAGCAGGTGAAAACTGAGGAAAAACCTGCTTTTGCAGGAAGGCAAAACATTTTAGATTTTGACATCAAAATTTTGGAAGAAACAAAGAGCTTCCTTTTTTGCAAAGTACAGTTTTTCAAGTTTGTTATTCTTGTTACAATCATATTTTTAATAAGGTTATTTTAAAAAATTAATTTATGGATGGTTGTACTACTGTTTTTTAATGGTGATGAAATACAACCCATTCTATTTTTTTTTTGAGAAATTATTTTCTTAATTAGAAGCTCAGGGTATGTTACACTTCAAAATCAATGGATATTCATAAATTTACAGGCATTGTATCAATACCACTATAATTTATAGCTGTAATATAGAGAAATATGTTATATTTTACTAAGGCATCTTGGCATAGTGAATTGATAGAGGCTCACATCCCAATTCATACTTTTAATGGTGTAAGTTTGAATTTGTTACCTAGAACCAGAAGATGCAAAGTAATAGGTGGAGAAACTATTATGGTATGGAATGGGCCCATCTCAGCTTTTGACATATGATACATACTTATCATAGCCATTACTTTGATATTCTGTAGCATATTTTCTTTTTTGGTTTTTCCACTTCTGTAATTTTAGTTGTTCATTTTTTATTGGATTTGATTACCTTTGCTTTTTGGGGCAAACTCCGTATTTAGAAACTGATTTGTCCTATCATGTTAAAAAGTGTTTTATATTGTATTGTCTATCTGGTGTAAGAATCTGAAAGTGTAAATAGTGACCAAAATGTATAAGGCACAATGTGAAATAAGAAAAAAATGTTGAAAAGGAAGGGAGAACTAGACAGAGGAAGGGGAAAGGAAGGAAGGAAAAAGAAAAAAATGAGAAAAAATACATGAAAGGGGAAAATACTTGTAAATTTTTAAGTTTGTATTAGAAGGAACCTTAAAACTTTTCTCAGATCAAGTGATGGTTTGAAATGTCTTCATGTAATGAAATTAATATTTTAAAATTTTAATTTGCCATGTATAAGAAAAGTTGCAGTCAACACAGATGAAAGAAAAGTTACATGCTTTGGTGATTTAGTTATTTGTGACAGGATCCATAAAAGAACCTCATAAAGTTAGATAAGAAGGAAACTCATGAACCTTCTCCATTCTGACTTTGGATAGGCAGACAAGTAGGAGAGCATCCTAGCCCATGAAGTCCATTTTGTTATTTTTAATAAAGTATCAATGGAGACTATACTATGACTTTTTGCTGTAAGATTTTGGTTTTATTTTTATTTTATTAATAAAAAATTGGGAAAGCATAGGTTTACTCATAACATCCAACCCAAGTTCATGTTTCATAGTGTTAATATTTTTGTTAAGATTAATTATCCAAAATTTATAAATACAAGAGAGGACAACTGGATAGCTATTCAATGATCTTGTTTTACAGAGTCATTCAAGAATTACTTCATTTTATAGGAGAATAAACCTGTATTTACCTATTTGTGGCTTAATAATTGTTTATACTCTCATTTATATGTTAAGTTGCATGTTTCTGGCTGGTAGAAAAGATAACCTTAAATGTTACATTTCTGTATCTCTGCAGTACATCAGTCAGTTTTGTACTGTAGTCTGTAAACATTAACAAATCCATTTCAGCATTTCTTTGATTGACTATATATATATATATCTCAATTTTTCAAAATCTCCATTGAACCAGCTTTACCATCTTACTCATTCACATATTCATTAATAAAATTTATAGTCTTTATTCTGTTTAAAATAAGGATCATGCTTTGATGTTTTGAAAATGATACATTAATCCTTCTATTACAAACTCATTTTTTATGAGATTACATAACAGCTTTTAAAGTACAACTTTCAAAGTTGGGAAGGAGAACTGTCCATCTAGAATAGACTGATCAAACCTATGTTATTAATGTTTTTAAATTGATTATAATATTATTCCACATATGGATTAAGAGTATCAGCATCTTCAGTAAGAATATGATCAGTTAGGAAGTAATATATCAGAATTTTCTTTTAAGAACATTCCCACATTTTAGATCAGGATTACCACAAAAGAGCTAAGTAAAACATTTTTATATGCTTTATAATCATAAGATGTGGCATGATACACTTGTGATTGTTTATTGTTTAGGTTCAGTAGTATTTATAGAAAAGATCATTTTGTGAACAGCATACAGCATAAATAATAAAGTTTCCATGCTTAAAGCTTGTACTACCTATAAATATGGTAGGAAATTAGATAATACTAATTAAGAGAGTGGTGAGCAGAACAAACATTTTATTTTCCAATTCTTTATGTATATTTCTTATTTTTATACTTTTTTAATCAGTCTGGGACCAAACAAAAAAGAAAGTGGGTTGTGTAAGAAATATTTGATAATAAAAGGATCATTTATAAAGGTGTGAGCATGGAATATGGGAAACTACAAGTGACCATGCAGCCTGTGAACAGAAGGGGTTTGCTATGTGGTGAGAAGGTCTCCAGTACATATGGAGACCCTCAGGTGAGGAAGCTGACCTCAGAAGAGACACCGTGGGGATAAATACCATGACTTTCTCTCTTCCTATCTCCATCTCCTGTAACTACTCTCAACTGGTAACTCTGCCCAGAAACTAGAAAACGAAGACTACATGCATACAATCCATGATGGTCAGCTTCCTAGAGCACACAGTAGGGTGAAGACATAGTGAATGGATCCACAGGAGAGTAAGGGTGATGTCCTGTTCCTCTGAGAAATATTCCGAAGTATGGTAGTTGCCAGGATATAGTATAAAGTGGCCAGGACTTGGAAGGCAGGCATCAGAAATTTGTGCAATCAATACTTTTAAGCAAAGAGAACATTTAATATTAAATCAGAATGTTGCTTATCCAGATGAGGAGAAGTGTTGGTAAATTGAGGGAAGATGCACATAGTTTCTGTGAGTATGGGGTTTGAACTGAATTAGCATTCTGAAAACAACTAATTTGGTGGCAAATGAGAGAGAGAGAGAGTCCCTTGAACTTCCTAGTTACACATTTTTTTATGTATAAAATTAGAGAGTTGTACTAAATTGGAAGTTTTATCAAAGTGGAAAAATTAAAAACATGAATAAACCTTTTCATTACTTTTTATATTGTTTTACTTCTAAGTGTTGCCTTTTTTCAAAAGAGCAACTAAAACAGCATCTTTTGTGTCTTTATATTATTATTTATCAGTCCATTTTCCCTGAAGGAGGCAATCAACACCGGATTGTTAGGGTCACTTTAATCAAAGCTATAATGGTTTATCCTACTCCATGAAGTTGATAGTTGCTCTCTATATAATGAGGAAGCAAGGAGTGGTAAAATGGTCAGCTTCAAGAATTAAGCATTATATTTAAATTGGGGAGGATCTTTATTTTAATTAGACATTCCTCTCAAGTATAAAGGAAAAGGTAGGTTAGTATCTCTATTACAAAAGAAGCAACTCAAGGTTAAGTAATTTGAATACAGAGTAGTTGACCCAGAGACAGAATGAAGGGACTGGAATTTAACAGAAGGTGGGGTGCGTTACTAGCCTTGGGGCCTAGAAGGCCCTTTCTGAATTCCAATATTGAGGCTGATAGGTGTAGCTTGATTGGCACTGTCAAGCATGTGCCTGCCTTGCCCTCCAGCTTCAGGGCCTCTGCTGATTACTGGCAGCTTGAAATTGTCCTGAAAGAGATTGAGGGCTCTTTATTAATTCCCATGCACAGTATCAACACATTATTAATTATTAGTGCATCATGTTTCGTGAGTCAGTCAGAAACAAATTGGACTTTTTCAAAACAGATGCAACCCACTGAACATCTCAGATAGGTAACTGATTTTTTTTCCTGTAAAAGCCTCTACTATATAAAATACTAAAAGTACTTCTTTTCTCTAAAGAACTGCAGATTGCTCCATTTTGACAAGTAATCTGGCTATCAATTATCTATACTTTTAGTTATAAAAGCAGTACTTAAACAAGTCCCCTCAGTTGAATGTGTTAGATATTAAGAACTTTATTATATAATTTTCATTTATATCATTGTTAGGTATATATCTTTAAAGAGACATGTAAACATTTATTAAATCATTCATTTATTTATTCAACAATTCATTTACTGAGACATACTCAAAGGAAATTAAAAACCAAACAAGTTGTAGTTTAGATTGATAGTTCACAAAGAGTAGAAGAAGGCATATAAATATAAACAAAACACATGCTTAGTTATAGAAATATAAACAATATAATGAAGGATACTTAACTTTTTCTCGTCTTTTATTTGTAGTACTAGGAATTGAACTCAGGGTCTTCAAACTGAGCTACATTCTCAGTCCCTTTTAAATTATTTTTATTTTGAGAAAGATTCTTGCTAAGCCCCTAAGTTGCCTACACTGGGCTCAAACTTTTGATCCTTCACCACCATTCCTGGCTGATACTTAAGTGTTATGGTTTATGTTAAGAGAAAGTTATTGTGTCAAGGTTTGGGAAAGGAATAGGGATTCTACAGAATGAAGAAATTAAAAAAACTATTACTGGGGGCAAAGTAAATGGTTTATAAAAAAAAACAAGGTTTCTTTTGGATCCTTTAAATAGTTGTTTTGGAAGCATATGTTTCAAAACAAAAGTGAGAGATATTAAGCTGGCAAGGTAGTTAAGAGGTGGATTTTTGAGAGTCTGTCTTATATAAAAGGAAGGTAGAATTTTAGTTCAGGAGGCAATTGCGTTTGAGCAATGAAATTACATTAAAAATCACCCCAATATACTTAAATGTTATATAATTGGAACTAAGGACATTAGCCATAGGTTGTTAAAATACAACACTGCAGGAATGTCTGAGTGGTGGCAGTGGAAATGAAGAAATAGATTCATCATATATCTAGGCAAAATAATCAAAGAGAATTGGTTCAAACTGGATTTTGGGAAAAAAGAACCATCGTGAGAATAACTTACAAGATTCTCTCTTGTCTTTGTTCTCTTTGACTCTGGTAGAAGACAGCAGCAGAAAAATAAAATTTTGATAGGAAACAAAGGCAAGAGATGGGGTATCAAAGCAGGAACAATTGGCAGAGTTTTGACCTTGACTTTAAGAGGTGATTATCTACTATCTAGTTGGGTCTTGTATCTGACACTGAAGGATAGGAATTGAGCTAGGCAATGTAAAACTCCAGATCAAAGGCAAAAATGATAATGGTACACATTATTCTATTACAGTAATGCTTCTTTCTCAAAGAACAGCCCCAAAACTATGTATGTAAAGACAAAAGATAATCAAGTGCAATTTCACAAAGTTAAATCTATTCTCAAAAGTCACTTTTTTGTATTATGGTTTACTGACCATATATTTCTTTAAAAAGTAAGACTGCAAATACCTAATCACTGACCATGAGGCTCTTGTTAAGATAGTTACTATTTCCTACTATAAAAAGCTTTATTCTGATGTAATTTTAGTCTTTCATGTTGTAACTTAGCAGAGACAATTTTTCTGTACCATTCACTTAAGCATTCTTCAATGATACAATCCTAGACAGCCACAGTAAAATTATCAAACCAGGAAATTGACCTATGATATCGTTAATTAAGGTACAGATCTTATTCAAGTTTCAGCAGTTTTTATATGAACTTATGGAGTTGTTGTTGTTGTTGTTTTAATACATATATTGATTCATGTAGCAATCATCATAATGAAGATACAGAATGGTTCCATCACCCCATGGTGATGACCCCAGGTTGTTCCTACTCCTACCTCATCCCCTACAGCCAATGATCTTTTCTACATCTTTATAGTTTTCGTTTTATTTGAAAATGATATAGAAATGCAATAATGCAGTATGTAAACTTTTAAAAATGTCTCCCTTTACTCAGTATAATGCCTGTGAATTTGTCTAAGCTGTTATGAATTCAGTGGCCACCCTTTTTAAAATGAAAAGTTAAATTTACTTGCAAAGCCTGTCTCTGGTATGCAATTACTTTGAGATTTTGATCACTGTAGTTAGACATGATTAATAAATGGTAATGGTCCTTATGTGTCTTAGATTGAAATTTAACCATAATATATTCACATGCAAAGAGCCATGGAGAGCACCACAAGGTAATAGCCATAGTGTTAACAAATGGACACTTTATACAGAAGCCAAAAGAGCAAGTAGGTGGAGCCACTTCAGTTTCTCAGAATGTAGATACCTTTGAGGTGGTGATGAGTCAGGAGCTGAGATGCTCCTGGTTATAGTGGGAAGGGAAGCTCAAAGCACATGGTTGTGTTAGCCCACTGTCTATGTATACTGAGGTTGGAGTGTCTCTGGTGTCCCTCTTCCTCCTCAATCTGGTAAGAGCTTATAGTATTCATGTTTGATCTGCAACAGACATTTCCCTTCACAAATTCAAATAAATTATCCTGCAAATGTACAACAGATATCTCAAAAACTGCTGCAAATGCTGGTCAAGGTTCTTGGCTGGCAGACCATATGGGTCTCAGGACTAAATGCAAAAAGAGAGCAGTATCCCACAGGATGAGAAGCCCAATGTTCTATTTGTAGGGATGCCTGTGTAGTTAAATGATAGGGTATCTGAACTTCTACTCTTGCTACCTTTTAAAACTCTTAAATCCAGGACTCAAAAGCTTCTGGTTTGAATTAGTTATCAAAAACGTATTGATCTAGTTGCATGGTTAACAGGTAGAAGCTGACAAAACATGGGAAACTGTTGGTGAAGAACATTAGAAATGATGGCTAGTAAAATAAGTAAGTGAAGTTCAGGCTCTGTAGGAACAGTGATTACTTGCCTTTAATTCTTTTTTAAAAAAAGTTTTAATCCTACATGGTGTGTCTCCAACTAGAGGTTGACATTAACACTAGGAGAACAAATTCAGGATGCCAAACATCGATACCTCCTAACCTCAGAAGAGCCCAGCAACATCCATCTTTGTGTAATAAGGTGAAAAGATGTAAAACCTGCTCAGATATGCAGTGATAGATTTTTACCAAGCAATTATAAAGGAATTATTATCACTCAACTGTGTTTTAAAAAGCTTACACTGTTTTCTTTTTACCATTGTATATGTTCTATCAAAAAAGTGCCAGCTCCACAGTAGGAGCTCAGTAAATATATATGAACACTATAAAGGCTTTGTGACTTTCTAAGATACAACTTGGTACCCTTTAACACATGTAGCACATGTCTCAGCCTGGAGTAGTGATTGTTTTCCACTGTGATATCCTCTTTACCTGTCTGTTTCACTAGACTATAGGCAACTTGAAGGCAGGATTTTGTTGTGTTGACTGGCATTGATCATAGCTCTTACCACATGTTAGGCTGTTCATATATATTTGTTCAGCTAATGCAGGGATGGAGAGCACAAACTATATCCAATGAGTCACTTTCTTCAGATTATTGAAGATAATAGCTTCTTTTCAGTGACCCATTATGACAACGACAAATTTTTCTCATCCTTGAGTCTCTAGACCACAACAGTGCTCAAAACAACATGGTCTTCGGGAATGTGAAAAAATAATTCCTCCTCAAGATTTGAATTAGAAAAAAAGCAAGCAATAGAAGATACTTTGAAGCAGGTGGCATGGATATCAAAGTTGTCCTAATGAAATCCATCCACAGAAAAAAAAAAAGTCCAGTGATACTCTGAAGGAATGTATGAGTGTTAGGGTAGGTAGATGTCAGCAAAGGTATAGAAATTCTAGTTAATGGCAAAGTGTTTAGCTAGCAATCCTTAAGAGTGTGAAATTATAAGACAATGAAACTTCACCTTCCATTTTGATTAGATTGATATTACATGGGCTTATTTTGAGATTATATTCATAGGATTGACAGCTTGCCTGGGGCCTTCTCAGTTTTAGTACTGAAAGCCTCATATCCTAGGAAAACATTTTTTGGTCACCCTAAATCTCAGTATGCTTTCTTAAATGACATAAGAATGGGTCTGTGTCATCCTTCACATCACCTAGCTCCATTTTCTTATCCTCATGGAATTACCTGCATATCATAATAATTATTCATATTATTTATTAAAGATCTCTGTTGATGATTGAATGCCTTTCATATAACAGAGACAAGAATATCCCCCCCCCTCGTACTCAGGATTTGAGCTAATTGCCTAGCAGTTTTTACATTTTATTTTGAGATAGGATCTTGCTAAATTGCCCAGGCAGGACCTAAACTTGTGATCCTCCTTTCTCAGTTACCTTAGTGTTAGGATTATAGCTGTGTGCCTCCATACCCAGATAGGAGGCACCTTTTTTAATGTAGACTTCTAGAACCTACCAAGTTTCCCTGAAGAATTCCTTATCATTATAAACCTTTGACTAAAATTCACACCCAGTTGCCTTCGATATTTAAGAGCTGATTGTATTTATAAGTTTGAAATGTGTGTGGGGGAGGGGTTACTCCTTATTTATTTTCTTTTGATTACAGCAATATTTTTATACAGTTTCATAGTTTAAAATCTGTTGTTGGAAACATCTTTGGATGTGTTAGAACTACTGAAATAGATAGAGCTAGTAGCTTGTCAGGAAAGCAAACAAAAATAACCACTGGGTCAGGAGCATAGCTGTTGCAGAGGGCATTAAATGTTTTTACAGTCTTTTCATAGGCCAATATCCTTTTATGCATTGATTTATATTTTAATAATGACAGACTCCACTGGCATGAGCATTTCAGTTCCTCAGAAATTAGATAAAATCATAATTTAGACACAGGATAAAAAGGTGGAGGGAATTAGCATTTTGCAGCATTAATTAGTTCACTTGCCCTAACCCATTTCTGATCAAATAGAGGATGCTTTGTGCAGCAGCACACAGAGTATGAGTATCCTTCAATTTTACGTATGTCATTGATGTTTCTAATGGATGTACATTTAATAGTTATTGAATTTTAAAGTATGATTTTAAAAACAAGTTTGTTTTAGATCACTATGATAAGAAATGAACAAAGGAACAGATTAGATGTAAAATGTAACATTGACAAAACTATTGAAAGAAATGCCTGAGCTGTAAAAATATTCATAGAAAATGCATGATTACACAAACTCTCTTCCCTTTTTGTACTTTGACTCCTTCCCTAGCATTTCACTGTTTAGAATCTTCATTAAGATTCAAGGTTGCCCAAAGAAATCAGTAACCTTAGCAAGCAGGCATTTTATTTTAAAATAATTGTTTGTGTTGTTTTCCAAAGCACACAACTTCAATCTTACTCAACCAGCCCCTCCCTCGCGTCACTCCTGCCCCTATTTATTCAGCTCAACCTGTGCATTTTCCCACTGTCTCTCCCTGCACAACGTTTCTCACTTTCCCTTTCCACATGGCTGCTTGGTTTGCAGAAGATGCCTTCTTACAGATGTGTTCCCTCCCCTGACAAACAATTACTCCTGTTCTCCCCAGCAGGAGGCCATTAGGACATCATCACGGGTTCTGCTAAGTCATCTCACAATCACAGTTTTGTGCAATCACTTCTCATCTGAGACTCTCTAGGCATATGTCATGCAGGGAAACTAGCAGTTACAAACGGCAGCACCTCCAGGCATATTATTTGTTATTTTGGTCCAAAAGTGTAACAGATAATGGCTAATACACTAATTTCTGAGGGTCGCATTGGACACTTTGACTGGCATCATTTGCAGCAAACTTACAGAAGGACTGAATGGGTGATGTGTGCTCCTTGAAAGGGGGGAAAAAGGAGGCATTTTCACATTTCCATAGCAATTACACACAATGGTTTAGAAAAGACCTGGCAACAATAGTGATTTTATTCTGTTTTTGCAGACTTTCAGCATCCTGAGCTTTTAAAGAGTAAATTAGCAGATATTAGTTACTTTCCTGGAAACAGTTAACAAGCTATATGTTTATTTTTAGTTTATGTGAATACACATAGTCCAGACCTATCTAAAATGTGTTCTTTTTAAATTAATGAAATAGACACACAACGAAAAATTCCTGGCTCTTTTCTTAAGGTTTTTCAGACAGCCCCACTTACTAAATCCTCTTCCTGTAGTAGGTAGCATCTCCCTGGGATTTCAGTGAATATACATTCAGTATTTAATAAACTATGAAAAAACTTGGTTTTGGCATAATGTCACATTAACACTGGGATTGTTTTTATTGATTGTCCAGTCTACTTTACTGCTGCACTAAGGTACAATGTGCCTTTGTGTAAAATCAAACAAAATGCTAATAAGCTAAGACTTTTACAGAGCCCCAGAAGGCAAATGAGGAAGGAGTGCAGGTCCCCATTCTGAAATGTCAACTATTTATTTCTGGCTCTGGTTTTGCACAAGTTCCTTAAATTCACTTCTTCAAACCTCCAAAATAAAATGTTATCAATTTTGATTAATTGAAGTAAAATCTATCCCATATTTGAATTACAGGATCTCTAGAAGAAGTACAGTTTTGTTTTGCTTTGTTTTTTCACCCAGAACATGTAGGTAATTGAAGTAAGCATTAAACATTATGTCCCTGTCTGACACATCATAGCCAGTCAATAAATACTTATTTAATTGAAGTGAATTGAATCCAAGAGTTGAATAGAACCCTCACTTTAATGAAGAGATGAAGATCATTTGTAATTGGAAAAGCAGAATAACAGCCACAACAGCTCAAGACTCTCTCTAGATTTTAGTCAGCCACTTGCATTTGAAAAAATGCTCTCAAAGGCTTGAATTCAGTGTACTCTGTGTGTGTGTGTGTGTGTGTGTGTGTGTGTGTGTGTGTGGTGTTGAGGCCAGACTGGATTGGATTCAAACTTGTGATCCTCCTGTGTCAGCCTCCTAGAGTGCTGGAATTACAGCCGTTTCCACCACACTCAGGTCGGTGTATTCTCTTAAATAGCCAGATAAACACTTCTGTTTTAGTCATTGTACTAAGAAGCAATAAGAAACTGTAGGTCTAGATTCTCTCAACCTGGTTTCTGCAATCAGTGTTAGGCAAAGAGAACTGAGACTATTCTTATTTTATCCCCATGTTTTGTTGCTTCTACTGGAGAGATTTACAAAAAAGAAAGGGAAAGAAAAGAAAACAAAAGAAAAGAGAAGAATAGACTTCCAAGTGAGTTGGCTAACCGGTCTCAGTGATATAAAAACCCAGGAGCTTCAGTCCTGTCTTCAAGTATCTTGTTTTGTCAGATGCATTTAACTTCTAAATCTGGTAGCTTTGTGAGAGAAGGGAGAGAACTCACATTGTTCTTTTTATATATTTGAAAAGAATGAAGTCTGAAAACACATAAGTGTAAAAAAAACCTTGTGATTTTTAAATTATTTACTGTCAATTATTTAATTAAAATATATATATATATTATATATATATTGCATTCCTATTATGATCAAGACATTCTTTTAGAGGCGATGAGTAGGCACCAAACAGGGTATAGAGGTTATCTGCATTTATAGGGCTCCGATAATAACAGTAAGTACATGATAACTACAGCACACAATAACTGCACAACCCAGAACCATCCATAAATTACCTTAGGAATTAAAAGTTATATGGGCCTAAGTTTGATCTCCACTCAGTATTTCCTTGACCATACCACTTCACTTCCTCAAATTTAAATTCCCATATTTAAAAAGTAGTCCTGACACAAAGGTGAGTTGAACAAAACAGAGTCTAGAAGAAAACACACACATTTACAACCAACTGATTTTCAACAAAAGTGTTAAGAACATGCAATGGAGAAAGGGTAGTTATTGCAATAAATGGTGTTTGGAAAGTCAAAATATCCAAAAATCAGAAGAATGAAATTAGTTATATCTCTCCCCAGTTACAAAAATCAGCCCAAAATAGATTAAAGACTTAAATGTAAGTCAGAAACTATGAAACAACTTCAAAGAAAACAAAGAATAGATAAGGACTTTAAAAATTAAAACTCCAAAAGCAAAGGAAACAAGAGCAAAAGTAGCCAAATGACTGACATCCAACTAAAAAGCTTCTGTACAGCAAAGAAAATAATCAATAGGATGAAGAGACAACATACAGAATGAAGGAGACAAAAGGAAACAGCTTTTGCAAATAGGGAGGGAAAGAAGGGTTGGAGGGAGGGAAAGGGAAGGGGACCAAAAAAACCCCAACAAAACAGAATTAAGATGTGTTATGTATATGTACAAATTCTCCACAATGAATGTGAGCATTACATACTGCAAACATGTACTAATAAAAAATAAAAAAGAATTAGAGAAAACATTTGGATGCTATACATATGATTAGGACTTGATATCCAGATTATGTAAGCAACTCGAACAATACCAAAAACAACCTGACTTTAAAATGGGCAATAGGCATTTCTTGAAAGTTATTTCTTAAAAGAAGACATATATGGTCAACAGGAACATGAAAAAATGATCAAATTCACTAATATCATGGAAATGCAAATCAAAACCAAAATGGTATATCATCTCACCCCAGAATGAATGGTTTTTATCAAAAAGTTTAAAATGTGCTGGCCAGTCTGTGGAGAAAAACGAGCCATGTGACACTGTGAGAATGTAAATCAGTAGAGCCATTATAAAGAATAGTATAGCAATATAGAAGTTCCACAAATTGAAAATAGGACTATGTGTTCCAGCAATCCTACTACTGCCAAGTATCTAAAGGAAATTAAATCAGTTTTCTGAAGAGATATCTGTATGACTTATTCACTGCAGCACGATTCATACTAACCAAGAAGTAGAAACATCTTAAAGTTCAACAATTAATGAATAAAGAAAATGTGGTGCACATGTACTACAGACAAGAGATGAAATCCTGTCATTTGTGATATCATGGGTTGGACTACAGATCGTGACATTAGGTGAAATAATCCAGGCTCAGAAAGACAAGTATCACACAATCTCACATGTGGAATCCAATAAAGTTGCTTTCATAGAGGTTGAGTGTAGAATGGTGGTTACTCAGAGGCTGGGGGGAGGAAGGGAGTGGAAAAGGAGGGGCAATGTTGATCAATAAACTATACTTAGATAGGACCAAATGTTCTTGTGTGCTATATTGCACAGTACGGTAACTGCAGATGACAATAATATATTGCACATTTGAAAAAGCTGGAGAAAAAGATGTTGAAAATCTTCACCATAAAGAATTAATAAATGTTTGGGGTGACATATATATTTAACTTGATTTAAACACTATACAATGAATACATATATCAAAACTTTACATGATACTGTAAGTACAGTCTCTTTTATGTATCAGTGAAGATAAATTGAAAAAATAAAATATAAAATGGATTGCAAGGATAAATTCAAATGCATCAATACTAATATATATATGTTTTCCATGCTTATATTAAATATGCTGTCATATACTTTATAAGAATAACACTCAAAATAATGTGCCATAGAGATACAGAAAATAGTGAAATAGATAAAAATATACCAGCAATATGGGATCTCTAAGAGCCATGAAGTAAAATTAAATTTAACTGTGAAAAATATTAGGCCTCATAATGACCTCTTTGTAAGATTAAGTGTGTAATACACATAAAGTATACAGTATAGTGCTGGGAACATAGTTACATGCTCGAAAATGAAATTTTAAAAATGATCTATATGAGGCTTTCCTCTAGAAAGATGGTAAATGAGATAGGGTCTTGAAATACACATAAATAATCATCAGGTTTACTAGTTGAAGTGGATAAATGTATATGCAGAGTTGTCATCATTCACTCCTGGCAGATTATTGGCATGGACCACCCACCTGTGCCAAAGCAAAGGTACAACAGTGTCCAGGGAAGGGACCAGTAGAATCTGAGAGAAGGTGGGGTAAGTCTGAATTTCCTGGTGGATATTTACACAACAGCACAAGGTCAATGGCTTATTTTAGGTTTGCATGATGTGCTGATGCTTCAAAAAGTTTCACATCACAAACGTGAGAAGGAAACATCAACAGGGGAGTAGAAAGCAGAGATTATGGGAGAATTGAAGATGGAATTATCCAATTTCTAGTGTTTGATCCCAGAAAGATGGGAGAATTAAGTACGTGATACAGGCTTTTCCGTTCTGGGAACTAGAAGCTGATTAAAAGCTGTAAGACATACACCAGTTGAACTGCTTGGTCTGTGCTGTGGTCAGCAGTAATTTGAAGGAGAGGTGCCACAGGCAAAGATGTTCTTTGTTCTTTTTGCCTAGAATAGCTGGAATTCTGTTTGAGGCCAGACTTGAAATCTTCACCCTCTACTATTCAGGAGAAATACAATGTATTCTGCACAATTTAGAAGAATAGTATATTGTGCATAGTTATTATGAGGCCAGTGGAAGTGGAAAACAGAGCACATGATTGAAATAAGTGACAACTCATGAAAAAGTACACTGTCTAACTTGGGAGATGAGCCTAAAATGACATAAAGTTAACTCTGCAAAGAACATTGAATGCCAGGATGAGGGGCATGATTAATTCAGAAGTAAAAGATATGGTTATATGATTGAGAAGGAAAAAAAAGAGATTTTTTTTAATGGACCAAAACCAAGGAAAAAGGAAAACTAGAGACAGAAATCAATGAGAAGGCCATTAAAACTGAATCACTGCTTTAAGTCAGTTTTGACAAAGACAAAGGAACAGACATGTGGAGGTAGAACAAGCAGTTCAGAGGTAGGAAGTGGAGGAAGGAAAAGAGTCTTGTATTAAGTCAGCTACAGCAATTACAAGCAAACTCACAGGATTCAGACTGACTTATTAGTCTTTTGACCTAAGGAGAGTTACATAATTTCTCTGTGCCTTAGGTTTTATTTTTATTTTTTTAAATTTATTTTCCAATCATTAAGTTTATTGGTACATTTTAGGTGTAAAATACAGTTACATACATCATTGGGATCTTGTACCATTACATGAGTATCTTGGTTCTTATTTTTTTCCCCTTCCCCTTCCCTCCCTTCACCCCCTCCACCCTTCCCTA
>NW_004624730.1:25392446-25403622 GCF_000247695.1 Heterocephalus glaber | reverse complement strand
ATGATTAGAATGAATAATAGATAATGTAAAATAGGAAGAAAAGGTCCAAAGGGGTAGGGGTAGTGGGAGGGGTAGGGGAAAGGAAAGAAGGGAAAGGAAAAATGATGAGAAATGGAAAAAAATGGAAATAAGGTCTTTGTAAATAGGGAAGGGTGGAGGGCGTGAAGGGAGGGCTAAGAATGAGGAAAAAATAAGAACCAAGATGCATCATGTAAAGGTACCAGATCCCAATGAGAAATGTAATTGTGTTGTATACCTACAATGCACCAATAAAAGAATTTAATAAAATAAATAAATAAATAAATAAATAATAAATACCAATAGGTAGATACTTATTATTAAGATATTTGTATCCCATTTTAACCTTCCATTTCTGTGGATACTTTTACTTTCTTATTGCAGATTATCTAGAAGTTTGTGACTAAAGTATTATGTATTTTTTGTCAATTCATTTGACAAAATTAAAGTGAAATAGTGCTTCAGTTGCTGTTTTTTGCTAAGATATACTACAACGAATGATGTAAAAGATATGATTGTAATGCGCCAAGGAAATGCAACAGGTAAAGTAGACAAAATACAGCTTTTATTCATATCTCAATGGCTTAACGATTGGCAAAATTGCATTATGAATTTAAAGGATTTTCTCAAGAAAGTTTATTGGTAAATATTTCTTTAAAAACTTTGATCTTCAACAAGCTAATTAGCTCTCCAAAACATATAAAATGGCTATCCTTGAGGAATTATAGAAGTTTGATGGCCATTCTTTTCTTTTTCATACTCTTATGATGGAGTTTTCCTCTTTCACATCCAGAATATTCTGAAAAAGAGGAATTAATAATATAAAAGTTAAAGGATAATAGTCAGTGATGTGAATCTGTGTATCTCTGACATTTATTTAAAGTTTACAAATCAGTCTTAATCAGTTGTCTACAGAAGGAAGGTCATTAGGTTGAAGATACAGATGCATTTAACTTCAAAATTCAGAATGAGTGTGTGCTTTGTTCAGTTAGCCATTAATTAAGGGCCACTTGGAGAGATTTTAAGCTCTCAAACTGAATTAGGAAAAATGATCAAAAAGACACACTGAATATTTAAATTGTGCTTTACAAGATAGAGGATGGACTTTGGAAATAAGAGACATCATTTCTCTTCATCAAGGCCTTAAAGTTGGGTTCTCACCAATATGACTGGAGAAGAATCATCAACTAAACTTTGATATTACCTGTATAGTAGCTGAAGTATGATCTTTTGTGTCAAAAATTAGTTGCAAAATTTCAGAAGCAAAATTTGGTGGCACTTTATGATTTGGAAGTTAAGTTTGAGAGCAAAAGTTGTTTTTCATAGAAGATGGCTCATTTAGAAAGATTATCATTGTTATTGTCAAGAGCTATCGATTAATATTTTTACAAGTGTACATTAATGCATGTCCAAGTTGGATAATTTGAGTATCACTAGACAGAAGTACAATATTTGTGTCTATTTTCTTCTATCACTGTTTATTTTGTTAAAAATACCATTTTTGGAGTTTCAATTTTGTATATATTACTAATCCTCACAAAACTTTGCAGACTATGTGTCCTTATTTTATAAGTGAGGAAAAGGACCTCACAAACGTTAATAGGTTTATTTATGACTTCATGCATAACAACTAATAAAGGAAAAATGTTCCTAAATTTCTTTATTAGGACACAGATTTTAGTGGATGCTAGAAAAAAAAGTTAATATATAATCACCCAGATCCAAACCCCTTATGTATCTGCAATACCATGTGACCTTACTAACATTTAATATAAAGTACAAAATATTTAAGTCTTTTTACAAAAACACATCCATTTATAAAATGATCATATATATATTCATTCTAGGTCACATATATATGTATTCTAAGGCAAATATTTATATATTCTAGGTAGCCTTTTGGGAGAAGATAATTGTCTAGGGCCAAGATTCTTGGAATTTTATTTGTAGAATCACATGATACACTATTGCTATTTATTTCAAAAACACAGAAAAATGCTCCAAAGGTTAGGCACAAAGATATTTTTCTGTCAACATTAGTTTTCTGGCCATTCTGTGTTGTAAATCTTCTGCTATTATGTTCATTCTTCTGATTTAGCTTGGACACTCTTTTAAGGTTTGCATAAAGCTGGATATGGTTGCACACATCTATAAGCCCATGAAGTGAGACCATGCTTTAAAAAAAAAAAAGAATTGCAAGGATATGGGTTCCTCTGAAAAAAAAGAGAAAAATTTTATCTATTATTTATACAGTTTCTATCTGCTATCTATCATCCATCTACATCTTTATATATCTTCACATTATTCTGCAGGGTTCACCGACTACTTTAACTGCAAGTATGTCTAATATATGCCAGGGAATATAACATGATATTGACTTTTTTAATGAGAATCAGGGATAGTTGCTGTAATAGTTTCTGAAGTCTGCCAAAGCAAATTACTCAAAAGATGGTGACTTAAAATAGAAGAGGTATATTCTCTCATTGCTTTGGAGGACAGAAATCTCAAATTAAGATGTCAACAGAGTGCTGGAGCTGTAGCCTACTGTTGGAGTGCTTGCCTAATATACAAAGTCCTGGGATCCATCTTCTCCAGTCAAAAAAGACAGAGGTGGGGGGAGAGATAAAGGAAGGAAGCAGAAAGGGAAGGAAGCAGAAAGGTAAGGAAGGTAGGGAAGGAAAGAAAGAGAAGAAAGAAGGAAGGAAGGAGGAAGGAAAGGGAATAAAGATGTTGGAAAAGATACACTTCAAAACCTCTAGGGAAGAATCGTTCCTAGTTTCTTCCCACTTCCACTGGACCCCTGTGGCTGCGTCACTCCAATCTCTTCCACTGTTTTCACCTGACTCTCCTCTGTGTAACTCTGTCTTCTTCCTTTCTGTCTCTGTGTTAAGCATATGTTAAGCACATTTGACATCGGATTTAGAGTCCACCCACCTAATAATCTAAGATGATCTCCAGATCCTTAACTTTATTACATCTACAAATATATTTTTCTGCAAATGTGGTCACATGCAGCTTCCAGGGGTTTAGACTATGAAACCTTTTTCAGAGGCGACCATTTGATGCACTAATCAGTAAGGTCTTCAGTGGAAGTATGAAAACTATGGTAAGTCTTTGTTTCCTTCCAACCTCCCAGTTTAGAACCATTTAATCAAGAAAGCTATCTGTACCTATACCATCCCTCCCTATATTATCTTCTATAATCAATAATAATGGCACATATGTTTTGAAGTAATCTGTTTTTTATGTTTTTCTTCTGTACTACATTAGATTCTTTTTGGGAACTGGAAATGTAGCTTATTCATATGTGTTGTCTTAGCATATAATAAAATATCCAGCAGTTACTTGGTGAAATTTTCTTGAACTCTTGAGTTTCAAAGTGCATACTTTCCCATTCAGCCTATGAAGCTGTATTATATCTCCCCAAAAGAACTTTAGAATGAGCTCCTCTAGTTAACTAGTGAGCTATATTAGTTTTCCATTGCAGCGTAGCTACCACAAACTTAGTAACTGGAAGCAGCACACTTCTTATTTCACATTTGGGCTATCTTTTACTAAAGTCTCTTTTTCAGGGACTCATGAGGTGGCAAACAAAGCGTCAGTGAGGGGTAAGGCTCATAAGACATCCAACAGGAAAAATAAAGTGCTTTCAAGTTCCTTCTGGTTCTTGGCAGAATTCTTCTTGCAGCTTTAGAATTCATGGTAGCATGATTCTTCAAAACCAAAAAGGAAGACAGAAACTCCAGGGCAAAACTGCTAGCAAGTTGAGGTCCTATAATATAAGGTAATCACAGGAATGTTATCTGTGACGTTGGCCATAAGGCATAATTGCAACAGTGACAGTCCACCATCTTTAACATATTTTATTAGTTAGAAACAATGGAGAAAGAGATAGTACAAGGAAGAAACACCAGGAGGTAGGGATTATTGTGGGCAATTCACAGTCCATCTCTCATAGCAATGATATGAGGGTTCGAGAGATCTGTGTTTCATATTTTCAAAAGATCAATAAGAGATCAATTTCTTTTCCTTAAATTCTTATATTGGTACATTTTAGGTAAACAATACATTTATATTTATCATTGGGTGCTTATACCTGTACATGATGTATCTTGGTTCTTATTTTTTTCCTCATTACCTGTGCGCCCTTCACCCCCTCCACCCTTCCCTATTTACATAGACTTTGTTTCCATTTTTTTACTTTTCTCATAATTTTTCCTTTCCTTTCCCCTTCCCCTCCCACCCATCAATTTTTTAAATGACAAGATCTCACTGTGTAGCTCAGGCTGAACTCTCTAGGAAGTCCAGACTGGCCTCAAATTCATGATCCTCCTGCATCAGCCTCCTAATTGCTGGGATTACAGAATCATTCTTAATTTTTCATTTATTTGTGTTCTTATTGAATACCCAGGAATAGATAGCAATAACAATAATAATACCAATGCCATATGAATAAAAAAAAATTACAGTGTGATAAAGTATATAAATAATACTCCTCTTGATACAATTCTCTTTAATAAAAATTATACAACTCTAAGGCCTAGGACTCTGAATATATGTATATCTATTAGTTTATCTGTTATATTAAAACCACCAGTAAGAAGATAATTCATCACGCTAGAAGAGTAGTATTATGCATTATAAATTGCTATAATAATATACTGTACCTGATAGTTATTACATTTAGAGCTGGTTGATTTATCATAACATTAAACCATTCTGTATTTAAAGAGAGACAAATAGAACTACATTTCTTTAGTGTTATAAGATATGGTGAAACTAAGATTCTTGACAGTAATAATTAGAATTTGGGAGTTAATGTATTTTCTGGATCACAATTTGTGATTACCTAGAAGGATGGTTAAATTTCCTAAGTTTTTTTTTTTGGGGGGGGGTTCTTAGTTCATTTTGCCATATGAAGGTGCCTTTAGGATAACCAGGGTCATGATATCTACTCCGCAGGTGATGTCTGGCAGTGTCTGCAGATATTTTGTTGTCACAACTGGGAAGTTACTACTGAAATCCAGTGGGTAGAGTCTGGGAATGCTGCCAAATTTCCTATAATGCACAAGGTAGCCTTGCTCTTCCAAAAAAGGTTTTGGCACAAAATCTACAAATGTTAAGAATCCTGGATTTAGAGGGAGGAGGAGAGGACAATGGTTCGGACCTTGTAAAACATGAGGGGGTCGGCCATCTACATCAGGTAAAGAAAACATCCAGGCAGAAAACACAGGAAGGGCAATTGCTCCAAGCTGGAGTGTGATTGATATGATTAAAGAAAGAATTTTTTTCTTTGGGAGTTTTAAATGACACTTTGTAGGTCTTTTTTTTAATACTTGCGAGTCCCAAGGCAAAAATGTGAGTTGAAACTTACTTCTTCAAATGATAATACTTTAAAGTTGCTAGTCAAGCTAATAAATTATTTATTAAAATGTTTTATTGGGCCGGGGATTTAGCTCAGTGGTTTCGCCACCTGCTGCACATGCTCAAGGACCCGAGTTTGATCCCCAGTACCAAAAGAAAAAGTTTTGTTATCTTAGCTTCAACTTCATAATGAAAAAATTTAAAGTACACAAAGCTATGATTTTCATAAGACTGAAATTTTGTACCACACAGACAGCTGAATCCATTATTACTGTACATATTGGGTTGGTTTGTTAATGGGCCTTTGGAGTTCAGGTGAATAATAAAGTCATATGTGATTCACAAATTACTTATATTTTAATAAAATTGAGTTTAGCTTTGGGGTCAGCAAAACCATTATTTTATAATTAATAGTTTTACATAATTTGCAGTCAATAGACAAAGCTGCCTAATTATATAATCTTTCATAAATGAATATAAATTCTAAATGGTTTACAATTTGGGGAAATTATATTCTGCTGAGAGTACTAAAACTATGATAGTCAAGAAAGTACACTTAAATTTGAAAATAACCAATTTTACATGTCATATTCAAAATTATAAAATTAACATTCACATAAAATTATGTCAAAGGTTTTGCTATACTATGAGATGTATGTTTTGCCCAAAATTCACATGATGAAATCCAGTCCTCGGGATGACAGTATTAGGAGGTGGGATCTTCAGAAAGCGATTAGGTGATGACACAGTAACTCTGAAGAATGTGACTAGTGCTGTTTCAAAAGACCTCAAACAGCATGTTTTTCCCTTTTGCTATATGAGGACATATCAAGAAAGCTATCCTCTATGAATCAGAAAGCTGGGTCCTCACCATACACCACATTTGCTGATGCTTTGGCCTTAGACTTCCCAGTCTTGAGAAGTGAAGGAAATAAGATCAGTTTTTTATAAGCTATCTAGTTTATATTTTGTCATAGTAACCCCAACAAAGACAGATTTCATATCACCCTATGACATTACCAATTACATCATGATTTTCAACATCTCTTAAAGCAATGTTTAGATCTCTAGTTTCTTATGTTCTTTGAGACTCAGGTTTTTTATTTCAGGGTCAGAGTAAAGCAAATTGAAATCAGTAATAAATTGTTCAATTTGATCAATAATATTTTCAACTGAGATAATTCCTTTAATTAAAATGGCTGTTATAGAAATGAGGTGTAGTTTGTTTTGCATGAATTACACTCAAGTAAGTTTCACCTGATTTTCTTATATTTTACAAATATTACTTTTGACATATTTTATAAGTAGCTTCTTTTGTTTTATAAAAATGTTTTCTAAAATTAAAAAAAACTAAAGCATTTGTACTTCTCTGAAGTTTTTGCTAGTATCCATAATTTAAACAAAAACTATCAAATGATTATAAATAAGGTTCATTCAAAATTAATTTTGTTTTCTGTTAAAGACAAAAATATATTTCTGCTGGGTGTGGTGGCACATGTCTGTAATCCCAGCACCCAGTATGCTGAGGAAGAAGGATTGCCAGGAGTTCAGGGTAGCCTGGACTACATAGTGAGACCCTGTCTCAAAACAAACAAACAAATAAAAAAGTCTATTTCTATTTGAGTATTTTCTTACTTGGTTAATTTATATAAAGAAATATCCAACAGAGTGAAAAGACAATCTACATTTTGCCTGCTGTTCCACAAACAGAAAACTAATATGTAGAATATATAAAGAATTCAAAAAATCAGACCCCTCCAAATAAAAAGACCCAACTGAAAAATGGATAAGTGAAATGAATAGACACTTCAGAGAAGAAGAAGTACAAATGGCCAATAAATACATAAAGAACTGTTCAACATTGCTGGCCAATAGAGAAATGCAAATTAGTACAACACTGAGATTCCATTTTATCTCAGAAAGAATGCTTATTATCAAGAAATCAAGCAATAATAAATAGTGGGCAAGGCTGTGTGGAGAAGGATTTCTTCTACTTTACTGGAAAAAATATGAAGTAGCACTATCACTATGGAAATTACTCAAAAAACTAGAACTAGAAATTGCACTTAAGCCTGCTATTCTCCTTATAGGTATCTTCCCCAAAGAGGTAAAGACATCATATTACAGTGATATATGCATACACATGTATATAGCAGCATAACTTATAATACCTAAATCTTGGAAGAAGCCAAATGTCCATTAACAGATGAACGAATAAAAAAAATGTGGTATTTGCACACAATGGGATATGACTATGTCAACATCAACAAAAACAGAGAAACTTGAGTCATTTGTAGGAAAATGGATGCACATTGAGATAATAACATTAAGAGAAATAAATCAGACCCACAAATTTAAATATCACATGGTTTGTCTTATATGAGAAACCCAAAGTACAAATGAAGAACAAAATTAAAGATGGATAATGGGAGATAGGGAAAGAGATTTTTCTCAAAATGGAAGGGCGTGAAATAATGGAGGGAAGAGAAGAGAGGGGAGAGAAAGGGGTGAAAAAGGAATGAGACCTGTTATGTATATGTACCAATTCCTTACAAAGATTGAATATTATGTATTAAACACCTGTACTAATAAAAAGTAAATTATTTAATGAAATTCTTTTTTACTTTAATACCATTTAGTTGACATTTCCATCTCTTATCCAAATGGTTATAAGACAAAATTTGGAATGCATTTCATCAAGATGGTCCATGTTGAGCAAATGTAAAAAATAATAAGTACAATTATAGAGTTGTCTAATAATGAATGTCTTTGATATCAATGGAATTTAATTTTGACACATAATGGTGGGTGAATGAAATAGGAAGTAAGATCTAACATTATTCATTCATCCATAAAAGTCACAATTTGAGGTCCAGATATAACATTAATTAAATAAATAGTATCTTCTGGAGCATGAAAAATCTCTGGAGGCTGGTCTATCAGGGTCACCATTTTGAGTAAAGGAGGATTAAAAATATAAGCCAGTATTCCTCAGCTGTGACAGGCCTTATACATATGGAAGTGATGATTATCAATGTAATCAAAATATTCTTGGGAGTAAATGCAAGACCATGATGTCCCACTAGATGCTGGACCTCATGCACAGTCTTCTCCAGATCAATCCATCTTATCATTTGAGCTGGATGATTGACACTGTATAATTTGCTTTTTCAAAAAGGGTGTGGACCAAATGGATGTAACTTTGCTTCTTGGCCAAAAAAGATTGTCCCATATTTTTAGTCCCAGTTAATTATTTACTTGCATCTACAGCACTTACCTCTTATTTATGGGTTTTACTTTTAGTAGTGGACATCCTTCTGATGGTGCAAGCCCTGTTGTCTATTCCTTTTTATTTTGAGTAGCCTCACTGAGCAGGCAATTGCTTGTGGTTCAAGCCCCACATTGGGCACCAATTAGTCCGACCTCAGCTATGCATGTTATCTCATATTAGCTCCACAGCTTCATGCACCATTACTCTGGTCTCAGATGTGGCCGTTAGCAGGAGGGTCATATTGACCTGCACACTACTGCAGTGCTCATGAGATCTTCTGTGAGTCACGTAGCTTCAGTAAGACTCACTTCTTAAAGTAAGCCAATTGAAGGATTTAACTCTTTTCACCCTGCACTGCTTACAGCATGCTTTGGACATAATCAATATTGCAGCTTCCAGAAGTCATGAAAGGCTTTTAACAGATTGCAATGCTGTCCTTCTATACCTATTTTCTTCAATTTTTTAAAATCATGAATGGATGTTGGATATTATCAAATGCTTCTTCTGCATCTATAAAGATGTTCATGTGATTTTTGTCCTTGTTTTTGTTTGTACGATAAATTACATTTATTGATTTGTGTATTTTGAACCATCCTTGCATCCCTAGGTTGAAGCCTACTTGGTCATGGTGTCTGATTTTTTTGACAATAATGTCTCATTCTGTTTGCCAGTATCTTGCTAAGGATTTTAGCATCAATGCTCATTAGAGAGATTGACCTGTAGTGCTCTTTTGTGTTGGAATCTTGCCTAGTTTAGGCATCAGGATAATGTAAGTTTCTGAGAATGATTTTGGAAGTACTTCTTGATTTCAATAAACATTTTGAGTAGTATTGGTATTAGGCTTTCCCTGACATTCTTGTAGAATTTGTCTGTGAATCCACCAGATCCTAGGCTTTTTCTTACTTGGTAATGTTATTACTGCTTCAGTTTCATGTCTTTCTTATTATTGGATTGTTCAAGATTTTTTAAGTCTTCTTGGTTCAGTTTTGGTAATTATTATGTACTTAGGAATCTCTCCATTTCTTCTGAGTTCTTTAATTGTTTGGCATATGTGTTTGAAGGTGCTGCTAATAATCTTCTGGATTTTGGTGGTGTCCATAGTGATTTCACCTTTTTTGGTATCTATTTGCATTTATTTCTGTCTTTTATTTCTTTTGGTAAGATTGTCTAATGGTTTGCCTATTTTGCTTTTTTTTTTCTTTCAAAGAACTAGTTCTTCAATTCATTAATTCTTTTTATTGTTTACTTAGTCTCCATTTCATTGATTTCTGCTCTGATTTTCATAATTACCTTACATATACAAGCTCTAGATTTGGATTGTTGTTTTTCTAGGATCTTGAGATTCATCATTACCTTATCCATTTGGGCTGGTTCAGTTTTTCTGATTTGGACATTCAAAGCCATAAACTTCCCTTGTAGAACTGCTTTCATTGTTCCTGTAGGTTCTGATATGTGGTACTGGCATTATGATTTAATTCTAGAAACTGTCATTTCTTACTCAATTTCCTCTGTGACTCATTGATTATTCAAGAGGGTCTTGTTTAATCTCCATGTGTTTGCATAGTTTCTGTGGTTTCTTTTACTATCTATTTAGTTTCTTTGCACTGTTATCTGATAATATGCATGAGAAAAATTTGACGCTTTTGCATTTACTTACACATATTTTATTAGCTAGAATGTGGTCTGTTTTGAAGAAAGTACTATGCAGATGAAAAGACTGTATATTCTGTTGTTGGATAAAAAAACTCTGCATATATCCATGCAGTTCATTTGTTCCAAGGCTTGGTTCAAATCTAAAATTTCTTTCTTAATTTATTTTGTTTAGTTGATCTATATATTTGTGAGAGTGGTGTATTGAGTTTCTCTATTAAAATTGTGTTGATATTCATCTAAACTTTTATGTCTGTTAGTGTTTGTTTTATGAAGCTGGGTGCACCATGATTTGGTGAATGTATTTTTATAATTGCTATCACTTCTTGTTGAATAGTTTCATTAACCAATATGTATTGTTCTTTGCCTCGTTTGGTCAGCTTTGGCTTGAAGTCACTTTGATAATAGGATAGCTACTGATGTTCATTTTGGGGTTCCTGTTGCATGGAATGTTGTCCCATCCTTTGCTTTCCAATCTATAACTTTCTTTTTGTGTTAAATGTGTTTCTTGTATATAGAATACCATTGCATTTTGTTTCTTGATTTATTCTGCTAATCGGTGTCTTTTGATTGATGAACTGAGTCCATTTACATCAATTGTTATAATTGATAGGTATTGATTTACTCCTGTCATTGTACTGTTTTGGTTTCTTTTTATTTTTTTATATTGAATTCTTTTATTGGTACATTGTAGGTGTACAACACAATCACATTTCTCATTGGGAATTGCACCTTTACATAATGCATCTTGGTTATTATTTTTTCACCATTCCTAGCCCTCCCTTCACGCCCTCTACCCTTCCCTATTTACAAAGACCTTATTTCCATTTTTTCCATTTCTCATCATTTTTCCTTTCCCTTCTTTCCTTTCCC
>NW_004624730.1:25354723-25388546 GCF_000247695.1 Heterocephalus glaber | reverse complement strand
AGGATGTAGTGTCCTTCTTCATCTCTCTTAATCAGTGTTGGTTTGAAATCTACTTGATCTGCAAAGAGGATAGCTACTCCTGCTTTTTTTTGGGTGGGGTTCCTCCCACCTAAATTATCTTGTCCATTGCTGAAAAGTTTTCTACTCTTACTTCTGTAAACAGGGGTTTTAATGCCTTTTGTACTACCTTCTGATTTTTTTCATTATTTCCAATTATGGCGTCTTTCAGAATTTCAATCCTGACTTCTTTCAGAATTTTTTTGATGGATTCCTGTTTTGACTTGTGTCTAGATGTCCCCCCAAAGCCTTATGTGGCCATAGGTGGGGCTTTTTCAGAGGTGGCTGGATTTAGGGTGTGTGATGCTGGGATTAAGGGTAGGTGATCACTAAATTAGTCCACTGATTGGTTTGACATAGTTCTGAGTAGGATTAAGGGTGCCTTATCCTGCGTGTGAATGTTACACACTTTAAAGACAGGTAGCCTGGTTAAAATTATAAGGGACAGAAAGAGGGTTAGTGTGTGGTCACCTGTTGCTTGTTGCTTAGTGTTTGCTACTTCAGTACTTGCTGCCTTCTGCGTGCTATGAACTGTTTCACCTCTCTGATGCCCCTCTGCCATGTCACCATGCCTTGGAGCTAACTATGGACGGAAACCTCTAAGAACTGTAAGCCAAATAAACCTTTCCTTCTCTAACTTTGGGTGTCAAGTATTTTATCTCAGTAATGAGAAAGAGTAACTAAGATAACTCCCATTCTTTTGTATACTGAGTATTCATGTTTTGTATATCTTTCTTTAGCTCCACTGGTTTTTATTATGTCTTCTCTAGACTCTAGACTCGTTGATCATTTTTTTAATTGGGATCATTATCTGATTAGTTATATCTTCTTCACAAACACCTTACTGAACTGTATTGCCTCCATTTATACCCTATTACAACTTTCTGTTTTGTAGTTTACAAGTTCCTCTCCTTCAATGCCCCCTTAATCTGTATGTAGTTTATGGAGGTGTTTTGTTGCCTTGTCTTTTCACATTTTTATTTTTTTCTTTGTTTTTCTGTATTGAGGCCCAGTACCTAGTTCTTCAGGAGTGAGCTACAGTATTGTTTATGACCCCCAGGCAATCCATGTATTGGCATACAGAGAAAAACCAATTGAGAGCAATAACTATGCCACCTTGGCTATAGTAATAACATTAGTTGACAATATTGACATCAAATATCAACTGGATATTGACAAACCCTAAGAACTATTCACAAACTGCTTTTAACCGGAACAAAGAAGTCTATGACTTTTGTTAAAGAGTTAGGCCTCCTAGATATTGACTCATAGTAATTCAGACCTATAATTTCTGCTGGATGTAAGCAACTGTGCAAGAGTTCAAGTATACCCCAGGACTAAATGCCATCTCCTTCAGGTCCACCTCCTCTGACGATTATTCGCACCAAAAATGGCCTCCCACCATAGTGCACAGGCTCTGTGATTCTCCTGGTCTAAGACTGAGGCTTCCAGTGGATCTCAGGAGATCCCTGTTTAGCTCTCTGTATCCCAAAGCTGTCTCTCACCCAGGCTTTGCCATGGGATAACACTTCAGTCCTGTAGCAAAGCTCTCCTCATGGGTTCTGGCCTTGTCCTCTGTCAGGTCAGTCATTTGGTTATCATCTCTGCCACCTTGCTATGAGGTGCACCATTACAGTGGCAGGGGCTGTGCAGGGGCTGTCTTCTTTCCCATGGTGACCACAAGCTCCAATAACTGGAGTGGCAGCATGCCAATGCCTCTCTCCTCATCCATAGGGTGACTGAAGCTTTGGTGTGACAGAGGCAGGGTAGGGCCTCTTTCTTCTCCTGTGGAGCTCACAAGGCCACACTCTCTCTGGTACAGAGAGGGCAGGGCCTCTCTCCTTACCTGTGGGTTCAAAAGGCACTAGTTTCAAAGGCAGGGGCAAAGCAGTGCCTCTTTTCTTTCCTGTGGGTCCCCCAAGCCTCCACTGTCTGTAGCAGAGGCAGAGTGGCATCTCTCTCCTTCCTCATGTCACCTATGAATTTCCAGTGTCTATGTGGGGGTGGGAAAGGGCTTCTTTCCTCACCTGAGATGCCTAGAATGCTCTAGTCTACAACACTTTTGACTCCATCACATACCCTTTCCATTGCATTTTTTATTACTTCATTCACTCATTCATTCTTTTATGCATTCATGAAATAATTACTTAATGCTTATAATATACCAGGCATTGTGTTATCATCACTTGTAATATCATATTGTGTATTTATTTTATCAAGTAATTTATATTCATAAATTTGTTAGTATTTAGCAGTGTTTTCCTATTTGCTCTCTATAATTGGGACAGATCAACATTTTGTGAGGTCTCAAAAGAAAACTCAAATTTTATAAAAGTTCCTACTTTAAATAGGAAAAAAATAGAAGCTTCATATTCCTGTACATATACACAAAGGTAATTAGCTTGTTCACTTTTGTTACATGGCTCACTTAACTGTAGTTTTACATGGGAGAAAAGAGACATACATTTCCTTTCACCTAATAAAAACAGTAATGTTTGATTAGTTATTTCTTTGACATGATGTAAATAACAGGACCCTTGATTACTATTTTAACCTGGATTTATTTTAATTATATAATTCTTTTATTTATTTATTCATTCATTTATTTGTTTATTTATTTTTGTGGCACCAGGGATCAAACTCAAGACCTTGCACTTGAGAAGCAG
This sequence comes from Heterocephalus glaber, assembly GCF_000247695.1. Next base: position 25,385,823 of record NW_004624730.1, on the reverse strand, counting down.
GCATAGCTCCCCTGAGCTAAATCCTGCCCCTTCATTTTAATTATATATCAGTAAGTTATTCTTATTCACATTTTTGAAAGTAGCATTTCCTAAACTTACTTGACCATAAAACTTTTTAAATAATCATATATTTTCCAAATACCACAGACTCATGGACTTTCATGCTTGCCTGAATAAAGAAGCAAACAAAAAAGATGTTTCATGGAAAAAACTAATAGCTTCATAAGGTTCCACTAAATTTAATTTATGAGTTTAATATACACTAAATTCTGCTTATGTCATAAAGATAAAACTTGGACTAGTAGTCACTTAAAAGGTGGCATAAAATGAGATGTGTATTAGAATGCATTGCCTCTGTGTGACTGCGCAGCTCAAATGCTAAGCGTAATATGTTTCTCATGCAATGTTCTAGACTTATCTGAGGGGGAACACCTCCTCCAATTTTTGCATAAAACTACCTAAATCTATATAATTTTTTAACCCACTTATATGACACCTTTTAGATAGACAATATTCTTAGGATCAGGTTCTCTTGCCATTTTGCAAACACAATGACACCACAAAAAGCAGTTTGGGGAAATTGCCTTCACTTCTCTGCTGCTTCTGGTAAAAATGCTGAGACAGGGAAGGTTTGCAGACAGAAACTTTGAGAATATTCAGTGTTGAAAATTCAGTCATCAGTTTTCCTAAAGTGAGCATTGAATAATTTTGTGTTTTAGCTACACATGATTTTTGAAGTATTTGTTTTGCTTCCTTCCTTTCCTTTTTTTCTGGTCGAGTTCTTATATATGAAAGGATTTTAATTTTCATATATTTAAGTTTTGGGTAGCACTGGTATATTTGGATTCTATATGGTTGTTTTCTTGTGCTAGACTTTAAATAGGTCTATGCCAAGTGATGCTACTGTGAAAGACATTTTGATATTTTTTAAGTGTAGCTTTGAGTATCTTAGGCATTTTTCTTTGAGTAGAATTAACAATTCTGTATTGCAGGTGAGGGATCTCTTAAGGGAGTTAAAAAAGCAGTAGCTTAGAATGAGAAAAGTAGAAAAGACTGTATTTACACATTAGAGTTCTCCAGAGAAAAATCAAAATAGAAATAGAAAGAATTTATAAAATTAGCTTTTGAAATTGTGGAGGTTGGCCAACTCCCAAATTTAAAGAGTAGTCCAACATCCTGGGGAGCCATGAAATAGTTGATTCTGCTATTTGTGTAGGAAAGTAGTCCGCTTTCAGAATTTCCTTTTCTTTGTTGGAAGTCAATCTTTTTCTATTAAGGCCTTTTATTGATTGGAGGACCACACAGATTATAGAGAATAATCTGCTTTACTTATAATTTATTGTTTTAAGTGTTAAACTCTTCTCAAAAAATATCTTCACAAAAATATCTAAAACAATGTTTGGTCAAATATCTGAATGCTATATCCTAGTTAAGTTGATACATGAAATTAACAATTGGTGTTCTTACAATGGATCTCTTTTCTTTCCCTGTATCTCACATATATAAACAGTCTGAAGGGCAAAGCTGAATAAGAATACTGGCTGTGATCTATTCCACACAGCAAGGAATATTGAATAATCAAATACTAGCAAAGAGGATCAATGGTTTTTCTATTAAATTTAGAACAGGCTATGCCATCACCTCATGTCATGGTATTTATTTTATTCTAAAACAATGCAAATCAGTTTCCTCATTGTGAAGAGTAACTATATATACAATTACTTCTGTGACAACTGTAGAGAATTGGATATCGAACATTAGAAATGAAACTTCAGAGGCTAGGAGCTGGCTCTAAAGTTAGAGTATAGGATCTAATTGGGCTCTCAATTTGGTGAAATGAGTGTTACTAGTTCCCAGGCATTGTTAGAAGAAACATAAACCATAAACATACCATAAAATTCCTTTACTTATATGTTCATATGTACTGTAAATCAATTGTTTTTTATTTGTGTTACATTCTTCCTCAAAGCACAATCAATGATGAAATGATGCTTGTATAAATTTTTGTCTACATGGGAAAGGGAAGTCCTGTGTTTTGGTCATGTGCAAAGACAGGTGGCCATTTGGAAAAAGTCTACTTCTATATGTCCAAGATGTCAACAGTCTTCCCTGTTGATAAAGTGCCCAAAGAACTTGTCAGTGGGCTTGACATGAGGTAGACCAGGTGATAACAATCTCATACAAGAGAGATATCACACAATAGGTTCTATTTTCTCTTGACACATTCAAGTTTCATTATAGCTAATGAAAATTACATGTGAATATTCAGAAAACATTATGCTGTGTGAACTGTAAAGGAAAAGAAAACACTGGAATGACATTTAAAAAGAAAGAAGGAAGGGGGAAGAACAAGTAAGAAAAGGAAATGAAAAACATTTTGCTCTGTACTCCTAGGGTGATAATAAAAACTGTGAGTGCCAAAGATGAAAGCATGCACTTTTTAAAGAAACTAAATGTCCTCCCACCTATGTGTAAGCCAGATTCAAAAGCATATGTGACAAATGGTATTTTAGATATTCATTTGCTTCTGTAAAATAGTAGGTATGTTGTATGGGGGTGTTGAATTTATTTCTCTCTTTTTAGTTATTTACTTCAATGATTTAAAATATTATAATTATAAATTCTAGAATTAATGTAACTGTATAAATATAAACAGATTTATGTAGTCCAGAAAATACAAGCTGTGATAAGCATTTATATTTCAAAATATGCTTCAAATAAAAACAGCAATCATAGATAGTATTAGAATATATTTAAGGTTACAATTTTCAACAATTTATATAAATATAAATTAGTTCTTATTAAAACTGGTAACATCAAAAATTCAAATAAGAACAGTGCTTCTTTGAAGCACATACAATGTTGAGAATGTGTAAATGTTTTGAATTCTTGCCACATAGCTAAGTATGAATTCCTAACACAGATCAAAAACTTGAAAAGAAATCTTGGCAAAAAATAATCACAAAAAATATTAAGTCAGTCCCATAAAAGAAACAAACAGACTACAAATAGAAACTGCTTTATTCCCAAGTCAATTCATTTTGGCAAACTGCATGATAATACGTCTTTTCTATGGTTATGAAAGAATAGCTTTGAATACAAGTCATGAATAGATAGACCCGTTACTAATGATTAACATTGACTACATGATAGTTAATATTCATAATAGAGATAGATATGGTTTCTGCAATATAATTTAATCAAATGTCATAAGAATTTTCTACTTTTTTTTAACTGACCAACATCCAATTATCCCTGTATGTGGTTTCTGTGCACAAAGGAAAGATAGTTTCATGTCACATTGTCGCCATGACCCCTGGGGCTGAAAGACATTATTAAGATCACAGCTACTACTTAGATTTGCATGTGCAATTAATAATTCTGGAGCCTATCTAGTCCCACTGGATGGATTTTCCAACATTCTAATAATAAAGTTGATGAACATAATTATGAGGATGGCACTTACTCTATGCTCTACATAGATCACTATTTCTTTCACAGGAACCCTGAAGTACAGGTACACCAAAATGCCTATCATAGATGAGGAAACTGGGTTCAGAAAAGTGAATACATTTTCCAAAATCACACAGCTAGTAAGTGTCTGAATGACTAGGACAAAGTGTCTGTGGTCAAAATTCATGGTATTTTTTCCATTTATGAGGCTGTTTTTCTGAGTGAATGCTTACTTTATAATCAAAATTACCTGACTCTATATTAGAGGTGATCAAACAAAAACTTAAAATGCTATAAGAAATAATTTGTATGTAAAAAAAGAAAAGTGGTATTTCATATATACTTTATGTTGCAGTATAACTCCTTAATTTTAATATCATCAAATAAAGCCACTATGAAAAAAATCACATTATTTTGTTATATTTTTAAATATAATGATATTTTTGTTGTAGATGAAAATGCCTTTACAACACACTTTGCCTCAAATACAGCATTGTGTGAGGGTGTGATTATCTAAAAGGCTTCATCATATTTAAATTTTGGAATTGGAGGATATTTATTAAATTAGAACATCAAATACTATCAAAGTCCTAGATTGTTTTGGCTTATGTCAAAACTAGAAAAGAACACACCAGTATTGCTAAGGTTCTGAGTACCTGTTTTCTGACCAGTGCTTAACATTTCGGAATTCTATACAAGTGTATAAATATTAGTAGCTTTTGATAGCAAAATGGATGCAGGTGCTTAAAGGTTTATTTCCTGCCCAAAAATATGGAAATAGAAAAGAAAATTTCCTTCTGTTTTAGTCAAGTTGGATTTCCAGATGACCAGGTCAAAGTTGAGAAATAAAAGTATCAAGTTTTGACCTACTCTAACCAGACAGCATGCCCAGGCACGTGAGAGCTTTCCCAGAGGGTGTTCTTTTGTAGCTTTATTTTCTCTTACCTCTCCTCGTAAGCGGTCCATACCCCTTTTGTTGAATTATGCCTTTCCAATTTCACTTTGTAAGTGGTATAAGTTTTTAATTTATTCCTTAATAATGATTGCAGTATGGACCTTTAATAGCCTCAATGTAAAAGCATAAATGTAGAAACCTACTAATTCTCTTTTTCTGATTTGGATGTGCCAGTTCCATTTGGTGACATTTGATGTTGTCTCTCTTTGTGAATACCACTAATATAAGATGAAAGGTAGAAGAAAAATAAAAAGAAATAGAGATATCACAAAGTTCATTTTATTTTCTTCAATTGAATGTTGACTTTTAATGATTGCTGTATAGTTTAAAAATAATTTTTGCTTGCCACATTTATTGAGAAAATGTTCTGAAAATTTAAAGATTAATAAAATATAAGTCCAGATTTGTTTGAAAGCCTTAAATTTTGATGACAACCTCAAATACCATATTATCAAAAATAAACAGAGCAACATCCACGACTTACTCTTCTAGGTTGGTAACTACACAGTGGTTAGTAATTCCACAAATATATGGGGAGCACCTTTTAAAGCAGTACCAAACACAGAGCAGGATCAAAACATATTGTTCCTTTCCATCCTCTCAAAATCAAATAGAATGATTACATGGGCTCTCCTTTTGCCATAACTTTTGTGTAGATGTCACAGTAGATTTTAAAACTATAGGACATCTCATGAAACAGCATGTAAATCTGTATAAATAACCAATACCTTGCAGCCCTGTGGTGAGGAATCCACAGAAAATGATGAAGGCAGACAAAAAGACCTGAGAATGAGAAAACGGAAATAACTGTAATAAAACTGTTTTAAACAAATTAATCTATGTTCTATAATCAGCATGGAGAACATAATATAAGGCAAGATATGTTGCAGCTGTAAGGAATGTAAGGCACTCTGGTTCTGTTGTTAAGACCTCAGAACTTCCATTCCAACTTATTCAAAGGGAGTTTCCTGGGTGTGTCATTTTCAGTGACCCTTAGAAAATCACGGAACAAACTTCTCACAAGATCTGCTGGTATCTTTCAAAAACTCTCTTCCTTGTTCTAAGAGTTCACTGAATCCATTAAGAGTTGTATCTGAGAAATATGAGATCATTAGATTGCATTTGACATAAAATGTGTGAATTAATAATAAATGATCTAATAGTTCTTTGATAACTATTAATTTCTATATAACATTAATATAAAGTTCTCTTTTTTAACAAGTTAGGATTTACACTTCATTGATTTGGATAATTTATCAACCCAATTAAATAAAAAGCACTAGTTGTAAATTTATTCAAGCTTACTTACTATTAACATGGTGATTATGAGGGGAGTCTGAGAAGTCACATTACATGGACGTTTAAATCTTGAATGTCTCAGTTTGGTAATTTTGCTTGTCTATTATTGTTTTCTTAAATAAGTAACATTTCACAGGTTTATTGTGAAGATTAAAATATGGAATACACATAAGGCTCTTAGGACAGTGTTTGACATATAACAGATATTAGTTAGAATGTGAGTTACAGGGGCCGGGGATTTAGCTCAGTGGCTCTGGTCCTTGCCTCACAAGTGCAAGGCCCTGAGTTTGATCCCTGGTACCAAAAAAAAAAAAAAAAAAAAATGTTAGTTCCAACAGGCCAGGGATTTTCTGTATTATTTGTTCACTAGTGAATTAGAAATATCCAAGACTAAAAATTTTTTAGTTAAATAAATAAATGAATGAATCTACTAGTTTTAAGAATGATTTTGTGTTAATAGTTATACTTAAATAAAATTCACAAAAATAGGTCTATGAATTTATATTAACAAAAATATTTGCAGCAGAAGAAATAGAATCTCATTTGAATGCAAAGAAAATATGTAGATAAAATAGGAATTTGATTCATTTATAGTTAAAAACTACTCATAGATTCTAGTTTTAATATTTTAGGTTTTGCCAGGGTATGTTTTCTGTTCAGGGTCTTATACATCTGAAATCAAGTCACTGGCCAGGACTCAGGCTCCTCTTCCAAGCTTATTAATCTTGTTGGCAACATTTAGTTCTTTGAAGTTGCAGGATGGAGACCTCTGCTTTCGTACTGCCTGGAGGCTGAGTGTTGTTGGAGGCTGTGTGGCTGCTTCCAGTTTCTAGCCATGTGATCTGTCCACAGCCACTCACAGCAAGCACGCTTGATTTCATCTAAACCACTCATCTCTCTAACTTTCTCTTCTGAGTCAAGCTGGGGAAACTGTGCTTTTAAAAGGCTTGTGATGGGGTTAGATCAGACTCAACAAACTTCCTTTTACTATGTGAAGTTCCATATACCATATTCAGATATGTAGTGGGTGACATATCATTGTATTGATAGGTGTTATTCACATTTAAATAGGAGGAGATTATACAAGGGAGCTTACTGGGGGCTACTTTAGGATTCTGCCTTGCTCAACACTCAGATGAAATCAAATCACAACAAAACAAAATAGAACAGCCTTTCTCTGTAACTCATTTATTTCCCTTTACAACTACATTTGAGATAATAGTTACATTTATTGATTTCTATTCTTTCCCAACTTACATTCTAAAATACACTTTCCTTGAAAACTATCCTATATTCTAGTGCCCATTAATATTCTTCACTTGGAGTATCTTTAAGAATATCATATTGGAGTATGAATTTATAGTTGCTTTCTTCCCTTTTACTTCTTTTTACCTTAAGAGCTTGTACAACTCTTTTCTTGCAAAATAAATCCTTAAATCATACTTCATTTTGTATATGTCCTTATGTCCCACACAAAGTAATCACTAAATCCTGTTAATCTCAGGAATGCTGAATCTGGTCTTTTCCCAAGTATCAAGCCATTATTTACCTTTAGTTCCTTTTTAGCATACAGATGAAGGCCTCTGTCTTTATCCTGCCATCTGCAGTTACTACTTCTGTCTGTTTTACATTGTCTCCCTGCAAATATGTAAGGAGTAGTTTGAGTTACCTTTAAAAATTCAAAATTTACAATAGTAATACTATCAACTGTACTGATAAGGAATGAATAGTCATAATATACCATTATTTGAAATCTGATTAAATCAATTCTTAAAATTACACTAAATTATACATTCCCCAAATTCTTTTCATGTGCTTGTTACATACAACTTGTCTATTTTTTGAAATATCAACACGGGTAGATTAAATAGATTAAACATGCTCACTAATACAGTTTTTTTAACCCAAATATACTCCTAATGATCTGATTTAAATATGTAATTTTAGGGAAAAAATTCAGTTAAATATCTATGAAAAATCAATGCCCCCTCTTGATGTTTCTTCCAAACCTCCATCCATCCACCCTTAAGACATATTTTGCCTTGAAAATTTCTTTTACATTTTGTCCAATTTAACAGTGGCTCCTCCATTGCTTCTCCACAGCCACCCTTTCCACCATACCTCCAAAACCCTACCCAAATTCTTCTCCTTAACCTTTTAGTAACCATTGCCTTTTCCCTTGGCATAATTAGATTGATCCACCTTCAGTATGTCTATCTAAAGGTAGAATGGTGGCTCACTTGGAAAATTTTCTGGAGTGAAGACAAGACATTAAATGATATCAAATATGTTTTAACTCAATTGTATAAGGTAGCTCCCAGATTCTAATGCAATATATTTCATGCTGTAAGCCTCATTCATTTTTTAACTTTTGGGGATAAGCATTTGTATTTTAAAATCTCATCTCACTTAGAGTTTGAAGATTTTAAAGTTATTAAAAAGTCAATCCAACATTGTTTGTGTATAGCTACAACTTGGTTTTAGGTGTGCCATTTACAATGTAGAGATATTTTCTAGAGAAGAGAACTCTGGCAGAATGAAGTACTAAACATTATTGGATAATGTTTTAAAAACCCTCAGGCCACCAGCAGGCTTAAAATGGGGCTGTGTCTCATATCTTTGCTTTCAAAGTCCTGTAGTGATTTTACATATATTTTTTTTGGTAATTTAGATATCATTGAACTAGAGATTCCATAGTGAAAAACTTTAATAATCATGAAGAAAAATAACAGTGCTAGACACTAGAAAAGTCTTTTTTTTGCTTTTCCTATACTAAGTCTAAAGATTTAATTTCATCTATTTGCAAACATCTCTAGATAGAAGTTTTTTTATTTGCTTCTGGAATAGAAATGCAAAATGATCTGAAATACGTTAAAAATATTCAATTTTTCAAACTGTTTCTATCATGACACATTTTAAACTTCAAAGAAATGGTGATTTATTCAATAAAACAAGTTGTGTGCTTTTGAACCGTGGCTCAAAGGTCCTTTGCTGGTCTATGCTTTCCCTAAAATCATTGCCTCTTTCATCTCCATTTGGGGCATGAATAAATGTTTTCCCATTTGTAGCTGTCAGTCATATCAGTTTTAATATTTTATTTCTTAAGAGTGACTAAAATATTTTCTTTAAAAATCGTTACCCTGATATATAAGAGAATTGTCTATTGAAGAGGAAATAATAGTCATAGTTTTACTAAAGTCAGCACCAGTTTGAAACAAATATCTGAAACTATTCTCTAAATGAAAATTTTAATAGGAAAGAAAAACTCTGCATGTGTTCAAATATTAAGAAATATTATTTTACTATGTATGAACTATGGTTTATATCATTTTCTTATATTTTATACTTAAATTATAATTTCTTCACCAACACTATTGAAGTAATGTCCCAAGCCTTAACAATACAATACCCTTGTTAAAGCTAGACAAAATTAATCTCTGAACATGGAGAATTAAATATTTAACAAAAGTTTCTCAAGCTGATACAAATAGTAACTAAAATGTATTAAGCATACACACATGCTAGGCATTGTTCTTTATACTCAATCATTACAATTATATATAAATCTCATTTTTCAGATGAGAAAAAGTAAGATGCAGACAGGGTAATCTATTTATTGCCTAGAATCATATAACTAGTCAATGAAACATTTAGGATTCAAATTCAGATCCTATTGTGGTATACATAACCAACATGATTTGGGTCAACATGATTTGATTAAATATTTTTGATATTTTTAAATATTAGCTTTAAACAGATCACCCAATATTGGTGTATGTGGAGAAATAGAATGGTGGGAAGAAGTAAGAAAAGAGGAGAAATAATTACATGATCTTGGGCAGGGGATTTAGCTCAGTGGTGGTGCTGCCTGCCTTGTTAGTGCAAGGTTCCGAGTTCAATCCCCGGTACCAAAAAAAAAAAAAAAAAATGATCTTTACTAGTTTAGGATATACTGTATGAGAATCTAAGGAAAAGCCTACATTCCTATTATATTGGGAACAAAAGCTCCTAAAACCCTATTAATAAATGTAACTATTTTAACATGATAGTGAAGCTTTTCCAGATCTCTACCTATTTTAAATATACTCTTTGTATTTAATTTATGCCCAATGTATTATATATATTTCCCCCATCAGGAAGGCTTCTGATCTTTCTAAAATGAGACATTATTTCTTTTGTTTGAGAATAATTTTTAAAAATTTATTATTTTCTATTATTCTGTGAACATTAACAACATCAAACTCTCAGAACATTAATGGAATAAAAATAAAATTGAGCTATTTGCTAGACAAAAGCCTTTTGTAAATTAGTAACAATCAAACAAAGAAGATCAGAAAGCAATTTTTCCAAGAACAAAAATTGCCCTCTTTTCTATAGTATGACTCAGATTCTGAGCTATAAATAAAGAACCAGAGAAAGGATGAGAAAAATGAGATAAAGAGCCAACACTTTTGGCTATGAATACTGAACTGACCTAATAACTGATTGATCTTTTGCTCATAGATCTTTAAAAACTTAAAAAAGATCTGTAGGTTTTAGTCAAATCCATTACTCCATTTGTTACAAGACATTATAATATAATTTTGTATAGTACAATTTTGTGGTGTGAGTATAGTATGAAGTCAATTATTTTATGCCCTATATGTGTATGCATGATTTTAGTTTACTACAATCACCAATGGAAGTAGGAAGAACAGATATATAAACAGATATATATGTATATAATAGACATTCAGGTTACCAAGAATTCTTCTCCTTGGCTGTTAACCTATGACTCCAAGATATTACATTGTTTCTCTTCCTGATGGAATTATGCATCCATTCTATCTTATGATGTTCATTTATTCCAATCCTATACTTTTCTAGGGCTAAAAAAAAAGATTTACCAAGTACATTTTTATGTTTGCTGAAATAAATAATTCAAAATGATAAAACAGCTTAAATATTTCAACATATATCATGATAATTCTTAAATATTTCCACAAAATAATCAAGTTATAAGCTAGAGCTGAGGAACAACAAAATGTTTTTAACATGTATAACAGAATCAAATGTTCATTAATCTTAGTAATGGGAACAAGTAAAGTGGCTGTCAAAGCCTCATATTTCTAATATTTTTGTTCACTTCTTACTCTTTGAAATTATTAACTATAGTGAATCCATTGTCATAAATTGTTTGCTTTAAAAATATATATATTAAGAACCAATCCAATATCCAAAAGTTTTCATGTTTATAGGTCATCCATGTAGCCTTTTCTTTGTCTTTGTTTTCGGCTCTGCATATTATACTACAGATTCTATGAGTCAAGATTGTTTTTGGACAACTAATCCGGATTGAAATGAGTCTTAAATGTATGTAACTTCTAATTATTCTTGACTTTCACTATTTAATTGGCTTTCACTATTTAATTCTTCTCTTTGTTGAGACATTTTTCCTTGAGTCTACAAGGCATAACTTTAAAATGGTCTTTAAAAATAGTGTTATTATTATGATCTTTTGGTCTGCAAAGGATTTACTTAGGTGCACATTCAGCTAATGGCTCCTACACTGAGTCTTTGACTGCAAAGGTCTGTTTTCACCAGGTGGGGATGTTGCTTCAGGAAAGAGTGCTCCAGAGAAAAGCATGGATTCTCCCACAGCTGGGAAGAGCACAGAGCAAAAAGCCTTCTGTGCTTTAAGATATGGGTGTGAGGTAGAGGAAAAGACATTTAGAAAATGTTTAATTATGATATTAACTTAAATGATTTACATCAATTAGATATTTGCCAGTTAGACTTAATATTTTTCCTGAGTATCATTCTATCAAAAGGATTTCTTATCAATGACCCTTTGCCTATACAGAAAAAACATTTTTCAATCTAAATAAATAGTATTTTAAGGTGGAAGGTTGGGTGCTATGGATTTCTTTATTTTTTCCAAGTATTTTAAGATAGTAATATCAATCAGTATTATTTTATTTCTTCAAATGTTATTTTTATTCCAGTTTATATTCTTAATCCTTAGAAATGTTGTTAAATTAAGATTTCCAAGTAGATAACTATTTAAAAATGTCATTAGTAATTAGTGATAGATTTTTGTCTATATCACATTTTAACTATTAGTTTATCACAGTTTTCAATAAAATCAGTGTGGTTGACTATTATTCTTATTAACATATCAAATCATATAAATTGCTTTATTTTGTGTGGATGTTGAAAATTTAAGGCTGTGGAGAAAATGTTTGCAGGAGATCTTTAATTGGAGGAATACTTTGAGGTGGGAAGCTTTAAAAATACCACAACCACAATTTAACAACATTTTAACAGTGTTTCCTGAGCATGCTCATATGAATTATGCATGTTTATTTTTCAAGCATTGTTTATAAGTTGAAAATAATATGTATATGTATCTATGGATAAGTGACTAAACTAATGGATGAGACTAAGTTAACAATTTCATTACTCTGTACTAACACCCTTACATTAAATGTAATAGATCCAGATGTATTGAATAAATGTCCATGACAAAATGACACAAAAATATGTATTTTATGATTCTAACTTAATAAAGTCTGTTTTTAAATCTCCAACCAGAACACTTATGCACATCAAATTTTCACATAAAATTAGCTATGAATGTAAATTCATTACTTTGTTTCAAATTGAGGAACTAAAGAAACTTTAAATATCATTACAATGCATTGCTTGTCAAGATGCTTTGCCACATCTCTATGGCTTCCATGGGTAGATCTGGGAAACAAAAATAATAGCAATAAAGATAGGAAACATAACAATCAGAAGAAAAAGAACAAGAAATTCATGTTAAGTATCAATAAATGTAATTAACAAACTCTGCCTCTCCTGTATCTAGGGTAGTTACTTTCAGCAGTTGCAAAAGGGCTGCTACACTAGCTTCCATAAACTTGTCTGCTACATTGTTCATCCTAACACTTGCCAACTTGCATAATGAAACTAGCAATGACTATACTGAGAGAGTATGTTTTCTTTCCAGGTGTAAAGATTTAAATTAAATGTTTCTTGCAAAGTAAAATAGTTGGAAAAGTTTGTATTTAAAATATGCATTTTCAGCAAAATAGTCTGTGCTAAGTAACCTATGTGCCATGAAGGAGGGGTTCCAATCATGTGATCATCATATACCTGAAACAACTCCCAAACAACTCTGAAAGAGAAAGAAGAGTATACTTTTCTGAAAGACTTCTCATACTCCATTTTCCCATTTCTGAATAAGCATTTTCTTACATTTTTCCTATCCTCAACATCCTGATTATTAACTGTTGGACTATTAATAATCAATACTTGTAAGCATAAACTATTATATAATTGCGATGACCAGAATATTGCCTGATATTTAAATGAAGAAAAAAGATTCAGTAAATAAAGTAACTGATTTTCTATTTACACGGATGTCATAAAAATGAGTTGTTTATCAACTGAAACTTTTATAATGAATTGAAGTCTTTATTAACTAGAATTGATTATATTCTATATCTTCCCAGAGAATAGCTTTCTATAACATGTTTGAACTTATGATTGTTTTTTGCATTGCGCTCTGGGAATCTAAACTCTGATAATAATATTTACTGATATCTTTAACTTGAAACATTTTATATCCCTAAGCATTTTCATATATAATTAACATGCATTATTTCTTTGTCATCATTATTACTGATATGATCAGTAATAAATTACTTTTAGTCCAATTGTAGCCATAACAGCTATAGTAGTGGCATAAATATGCATTTATTTCTAAGATATTTAATGAGTGGGTGACTACTGAGTTGAGCTTTAGAAGAGGTATACTAGAGTATTAATAAAGATTTTGCAAGAATGTGAAGGAAAATGACATGAAATTAGCAACTATCTTTTTTGAGAATATTTCTCATGGATGAAATAATGGGTTTATATTGAATTATTAAAAGGGGAGCTTGTCAATGGCAGGAGATAGGAAGGTATACAACATGACCTACCTCAAGTACCTGAACCAGAGGGTCACAAGAAGAAAAACATGAGTGTCATCCACTAGAAAATTCAAATACAGAAAGAAAATCAGGTGAAAATCTTATAGAAACTCTGATTTCCAATTTACTATAATTTTGTCCTCACAGCCCATAATATCAATTTACTTACTGTTTAAAAGTGATAAACCTGTGGGAAAAATGTTAAAGGTATCCAAAAGCCAGAGCTGGAGAAATACTGCATAAGTCAGCACCATAGGATGGAAAAAACACTGTTTAAGATGACAAGAGAGGTTATCTAGCCTAGGGCTGTGACCATGCAGCTGTGTGAGTGAAAATCAGCATCAAAATCTGTTATATGAATGCCATGCTCTAAAATATTTCTAAGATTAGATGGATATTTCGGGTAATATACTTGTCAAGTCTAGGATTTGGAGGAAAGTTCTGAAATGTAAGATAGGACATTTTTATTTTTTTCAAGTAGAAGGTAGATTATATCCACCTTTATACTGCTGAGAAATAGCTAAAGGTGCCAGCTGAATTGGCATGTAGAATATGATTCTGTAACTATTGTGATTTTTACTTCTTCAGGGTCTTATCAATTATGCACTCATGATACTCACCATAGGAACAAGAATTGAATTTTTATTTGCAGTTGCAAGTCGTTCAGTGCAGCTTTTCTTCTGTATGTAGCATTACTAATGTGTAGTATAGGAATAATGCATTATTAGCTTAAAAGAAAGTATTGAATGTATGAAACAAATTGTATGACGGTTATTCTTCATTGTCAACTTGATTAGATTGAGAAATACCTAGAAATTTAATTATAAACACTTCTGGGAATGTCTATGAAGTGTTTCTAGAGACAATTGCCATATGTGAGATAAAACTGGGGGGGACCCTGACTACAGTGACACCATCCAATAGGATAGGAGCCAGATGAAAGAATAACAGAAGGACGGGCTGGGGAATTTTAGCTCAGTGGTGCTGCCGCCTGCCTCGCAAGCACAGGGTTCTGAGTTCAATCGCCAGTACAATAAATAAATAAATAAATAAATAAATAAATAAATAAATAAATACAGAAGGAAGAAGCCCACCCACACATGCTTTTTCCCTCTCTCTATGGTTCCTGACTGTCACAAGATGAGCAGCATTGCTCCAATACACCTTTCTGCTATGCAGTTCTACTGCACCTCACACACACAATAGTGAAACCAGCCAACCATGAACTGACACCTCTGAAAGTGTGAGCTGAAAAAATAAATCTTTACCCTCCAAGTTCTCTTTCTCAGGTATTTTGTCACAGTGACACAAAGCTAACACACTGATTCCAAAGTAGGAAAACAGTTGAACCCAGTCTTTTTTTTTTAAATTTTGCCCAAGTCTAACAAATGTATAAATATAATATATAAATAATAAAGAGGAAAGCAAGCAAATATCAGAGGTTACAAAAGATGCTACTATATTTTTAATGAAGAAAAGCACAAATCTGGAATAAAATATATATTTAGCAGTAGGTGATAAATTTACTGTATGAACTATGTAGAAACTGTGTTAAAGCGAAAGAATATAGAAGTAGGAGGACTGAAAGTATTACTGGTTTGATTATGAATTTTTAAAATAAGGGTCATAGACTAAGTCAACTCAAAGAAAGATAACAAATGATCTTGAATATACTGTTTTAAATTTTAGTAGATCTCATTCCTCAACCACAATTTAATTTTCCTTTAGTGTAAACTAAACTTTATGTCATATCATTCTACTTAGAAATTTATGACATGATCAATGCTTATATGTTCTATACCCTATATACCTCATGTGTTTATAAGCATTGGAAAAGAGCCCTTTAAGAGTCTCAACATCCTTTGGGAATGTTTGGGAATGCTAAGCATGAAGTGGTTTGATAAAAAGCAGGAAATACAAGAGACTGTTAAAACATAAGCTATGATCTGTAGCTTAGAGTACTGGTCCTCCGTCCCAATGCCACCACCATGACACTTATTAGAAATGCAAATTCTTATGCCTCACTGTACACCTACTAAATCAGAAATACTGAGAGAGGGCTAAAAATCAGTGTACCATATTTGTGTTTTAATAATCCTCTAGACTATTCTGATAATCTCTAAAGTTTGAGATCCACTGGTGAATTGGTTTTCAAATTTTGGAATTCATAAACATCATCTGAATGACCTAAAATGCACAGGGCAAAGTAATCCCAGTCAAAATTTAAGAAAAAATTTTCTTTGCATATTAACAATCTAATGCTAAAATTTATGTGGATGATCAGATAGCCAATAACAAGTATGGGAAACCTAAAAGAACCCACAAAAAGGTGGATAGTTTAATTTACAATAAATTAAGATTATTAAACCTATAGTAAGTATAATCAAAGGATGAAAAACAATATTCAATGCAATGGAAACATGAAGAAAAACAGAAGTAGCTATCCTATTTTCAGACAAAATGAACTTTAAGCCAAAGATGATCAAAAGAGACAAAGACATTACATATTGGCCAATGAAACCATTCAACAGGAAGAGTTAAAAATTATAAACATGTATCTACCAAGGCATGGTGCACTCATCTTTATAAAACAAACTGTAATGGACATAAACGATCAGGTAAAATCAACATAATTATAGTGAGGGATCTCAATACACCACTACCACAAATAGATCAACAAAACCAAAAAAATCAACAAATAAATTTTAGAGTTGAACCAAACCTTTGAACAAATGGACTCATTGGGTATATACAGAGTGTTCCATCTAACAACACAATACTCATGGTACTTTCTCCAAAATAGACCACATAATAGATAGTAAGGCATACCTAAGTAAATGCAAAAAGATCAAAATTTTTCCATGCATATTATAAGATCATAATGCAATAAAACTAGAAATAATATCAAAAGAAACCACAGAAACTATGCAAACACATGGAAATTAAGCAACACATTTTTGAATAATTAATGAGTCACAGAGGAAATTAAGGAATAAGATAGTTCCTAGAGTGAACTCATAATGCTAGTACAACATATCATAACCTATGGGACACAATGAAAGTATCCTATGAGGGGAGTATATAATGGTGAATGACCACATCCACATCAGAAAAATAGAACAAGCCCAAATAAATAGCCTAATGCTACATCTCAAGGTACTAGTAAAACAAGAACAATACAAACTCAGTGCTTATATAAGGAAAGAAAATAATACAATTCAGAGCAGAAATAAATGAAATGGAGATTGACAAAAAAAAATACAAGGAAATAATGAATTGATGAGCTGGTTCCTTGAAAGAATAAGCAAAATGGACAAACCATTAGCCAATCTTACCAAAAAAAGAGAAAAAAGATGAAAATAAATCCAATAAAAAGGTGAAATTACAAAGGGGAATGACAAAATTCATAAAACTATTAGCAACTACTTCACAAACATATGTGAAACAATTGAAGTATTCAGAAGAAATGGAGAGATTCCTAGATACATGTGAATTGACAAAACTGGACCAAGAAGACTTAAAAATATTGAACAGTACAATAACAGGAAATGAAATTTAAGCAGCAGTTAAAAAAACTACCAACTAAGAAATGTCTAGAGCCAGATGGATTTGCAGATAATTTCTGCAGAAACTTCAAGGAATATCTAACACCATTATTCCTCAAGATTTTTAATAAACTTGAGGGGAAGGAGTACTTCCAAAAATCATTCTCAAAAACTAGCATTGTATTGATCCCAAAACCAGGTAAGAATCCAAACAAAACAGAGAACTACAGACCAATTTCTCTGCTGAGCATAGATGCAAAAATCCTTAACAAGATACTGGCATACATGCAACAAACCTTCACAAAGATCATACACCATGACCAAATATTCTTCATCCTGGGCATGCAAGGATGGATAGCATACACAAATCAATAAATGTAATTCATCATATAAATGAAGTAAGGACAAAAATCACATGATCATCTCAATAGTTGCAGAAAAAACTTTTGACTAAGTTCAACACCCATTCATGATAAAAACCCTGAAGAAAATAGGTATGGAAGGTCTTTATCTCAACATGACAAAAAAGCTATTTGTGACCAAACTACTGTTAATGTCGTATTAAATGGAGGAAAACTGAACACCTTTCCTCTAAAATGAAGAATAAGACAAGGATGTCCATTATCACCATTCCTCTTCAGTATAGTCCTTAAAACATTAGGCAAGAGAAAGAAATAAAGTAAATATTTTTAGGAAAGGATGAAGTCAAAATATTATTTGTGGATGACATGATCCTTTAGTTACAAGACTCAAAACATTCCACCAATAAACTCCTAGAATTGATAATATATTCATCAGAGCAGCAAATGCTAAAATAACTATATTTTAAAACTCATATAGATTTAATGCAATCACAATCAAAATGCCAATGTCATTTCTTATAGAGGAAGAGCAAACAATCCTAACATTTGTATGGAATCAGAAGAGACCTAGGATAGCAAAAGTAATCATGGGTCACAAAACCAAAGCAGGTGGCATCAAAATCTTAGACTTAAAATTATATTATAAAGCTACAATGATTAAAACAGCATGGTACAGGCACAAAAACAGACTTGTGCATTAATGCAACAGACTAAAAGAAGTAGAAACAATCCTGGGCATATAGAGCTATTCTATCTTTGATAAAGGGGGCAAAAATATACACTGGAGGAAAGATAGCCTCTTTAAAAAAATGGTGGTGGGAAAACTGGCTATCTACCTGCAGAAGATTGATTCAAGACCTATATATCTTACTATGTACTATAGTAAAATCAAAATGGATCAATGACCTAAATGTTAAAATAGAAACACTTAATCTGCTGAAAGATAACACTCCTGAAGATATAGGCATAGGCAGGACTTTCTGAATAAAACCTGATGGCACAAATTCAACAAATGGGATCACAGTAATATAAAAGAGCTTCTGCACAGCAAAGGAAACAATCCACAGAGTGAAAATAACCTACAAAATGGGAAAAAATTTTGCCAGCTATTTCATGGGCAGAGGAGTAGCATCAAGAATATATAAAGAACTCAAAAAATTTGACTGCCCCAAAATGAGCAACCAAAATGAATAAACACTTCTCAAAAGAAGAAGTACAAATGGCCAATAAATACATTCAAAAAATGCTCATCAGCTGGGGATTTAGCTCAGTGGCACAGCTCCTGCCTGGCTAGCAGGAGGTCCTGAGTTTGATGCCCAATACCAAAAACAAAAAATGCTCATCATCAAAGGACATTAGATAAATGCAAATTAAAACTATGCTGAGATACCATCTTACCCTAGAAGGAATGACTATCAAAAAAATAAGCATAACAAATGCTGGCAAGGATGTGGTAAAAAAAGGAATTCTTCTACATTGTTTTTTAGAATGTAAACAATCACTATGGAAATTAGTGGAGATTCCTCAAAAAACTAAAAATATAAATCCCCTTTAACCCAGCTATCTCCTTTCTAGGTATGTACCCAAGAGTTAAATGATCATATTATGGGGATTCACGCATACTCATGTTTATAGCAGCACAATTTATAATAGCTAGATCTATCTTGAAAACAACATGTATGCCCATCAACAGAAGAATGAACAAGGAAAATGTGGTATTTATACACAATGAATAGTGCACTGCCATAAAAAAATAAAATTGAGGCATTCATAAACAAAAGGATGCAACTTGAGAATATAAATATTAAGTAAAATAAGTCAGACAAACAAGCTCAAATATCCCATGTTTTCTCATATATGTGTGTGTCTGAGAGAGAGAGAGAGAGAGAGAGAGAGAGAGAAGAAATAAATAGTAAGTAGGGATAAGTTCAAACACTTCCCCAAACTACATATTTTGTTGTTTCAAATATATTTTAATATATATGCAAATTTGTTTCACTTATGCTACTAGTTTATCTTAGATTGTTGAAAAGAAAGTTTTGTTATTATTTGTTTGTTTCTTTTTGGTAAGAATCTTTTTTTTAGCTCTTAAAATATCAATTTATTAGTGTACCCTTGTAGATTAAAAACTTTCATTGCTTACTTCCATAAATAAATATTAAATATATAATTTTGTGAAAATGCCTTTGCATATTTTGGCAAATAGTTTGGCAAATAGTTTGGCCAAAGTTTACCCCCTGAATTCCAGAATTGTTAAGGGGATCTGTATTACCCACTTTGACACATATTATCAAGCTCTTCTCTGCGAAGTTGTACCGATTTACAGCCCACAAAGACACACGGAAGCTGAAATTTCAAATGCTTTCAATTTTCCCAGGTGCAGATCAATTACGTCTCTTGTGTTTAATTACATTTCTTGAATGGATAGATGCAGCATCTTTTCATTATATTTATCATACATTTGCTTTTTATCATATTTCTTTTTAGTACTGACTGAGCCTTATGTTACTTTCTTATTGTGTTTGACATTTTCTAAACTTTTTACTAGAGGCAGTAATTCCTCACTGTATACATTACAAATTGTTTTTTGTGTTTGAGTTTCAGTGTTACTACTGTGTGCATTGTCACTCAAATTTTTAAAAAACTATGTACAGAAGCTTATCAATCTGTTTTTATGGTTCAAGTTACCTTAATTTGACTCATTTTTCGAAGACATCAGAGGTCTTGGGTAGAAATCAGCTCCACATTCTATATATGCTGACATTGTTATAGTGCTTATTTCCATGTATCCACTTTTATCTGAGTTTTAATATCAATTTTATTCATTTAATTTCTGTGTGATAGAAAATGGCCTAATTTTTCTGGCTCACTTCTTTGTGTGTGTGTGTGTGTGTGTGTGTGTGTGTGTGTGTGTGTGTGGTTACCTCTTCTTTTCTATCTGGAGATCAAAAGAACAACAGAAAGACTTACAAACAGGCTCCCTGATCCCCCCACATGAGTTTTCTGGTCATTTCATCTAATAATTATCGAGTACTGCTTATTCTGCATTGGTCTGCACACTAAGCCTTAGACTGGGACAGCTCTTAATGAGACGTTTTCCCAAAGACAGTGCGCTACTCTAGGAAGTGGGTTCTGTCCCCACTCGGGGGGCTGAGGACTCAGCTCAAGTGTGTTGCCCCGCAGTAACCTAATCTAGTATCTAATGCCCGCCTATTGCTGCAGGTTCAGTTAGCTGTGTCTCCATTAGTGTATGGGACCATGGGTCCAGAGAGTTTATCCAGCTAAGATCCGATTTCCAGCGCTTCCGAAGCTCCTCACACACCCCAGGCCTGAGTATGTGTTGCAGGAACAAGCAAGTTAGCAGCTGCAGAGCCTTCAGTTGACTCACAAATCAACGTAGCAGCCTCTCGTGCCCTGGGGCACACAGATAGGCATACATCCTCCAATCCCCGGAAAGCACCGGTGGAAGCCTGAGGTGACTAAATTTGGAAATAGAGTTTTTGAAGAGGTGATTAAGTTAAAATGAATTGATCCCTGATCCAGTTCTATTTGTTTTCTCAGAAGAGAACTTGTGGGCACATGAAGGGGTATGAGGAGAGACCACGTGAGCACATAGCAAGCAGCAACCCAGGAGTGTGGAAGAGAGGACAGACCAAGCTGCCCACATGACCGTGAACTTACAGCCTCCGGAGCTGGGTGAAAATAGAGTTCTGCTGCTGAAGCCACCGTCGTGTCTGGTTATGGCCACTCCACAAGGCCATCAGAGAAGTCCGGCTGCCTTGTGACACAGGAGTGGATGGTTAATATTGCTGCAGGCCGCTGAGGATTTGTGGCTGTCACACAACATCACCGTGGCCACAGATAAGCACTAGGTACTGACTTCAGGAGCCTGGGTTTCCTTGTGTATAAAATGAGTCTCTTAAGTGCCTTTTAACTGGATTCGGGGAATTCATTGGTTTGTTGGTTTGTTGGTGAGGCTGATCCTCAACAGAACTGTTAACTCCTCTCCAGCCCTTCTGCGCTTCCGTGGGAACATGAGACCCACCAGCAGCGTGGCTCAGTACCCGCTGTCCCAGGAAGGGACAGCAGGAAGAGGACAGAAATGCCCGTCTCCGGCAAGACCTGGAAGAGCTGGACGTGTAGTGGATCCAGAAGCGAGTAACGGAGTTTGGAAAATGAAGAGGGCTCTGCTCATGCTGGGCAGGAGCAATGGGAGCTTGTCTGGGAATCAGCCCCTGGCTCCTCTGGGCCAGAAATAACCACTCCATGTCCACGTTCGGGCTCTTGGTCAAAGGTCCAGGCAGCCTGGGGCTTCAGCAGAAAGCCACTCTTCCTCCCTTGGCCAGTAAGATTCACCTTGAGGTGAGGTTGTTCAAAAGGTGCCTGAGGAGATGACCT
This sequence comes from Heterocephalus glaber, assembly GCF_000247695.1. Next base: position 25,363,853 of record NW_004624730.1, on the reverse strand, counting down.
ATTTCATCCAATCTCGTTCTGTGTCTTGAGGGTGGAGAAGCCTGGGGGGTCTCACCCCAGGTGTGGGCCACATCATGAAGTCTCAGAGGGAGAGGGGCTGAGCTCCAAAGCTGCAACACATGGGAGGACCTCAGCCTGGCCCAGGAAGGCTCTAGGCTGAGCCCACCCTGAGCAATGGGATGTTATGGCTCTCACACTCTGAGTAACTACTTGGAAGATAGCAATACAATGTATTAACTGTTGTTATTTTCTTATCATTTTATTATGAATTTTTGTTTTGTTTTATTTTATTGGAAAAAAAATCCCCAATTCCTAGCCAAGTGCCTACCACATCATTGTCACTCATTAAATAAATAAATGTATTAAAACATTTATTCAAGTTTTTCTTTTCCTGAAGTGTGTGTACATTTTTTTTTGGCAGACTCTGTATTTCAGAAATTGAAAAATAGAGTCTAGACTAATGCTAGACAACTGATAAGTGAACAACTAGAATAATTGTTCCTGAGAATTGTGAGCTGATGCAGACATTTGACATTGCCCACTTTAAACTTGATAGAAATTTTAATTATGTAGACAGGTGAAATTCCAGAAGAAATAAAATATATGTATAAACATTTATGAAATAATAAAACAGGTGTATTTTTCTCCATATCTTCAAGTCTTAAAATATACATTAAAGTATCATATGAAATATTGGATTAATTGTTAAATATGAAACCCATGGAAATTCTGGGGAAAACACTGTAATTTAAGAAATCTACAGAGCCATTAAGAGTTCTTCCTCAAGGATCTCTTATAATCTTTTTCCTTTCTCCATCCTATCTTAAGCAATTTTATCTATTCTTAATTAAAATAAATGAGTGATGCAAAAGTCTGCTACAGTCAAAATTTCTCCTCCAGATTTATATACACAAATGCCCCTACATGAAGCAATACATTTTACAAGCTATATTATATTATACAGGATAATTTACATATCAGAACATAATGATGACCTTATAGGAAGAAATTTTATAGCAGTATGCTTTAAAATGATGCTATCTTTTTCTCCTGGATCTTTCAAGATTCATGACATACTAACTTGTTTAATTTAAATGTATCTATACCTCATATGCAACAAAAACAAAATAGAACTAATTAATCCTGAAATCTAACCCTTTTACAAGGTATCTTTTCTCAGAGAGTAGCTCAACCCACCATGCATATGCACAGATATCATTCTCACGTCCTCCCTCTTTCTCAGCTATTCCCTCCACAGTGATGCAAGTTTACACTTTACATTTCTCTCATCACACTATTTTGGTCACCATCACTGTCACCACCCTACTCCAACTTATCTTCATCTCTAGCCTTAATCACTGTAGAAAGTTCCTAATTTCCTTCCTCTCAGTTATGTTTGCTCCATTCCCCCTTTCAAGTTATTCCTCATATTCAAACAAAATATTTATTCAATAGGCAAATCTAATTCTACCAGACACATGCTTTAACTCCTTCAATGGTAATTGATTATAAGATTGAGAGCAAAATCCTATCCTAAGGCAGCATCACCAGGTCCCACCAAAACTAACCCTTCTCCTTCTCCATAAAAAGTGAGTCATTTCATCTTTTTTCTTTGGTTCTTTCTTGCTCCATCTAGTGTACTTCCCTGATGTAACCATTTAATCCCAAGGTCTCCTGATTAATTATTGTACATCTTTGAGAATCTGTCCCACCTGTCAGTCCTTGGTGAAGTCTACCTGATTCTTCAGAACACATCAGATGCCTTAGGTACCTTTTGAAAAAAATCACCCATTCACAGTATAATTTACAATTTTCTGATGTATCCCAATATTCCTCCCTATTCTATAATCTCCTCAAGGACAGGGAGTATCTGTACACAACAGTGTACCCCAAGTGTCAAGAATAGAGCCTAGATCTTTTATGTTAGTAAATATTTGATAAATGAAAGAACCTTTTGGGGAAAGCAGTCTCTTTAATGAATGTCACCAAGAAGCAAAAGGATGCCAGTAGCTCAGAAGGTCCTGTGGTATGTGAAGATAAAAAACAAAACAAAATAAAACAAAGCACAAACTAGCAAAAGAAAAGGAAAAAACAAGAAATCTAGTTTAGGGAATAAACATTATAATTAACATTTTTGACTTTGCAAAGGCTGCCTTTGACACTCCACTTAGTGTTAGTCACACCTACTGTGCCATTCAAAGTGACCCTCATTTGAGTTCTGGAAATTAAATACCAAATCATGACTGCAGAATCATTTTGACCCAAATTAAATAATAGCTAAGTCATAGATTTTAATCATTTTTCATCCCTTAGAACATCCATCTGATTTGTACAATAGCTCCCATAGAAAGATTTTAGTATCATCAGTTTGGGAACTAAAGGACATAAAGGAGCTAATTGTGAGACTTTTTCACACTAACAGAACACTTGTTTGCAGAAGGTTCAGTGTTGATAATAGCTTAATAGATCCAGCAGCCACACAAAAACTCTGCACAGGCGGTACGTATTAAGATTCGCTTTGGGGGTGCTGAGAGTTTTTTCTTTTTTGAAATGTGAGATCTAAAATAATTTGGTTTCTAGTCTCTCGCCACTGTTCTCACTCCACACTTGCCATTTTATATATGATTATTGAGTTGACCCCAAAGGCTTTTACGTTGGGAGCCTGCAAGGTCAGTGTCCCTGCCACCTCCCAATCTCTGCCTGTACCTACCTCAGATGTGTCTTTGTACTATCCCTGCTGGACACTGCACCTTTCCATAATTATAAATGTCTGTTTTCAGTCACTTCAAAGGTTTCCCAGCACTGGGAGTCCTCCTTCAAAGCCTCCGCATTGCTGAGGAACTTCTGTCATTGACAGGAGGTCCTGCTTTGAAGTTTTTCATGCCATTTATTGATTTCCCCCCTTTAAAGATGTTCAGATTAGCAAACGCTTCACCCCCTTTGAAAATGTGCACATTTTCATGATATTGAAGGGTTGATCCTTTGAAGATATTTACATTTTATAGCAATCTCCTTATATGAAGAAATTTGACATCAGATATGCCACATACTTTAGGAGCTTTCCTTTTCTCTGCTGGATGTTTCAACATCAAGATCCTCTCCACTTAGTGTGTTGTTGGTTTTGGACTATGCTTTTGCCTCCTTTTTAATGCAGTGCCTCCCAAAAGTCAATAAATGTACCAAAATAAAATTTGCATATTTTGGAAACAGCCTCTATTCCAGTTGATTATGGGAGATTACATAAAAATTGGACAGTGTCAATGCTTAGGAGTGTTTACAAAGTCTCCTCTATCTCATGGCCTTCTCCAATGTTCTAACATACATAACAGCCAACAATGCTTTGAAAAGTAGCTCTATGTGAATTATAAAATGCATATTTCATTCACGTTTTCCTTTGTATATATGTGCTTAAATTTCAATTTCTTAATCTCTTAATTAGGATGGTAGGAATACTACAAGGATTAAAAAAAATAGTTTACACTTATAAAGTTTATACTGTACTTTACACATAGGAAGTAAGATATGCTTGTGACAATTAGATGACCAAATCCAACTAGTTCAGTACTGGATAACAGTCTCTGTAATGTTTGAGATATTAGCTTTAGGATCAGAATTATGCCATCTTCCTTCTGCTTAACTAATTTCAGCAATTCTGTCACTTGAAATTTCTTTCATTTAGTGTACAACTTCTGTCACTGTTAAGACAGTTGAGAGATTATGTCGTAATGATACAAAGAGAAGAGAAGAAGAGGGAACTGTGTCCAAGAGTAGGAGAGGAGATGGGGAAACTGAAGGCTCATAGGGGTGAAAGGAGATGGGTAAATGTGAACTTTTATGGATTTTTCAAAGTTTAAAAAATACACATATGGGGCCAGGGATTTAGCTCAGTGGTTCTGGTTCCTGCCTTGTAAGCGCAGGGTCCTGAGTTCAATCTCCAGTACCAAAAAAAAAAAAAAAAAATACACATGTGCATTCATATAGTCTCCACAAAAAAGGAATCTAATTTGCAGCTTAAAGTAATGAATAGTGATATAATACACAAGCAATAGATGCTAAATTTACAATGCCACCCACACAAAAAGAAAATAAATGTAACTGGGATGAGTTTTGATACCTAGTTGGCTTGTAATCTCATACTAAATGTAGCCCAGTTGCTAACCAGGAATCATATATGACCTCTCTGTGGATAACAAAAATAAAACAGCTTCTGTATTTGGCATAATAAGATTGTAATAATAATGCCAGGGAAACATTTTCATTTTCCTGGGTGTCGGTGATTAATTTCATTTCTTTAGCACTCTAAATGTATTGCTTGATTCAGTAATTTGATCATTTGTTTATTGAATATTTATACAGTGCCAAGGAAGTACAAATGGCCAATAAACACATGAAAAGATACTCAGCTTTACTATTCATGAGGGCAGAGTAAATATAGAAGACAATAAGCTACATATTTTATCCATTGGATGCTTAATGATATCAAGTGTTGCTAGGGTTGTGGTAATCTTCTACATTGTTGGAGAAAGTATAAGCTGGTACAGATTTCTATAGGATAATTAGGAAATATTTATGAAAATACAAATGTGTATATTCTCTAATCTAGAAAAATTCTTTCTTAGCTTTTCTTATAGTAACATCATGATTTTGTAACATTATGTAATAAAGGATATGATAGCAGGAGAAGGAAGAAAGGAGAGTCAAAACCTAAATATCTAAATGGCCATGAGCAACAGAATGTTTAAATGAAGTATAGATATTCTATAAATACAACCTAGGAATTCACGTATTTATATGTATTCATGTATTTATATGTCTTGACATGGAAAGATTTTTCAACCACGTTAAAAAAATGTTAGGGAGAAACATATACTGAGTGACATCAGTCATATAAAATGCACAGTACATATGTTTCGTGTTTGTATAAGTATGTTACAAATGACAATGATTACTGCTCTGGGACTGCATTTGGAGGTGTTAATCACTGGCGATGTTTACATGACTACTCATTTTAGCTTCGCCTTGTAAAAAGCTTGATAGTCATCCCTCTAATCCTTATAACCAGAAAAAGTTGAATGAAAATGACTTTTGATAAAAATTTGGACTTATCTGAGATCAGAGATTGTAGCAAAAAATGACCACTACAAAGTTTGGAAAGACAAATTTATCAAGCTGAAGTTTACTCACTTGAAGTGGAAGCTTCAGGAACCATAAAAACATTAGAAATTCTCTCGTTGTAGTTTTGAAAAAGATGCTGAGTGGGAACTAATCTGAGATGAGGAAATCCTAGGAACCAAAATTTGAGAAGGTGCCTACTGAGTTTTACCTCTATTAACTCCACGTTCTATCTGTGAAGATCTGATAGATTCCCCTGTGACTATGGCAGGAAGAGAGGAAATTGTGAAATATAACCAGACACTTTGCCAAAACAATGAGCTTTTCCCCCTAAATGGGAAAAGACTAGTCAGGACATTAATTGAACTTATCTAGCTTATATCATTCTACCTTACCTAGCATTTTTGTTTTACTTATCTAGAGAACAAACAATGCAGAGGAGACAAGTCTTTAGGACAATAGATTGGAAAATCAGTAGTCAAGGAATGAAGGAAGAGACAGGGTGGCAAGATAGGAAGGAATACTGTGGGAGAAAAACTTATAAAGAGCTTAGCCCAAGACAAGGTTGATCAAGAGACTGAGATTTAATCAGCAGGGTATAAAGTCTATCTGCTCTACTTTCTTGAAAAGTCATTATCATTTTATAATTAGAATATGTTGTTGGATTATAATTAGAAGAACTATAAGAAGAATGAAGAATTTTTTAAATAGACACATCAGTAGATTTAACATGAGTAAGGAAAGCATGATTTGAGTTTGAAGATAAGTCAATATAAACTTTTCAACCTGAAATTCAAAGAGAAAAGCAGGATTGAATAAAACACCAAAGGACTGTGGGACAAAGTCGTAACATACCTGCAGTGCAATACTAATTGGGAAACTAAATAACAAACCAAATAAAATATTTGAAGCAATAGTGGCCAAGACCTCCCAAATCAGTAACACACAAAACCACATTTGCAGAAATATCACTAAATACCAAGCAGGATGAATGCAAAAACAAATCAAACAAATGAAATCTATATCTTGGTTTTTCATACTCAAATTACAGAAAATCAAAGGTGAAAAAATACATTATTGAAAAAGATAGCATATAATAAACACTTTATTTATATAGAAATGAAGATTTAACAGATAGAATGCAAACAAATTGAGGATGGAGTGCAAAATTTAAAGTGTTGGGAATAAAGAACATAAACTATACCCTTTGAAAGTGTTCTTCAAGAGAGAAGGAGAAGTAAAACTTTCTGAGACAAACAAAAATGAGAGAATTCATCACCAGCAAACAATTCCCTGGAGGAATAGTTTACAATGTTCTTCAGGAAGAAGTAAAATGATGTAAGTCAGAAAGTTGGATCTATATAAGGAAAGGAAGATTATCTGCAGAGGAGTAAATGAGGATACAATAAAATATTTTTATTATTTGTTATTGATCTAAAAGATAACTTTAAAAGTAATTATAGCAGAAGTGAGACAAGAAGCTTGAAGCTCCGAGGCCATCCCCAGTCTGTCATCCTCCCAGTCCATCCCACCGATCCCCCCACCCCTACCCCATGCTTCTGGCCTTCTGGCTTTTCTGCTACCTGGCCCCACACTACAGAGGCACAGGGGATTATAAAGACCCTTGTCCTGAGTGCCACAAGATAGAGCAGAAGTTAGTAACAGAAAGAGGGCTTCTCAGGCTCCTCGATGAAAACTGAAGCCCAGCAGAAAAGTAAATAGAATCTCAAAAATAAAGGCACATCAGACCACTGCACTTGTTCTGCTGCTGGCTTGCTGAGACTCATTGACTCATATATGCACATGGATTCCTACGTTGCCTACTGTGACAGCAGAGACATACGCTGAAGGAGGCCTGTAATTTTTATTTTTTGCTATTTGGAAAAAAGAAAAAAATTTTTTTCTCTTATTTTTAATTCTTAATATTTACTTTTTTCTACTCTTCAAATTTTTACTTTCTTTCTTTTCTTAGTTTTATCTTTTTTTCTCTCTCTCTCACTCATTCTCTCACTGTCCCACATTGCTCCTCATCTCCCCATTTGTTCCTTTCTGCACTGAATTCAGATTTCTCCCTTATTGTTCTTTTCTTCTCTTTTTCCTTCTCTTGATTATCATTAGATTTAAAGGAAAGTAAATTAGGTATCTAGCCTCCCTGTTGCTTTTAGGTGATTCTATTCACTTCTTTGTTCTTTCATTCTTCTTTTTTCTCTTGCCTTTAACAACTTCTTAGAGTTTGTGTGATCTTTTTGTGTCTTCTGGCCTCACTGCTGATCTTACCTGATCTTTCTACCTGTCCCTCCCTCCCCAACTCCCTTTAACTCCCCACCCCAAAGGGAAAGATGCTATATTGAAGAGTTTATTCATTATAAACTTATGTTGGGTTGGTCCTCGGTTTTAATTTAACTCACATAGTTACATGTGATAGATTAATAACTACCACAAATCATCATTTTTTAAGCTTCACTTGATGCTATGGGATTGCTGACTATGTCATTTGGGCTAATATGTTGTGATTGATCTAATTAGTTTTCCTTCCAGGTATAAGGAAAATAAAACAGCCTCAGAGTCATTAGAGTCTCAAAACCCAAACACAAGCTACATCTGGAAGACACTTCTGAAAACCAATCATTCCACAAGGGTTATAAACACAAGCAGCAAAGATACCTACATTAAGCAATTTTGAAATATCAACCCAGGAATTAAACCAAGGGCAGTACCAAAAGCAAAAATGAGAAGACACTTAAGCAAGGCACAAATACAGAATTCCACACCGCAAAAAGGAAATTCTGGGGGAAATGAAGTGGAAAAGTCTGATAAGCAATCACTTGGACACCCTGAACTGATAGCACAGGAAGTAACAAAGCAGATAAATGAGGCTCTAGAAAAATTCAAAGCAGAAATAATCTCCAAGATAAATACAGAAATGGTGAGCAGAGTGAAAGACATGATTAGAGGTTCTAGAGCAGAAACAGATAAGAAAATAGATGAGATCAGAAACATGCTGGAAGCCATGAATCCCCAGCATAAGAAAGAAATGGAAAACATGATCGTCCAACATAAGAAAGAAATGGAATCCATGAAACAGATTCAAACAAATATTTAGGAGATTAAAAACTCCACTGAAAGCATGCAGAGCAGACTAAGAGAATCAGAAGGCAGAATATCAGATGTAGAAGACAGGATTGTGGTTAAGGACCATGAAAACAGAGATTTCTTAAAGATAGTAAGGGACCATGAGAAATCAATCCAACAACTGCTAGATGATGCAAAGAAGAATAAGATAAGACTGATAGGATAGGAGTCCATGAAAAAACAGGAAAAAGTACAATTGACATAAAAAACTGTTCACAGAAGTAATAATAGAAAACTTCCCAGAGGTAGAGAATTGGGCAAACAGATAAGTGAGGCATATAGAACTCCAACTAGCCATGACCAAAACAGATCTACACCAAGACATATAATAGTCAAGATCCCAGAAACCCAACAGAAGAACAAAATTCTACAGGCAGTTAGAGAAAAGAAACAAATGACCTGCAAAGGAAAGCCCGTCAGAATCACAGCAGATTTCTCAACATAAACCTTCAAATCAAGGGGAGCCTGGAGTAACATATTTCAAGTCCTAAAAGAAAATAACTTCCAATCTAGACTGTTGTATCCTGCAAAATTATCTTTCAAAATCAATGGGGAAATATGATACTTTCACAACAAAGAACACCTGAGAAATTTCATGAACACTAAACCAGCACTCCAAACAATTATAAGCAATATCCTAGAAAAAGACAATGAAGGTCACAACTCCACAAGGCCCAACAGAGAGAAGGCACCATGCAAGGTAAGACACTAAAGTGAAAGGAGGGGAAATAAATAAAAGAGCCAACAACAGTAAAGAATGAGTCAATATCTCTCAATTATAACTATCAATGTTAATGGCCTCAATTCACCAATCAAAAGAAATAGACTGACAGGATGGATTAAGAAGCAAAATCCAACAACAATATGCTGTATGCAAGAAACACAC
>NW_004624730.1:25328103-25342238 GCF_000247695.1 Heterocephalus glaber | reverse complement strand
GGAATGGAATCAATATGAGAAAATGAAAAAATGGAAACAAAGTCTTTGTAAATAGGGAGGGATGGAGGGGTTGAAGGGAGGGCAGGAGAAGGGAGAAAAATAAGAACCAAGAGAAATTATGTAAAGGTGCCAATTTCCAATGATGAATATCTTTATATTGTATACCTAAAATGTGCCAATAAAATAAGATGTTCAAAAAAGACATCAATTCAACATGTAGAAAAAAAAGAAGAATGTACTACGTCAAGAGTAGGTGGGATAGCTTAAAAAAGCTTTCCCAGAAACAGATTCTGATATAAAGATTCACACACAAGTGATTTAATAAAAATGGTTCTGGGAGACATCAGTATGGAAGACAGCCAAGCTAGATAAGGAAGGAGAAGACTACATTAGGCAAAATACTGATCTATGTTTCAGGACTTTGTCTAAAAGTACTAAAAAGTAAACTTTCTTACTTAAATGACACTTTAGTATATCTCATCTCTGATACAAAGAGGTTGCTCTGTCTTCTGGGTGAGTCAGCCTGGGTTACAGCCTGCCCCTAGGGTACATATAATCCCAGTTACTTCTTGAAATCTGTGTATGAGGCCATGGTACCTCTGACAGTCTTAAGGAAGTCCTCTGAAAAGGAGTATAGATGACAACTATTTGCAACAGGAGAGACAGGGTGTGGATAACTGTGTGGAAGTCAAAATAGGGACCACTAGAGGGTAGACTACACATCAATAGTACTTACTGCATGAGGGTTTTGGAGAAAATCCAACATATGTAGAGCAAGCATGGACAGAACATTGAGTCAAAAAATGAAGTTATGTAGGTAAAAGATTCTAAAGAGCCAGAAAGAAAAGAAAGGAGAGTCAAACTCTCGATTATCTTCAGTCAGCTGAAGTTCATTGCATTGGAATAATCTTTGACTGAGACATTAGTAGGGTGCTAATATTTGCTGAAAATAGATTTGCCTTGATTTTCCACAAAAGTAAAAAGTGAGAAATTGATGGCACCAATTGTTCACTACTCTTTGAAAAGGGTTATTGGTGATTTTGAGGGAACTGGAAGATTATAACTGAAGTATTGATGAGAGAAAAGTTGAGAGTTTCAATTATGTTTATATTCTAAGTAGAATTCTGGAGTAAAGAATTTCATGAAAAGCTCAACAGAGTAGTTGGAAGAATAATAGTTTGTAAATACTTCTTCCCTCTTCACTCACTCTTCAACTACTTTTAATCTGATTGGATCCATTCTTTTTTTTTTCTCTAGTGTTAGGAATTGAATGGAGTCCTTTGCTTTTATTAAAGTGCAACAAAACCAGTCCTATCCTTATTGTTTTTACCTATTCCTTTTTTTGTTTTACTGTATCTTACAATGTCTAGCCATCATGCTAAGTCCTTTCTTACTAACTGGGTCTTCTCATCTATCAACTGTTATTTTTTTCTTTAAATAAACTCCAATATGTTATTTCTTATTGTGCATATTTTTGCATCTATCTCTTCTACTAAACTAAAAGCTTTAAAAAGCAGAAAAAGAATGTTCTCTTTTGGGTTTATTCTCTGCAGACTAACCATTGCTCAAGGACCCTTGATATACTTTTGCTGATTTTAATTAAGTTAATTCTAATGATAGAAGAAAAAACATTATATTTAATTATTACCCAGAAAACACAGACCTGGACTCTTGAGAAGCACATCATATCTTCTAGTTTTAACATTCACATAGAATACTTTATTTGAGAGGATAGTATCATTGATTGTACACTAACACAGTTGGATATTTGAGGATTCATTATGAGGTTTTGTTTTTGGCTTCTGATAGTCTTTTTATCAGTTTCTTACCATTACCGTAAAATTTATCACCAATTTAGTGGCTTAAATCAACACATATTTATTATGAAATAGTTTTTAAGATTAGAAACCTGGAATTAATTTCACTGGGTGAAAATCAAAAGTGTTGGCAGGGCTCTGTTTCCTTTGATGGATCTAAAGGAGCAATCAATCCTTTGCCATCTGCACCTCTGGAAACTTCATCTTCTTGGGCTCATTGTCCCAGAATCACATCACTGTTTCTCCTCCATCCACCTTTGCATCACCTTTTATCTGACTTTGACACTCTTGTGATTAAGGACTTTTGAGATTGGGCCCACATAGATATGTAGGATAATTTCTTCATTTTAAGATCTTCAATACAATCTGCAAAGTTCATTTTGGCATACAAGGTAATATATTCTCAGATTCTAGAATTAGGATGTGGATATTTAGGGGAAGCCATTATTCAGTTTTCTGCAGTCTCCAAGATGATTATTCTTTTTTGAGTTTTGCTTTTCCTTCACTAAGTATCATACATAGAGATTGTAGAATCATCAATTGACTGAAATCTGTATTGTTAAGTAAACATGATACTAATTTTATTAGTGAAATAAAGCTATGTGGTACATCATAAATTTATTATAATATTGACTATAAATGTTTAAATAAAAATTATTTGAGTGATTTGAAATGTAAGCATTCTTAATTTCTAGGATTACATAAAACAGAGGGCATCATTTTTCTTTTGACACCACAAATGTTTTATGTTCCTACATAGCTTTTTTCTTCATATATTATTATTTCAGAGTTTTAGGTATATTTCTTCATGCTCTGGAAGGACTGAGGTTTAAGTCTTAGGCTGTTGGAGTGGAAAGGGAATAAGGGATACAATCTTCTTTCTATGACCTTATGTAATTTATAAGTCCAAATGGACTGAACAACACTGAATAATTAATTCATGCTGTGCTCAAGCCCCTATGCTTGCATGTTTTACACCCTAATTATTATGAATTCCTTCCTTGTGCAAATCTTTGATTCCCTAACCTAAATCAGGTTAATACAGACTCATATGCTCCAATTATGGCGATATCTTTCTCTTAACCTTGGCAGAAGGAACATTATAGTAGGTCAAAAAGTATCTTCGAGTTTCATTGAGAAATTAACTCATAAGGGAATTGTGTTCATGGTTGTAGTGTTAATTAGTTTCACCATGAACATATTTTGTGACTTAGTTAACATTCAGATGCACTCTGCATTTAAATAAAAATATATGCTCTAATATGCTAAAGCCAGTCAAATGTGATTTTTATTTAATGATTTTTTTCCTCATGAATCAAGTAATTAGCACATTGCACATCTTGACTAATTAAGAAAAAATAACTGTCACCACACCCCAGCGAACCATGCTGGTGGTCCTTCCCCAGATACAAAGGTAGTGAAACCAGGGAGTAGCAGTACATTTTCCCTAGATCTTGAAGAGTGAAGAGAAAATAAAAGGTCTCCTATGATTGAAACTTGAAACCTGAGATAACTAACTCATGCAAATATTCTGTTCAAAATGCATGGGTCAAAATGAAAAGGGAAAGGCAGATGGCTTGAAGTAGGAAAAACTACAGCATAAGGTTTGGTGAATGTATTCTCAGTATATTGCCTTTGTACATTCATGTGTTAATAGAAGTATGATTAGGACACTCTGATGGATGTGTCTTCCAGAAAAGGTGAGTATAGTGCATATGATCACTACCTTAGCCGAATCTCATGTTGAAGGATATTTAGAAACGGCTTACAATTGTATAATGAATACATAAATTCTTTACATAGTAGAAAGAGTGGGTGTACATTCTCTCTTCCATCTTTACAGAAAAGTAAAGAAATCATTATGAAGAAAATGTCTTTTTTGGCTGAATATGAATACCTTCACAGAATATTTTCACCCTGTTTAAAGCATTTGTAAAATCTTTTGAAAAATCATTTGTCCTCTTAAAAATGTTGACTGGTTTCTGTTCTTGAATGTCATTCACAGAAATAAGGTTGAAATAAAAAATATAAAATGAATGGAATTTGAGCATGATAAATAGTAATAGCCATTCTCGTCTTAGCCATTCTCTAAACCAAAACATCTTATTTTGTTTTTTCTGTATGTCTTCCAAAAACATGATGAAATTTATTAATTTTCAATAGGTTTTGATGATTAGCTTTAACTGATACTGTCACTAATTATGGCAGTAAGATAAAAATAACTCCAGTATATTTTTAATAGTAATTAAAAATATTTTTTTCTTTCACAGAGATACTAAGGATATAGAGACTGATTATAACGATTTAGAATACAAAATAGATGTTGAACAAAATTATGCATCTTGTTCTAAATTAAGGCTAATTATGATGTTACAGATAAAATGGTAGCCATAGTGCTGCTACTGACCCAAATGATTTTAACCAAATGGGTTTATTTTTAAAATATTGTTTTAGTTAACAAGCAAATAAGCATTTGGGCAGTTCTGATTATAAAAACAAAAATATTGTATGTAGGAAACAGGGAAAGGGGATGTAACTAGAACCTCTGCAATAAGTCCTAGGCTCCTGTGAGCCATGACAGCACAAGGCAAATTAATTTGTTAGACAGAAAAGATAGAAAAATGAGACCTAGAGAAGAAGCTGAGCTTTGGGCCTGATCAATGCTACTCTGGGCAGCAAAGACCAAAGCCTCCCCCCACTTCAGTTGCCACACTGCATCTTTGTTCAGTACATTAGGAGAAACACAAGTTAACAGATGACTCAGCACAAAGAGTTCAGTACATTGAGAGAAACAAATGTAACATTTGTCTCAGAGGGCAGCAGCAGCGAAAATCCTAGAATAATGAGGAACTATGCAAATGAAGTTTTTGCTCCTCCCAGGATGTCTTCAGCTGGTTTAATCTTGCCCTGGAGCATCACAGCATCACTGGACCACTGGAGTTGTGTCTGGAAGTGCCATAGCTGGCCTGTAGGCAGGAAAACTAGGCCTAATAATAATTTTAATTGTGAAATGATTTTTCCCCAAAATTATGTAAAATAATAGTGTTTTTAATTTAATGTGTTATTAGTACCTTTCAAGCTCACAACCCGTACAACCAAAATCAAATTTTTATTTATTTTTTTTTAAATCAAATTTTAAAATGTAAAATTCTCCAAAATAAAGGAAAGAGCTACCTTGAAGCATAACACTTAGATTGATGACAATATTTTAACAGAAGTTTTCAGTCTATTTTTAATGTATGTATTGATATTTATAAGCAAACTTGTAGGCATATCTTCTAAGTTTTAGATTACACACATTGCTGTATTGAATAACCTTGTGCATAGAGGAGTTGGTGCCTGTGTCGGTGCCTCATTTGAATGTATTCTTACATATAAGACTGTTGAATCAAAGCAAATGCAAAATTTAGATTATGATATCATACATATTGATGCAGTATTCCACAGAGACTCTAAAAATTAATACACCTATACTGCAGCGTATGAATATGTGTATGCTCATTTTTCTTTCTAAATGTTAAGAAAAAAAATCTAAGTGTTTAAAAACATTTTATCTTTACATACTACATAAAAGGAAAATAAAATATTTGAATTTTCATCTATTTGATCAGCTGCCTTTCTTACGTACATTCTTACTTACATTCTTCCTCTTACAGAGGAAGAATGGACTTGATTTTCCCTCTCTCAAGTCTAGGACAACTGGTGGAATTAGAGATCTACTTGATTTGGCTAGACCAATAAAGTGCTCTCATTTTCATTTTGCTTTTTAATTTTGACCAAATAATGCATGCACAAAATTTAAAAATGAAATGATTCTTCAAAGATTATCAATAAGAATACCACTCTCAAAAAAAAAAAGAATAGCACTCTCTTGCCCTACTCACCTTCTTATCTCGCTTGAAGTGACTGATGTCTTTCAAATATTTTTGCAGTTTCTCATGTGATTTTCTAAGTAACATACTTGTACTATTATGTCATAAATTTTTAGGTTAGACTTTAACCTTTGTTTTCGTGTTGGCCAAGAGCCTTAGAGAACTTTCATATCTTGTACACACATGCATTCAGATATATGCACATATGGCCACATTTGGTCCCACCAGCACACACACACATAAAACATACCTATATATACTTCTTTTACTTTATATATTTACATTTATATATATGCAGGATTTGGTATGGAATCAATATTCTGTGTATACATATTACATGAACTATGTACAAACATACAACAAACATATGCTTAATTTTCTGATTATGTCAATTTATTTCATGAGAATTGAAATTCCCAGTTATATAACATTCTCATAAACATTTGATATTATCACATTTCAATTTTAGCCATTCCAATGGGTTTATGATGCTTCTTTGAAATATGGTTTTCAAATACATTGGCTTCTCAGCATCTCAGATTTTTAAAATGTCTTACATATGAATGAAGTTGTTCAAGAGATTCAGGAAGGTTATTAAGTCTAGAAGACTTTTGGTGGAGTTCTTGGGGTTTTCTATATAGAGTATCATGTCATCTGCAAATAATGACAATTTGACTTCTTCATTACCTATCTTTATTCCTTTTATTTCTTTCTCTTGTCTAATTGCCGTGGCTAATGTTTCCAGAACTATATTGAACAAGAGTGGTGATAGTGGACATCCTTGTCTTGTTCCTGATTTGAGTGTGAAGGATTTCAGTTTTTGACCATTTAGTATGATATTGGCTGTTGGTTTTTCAGAGATGGCTTCTATCAGTTTGAGGTAGAGACCATCTATTCCAATTTTTGTAGGGTTTTTATCATAAATGCATGTTGGATTTTGTCAAATGCTTTTTCTGCATCTATGGAGATAATCATATGGTTTTTGTCCTTAGCTCTATTGATATAGTGTGTTACATTGATTGATTTGCATATATTGAACCATCCCTGCATCCCTGGGATGAATCCCACTTGATCAGGGTGTATGATCTTCTTGATGATCTTCTGCATTCTATTTGCCATTATCTTATTAAGGATTTTTGCATCTATATTCATTAGTGATATTGGCCTATAGTTGTCTTTTTCAGTTGGGTCTTTCTCTGCTTTGGGGATCAAGGTGATGCTTGCTTCCAGGAATAAATTTGGGAGTATTTCTTCCCTTTCAATTTCATTGAAGAGTTTAAACAGTAGTGGCAGCTGTGAATATCTTGTAGAATTCATCAGTGAAGCCATCAGGGCCCAGGCTTTTCTTAGGAAGGGGTAGTGTTACCTGATTCTGGGGTGCTGGAGTCACCTTTTAGAGCTGATTTCTAGGTCTTTTCTGTTTCAGGCAAAGAATTAAATGAAAAAAGCATCACATTTATTAAAGGTAGGAGAAAAACAGAAGGGTAGAGGAAAAACAGGCTCTACAGAGCAAGTTTGGGCTAAGTAAAGGGGAAAGGAAAAGGGAAGAAAAAAAATGTACCCTACAGAGTAGGGTGAACTATCATGAAGAGGCATAATAGCCAGTGATTAATGATGACTGTCCCTTTTTTATATTTACTATGCTAGCATCACATTCAGGTGATCCTATAAAAAACCTGCTTAAGTTCTCTGAGAAATCCATATGCAGGGTTCTGAGAATGGTTCTGTGTGTTCCAGGATCTGATCATGTCTTATTTCTCAGCTAGTTTTAGTTATGCCCTATCTTCCTGTCTCAGTAGGGAGAGGAAGGAAGGGATTAAAAAAAGAATTAAGAAATGTCAGGAATGAATTTGGAAGTATTGTTTCCCTTTCAATTTCCTTGATGAGTTTAAAGAGTAATGGCAATAGTTCTTTAAATGTCTTGTAGAACTCAGCAGTGAAGTCATCAGGACCTGGGCTTTTCTTTGTTGGTAAATTTTTTATTACATTTTCAATTTCACTCATTGAAATTGGGGTGTTTAGGATTTCTATATCTTCTTCATTTAACTTTGGCAATTAGTATGTATCTAAGAATCTGTACATTTCTTCTATGTTTTCTATTTTATTGGAGTACAGGTTCTCAAAATAGGTATTAATGATCCTCTGGATTTCTGTTGGATCTGTTGTGACTTCACATTTTTCATTCTTAATTGCATGTATTTGTGCCTTTTCTTTCCTTTTTTTGATAAGGGTGGCTAAAGGTTTATTGATTTTATTTATTCTTTCAAAAAACCAACTCTTTGATTCATTGATTTTTGTATGTACATGTACAAACTCCTCATGATAAATATAATAATTATGTACTACAAACATACCAATAAAAAATTTAAAGTATAATTTTTAAATAATTTTTATTTGAGCTACTAGAGGTAGTACACTGATGCAGGGGTTAAGAATGGTCCATGTGCAAGGCAGGAAACCTGATTTTAAAGATTATCTGGTGGTCTAGAGTCCTCTTGGTCATTATTTCCACTCTGGCTTTTTAGCTCTGGAATCCTCATGTCTTGAGCAGCAGATCCATTCCCATTAAATGACTGTTTCTGTTTGTCATGGTTTCCATAGTGTGAGGCTCTGCTTTTACTGGAATCCAGGTAACCATAAGTTTAGAACAATGGCTGGAGACTTCTGATATAGTTCGATGTCCCTATAAATCCCTTATCTTCTTGTCTTTAGTCTGGAAGAGGGATGAAATCATGTAAATTCAAGGTTAATCACTTTGTTTTACCAATTTTTAGCTAGATACACCCTAAGTGATCAACCTTTCCATATGCAGAACTGAGAATGGATTTGACTCAAAGATTTACATTAACAAAGGATACAAAATGAAAGACAAGCTTTAATCTACTTTCAGTTATCCATTTAGCATTTATAGGCCCAAGTGAAGAGTCAGTGTTTTTAGCAAAAAGCACTTTTATGTACCTGACTGCCTTAGTAGAAAACAAAAATCAAATTTTGCTAAGTAATAGGTTAAGCACCCAGGCTTCTATTGATCCCCTATTCCTGGTGGTCTCTGACTGTCATGACTGTGTCAAGAGCACTATCATATTTCATTAAAAAAATTGTCCAAACTTTCCTAGAGCCAGCTAATAAACTTCTCTTAGTATGTTTTCTAAAGCAGTAAATGTGCAATATTACATCAGAAGGCAAATGGAGCTTTACAGCAGAAGATGCATGTAAAGCACTACCAGAGCACCTGAAACGTACTGTGTTGGACTAACCCTATTCTGAAATGACCATAGTTGTCTGACACAGGGAGTAGATATCTTGACCTTAGATCCATATGATTTCCATTCCCAGTGAAGTGTCAGTCTTCCTGGCCTCCATCATCTTCAACACTGTTATATCTCAGATGATGTATTTGTCCCCAAACTGAAGCATGACTCCTCAGTCCTGAGTCCTTATATCCTCTATAACAAAACTTGCAAGGGTACTACATTCCATAAATCTCTTTATTATCTTCACTGCCTTAAGAAAGCACTGTTTCTACCTGCTTATAAAGCTGGAAACACTTGCTCCCTGGAGAAAAGGCTTATCTACATTCTTGGGAACTTCAGGAGGGGCCAGTGAACTCCTTCCTCTCCCTTTTGGCTCCCTGAACAATATGCCACGTCCTCTGGTAAAACAATAATAACAAAACAAACAAACAACATAACCTATTTCTTTGAGACACATATTACTAGAAAACCACTCTATTCCTCTCTTTCTCATTTCCATTTGTGAATTTCTCAATTTCATCTTTTATCTAGGATCAGTGTTAGCCCTTCTAATCATTTTTGCCATTCTATCAAGCTTCTATGAGATTTCTGGATAATCTCAGCCTTCACTGCTACACTGTCGCCCATGTAACTTAACAAAGAAATTGAAAGCATGATTAAGGAAACTGTGAGCCTTCCAATAGCAGTCCATTCTCTCCTTATCCTACTTGGGCTATGCTAAAGAAGAGCAAATATCTCATTTAGCTTTATAGTTACATGGATACATGTCCCCTTGATTTTTCTTTTTAGGATCCTTATACTGTTAATCACCTTTTCTCTCTTTTTGTTCAATCATATTTTCATAAATGAGTAATGCCTATGTATGTCACAATATGCATAATTCTCATCTTTATTTTGTTTTTTGACAAGTTGTAATTATATATAATTATGAGGTACACAGTGATGTTATGTATATGTACACAGTGTGAAATGGTTAAATCAAGCTAATAAACATATCTGTGACCTTACATACTTATTTCTTCCACCTAGCCAACTGAAACTTATGCCTTTTGGCCACATCTCATTATTAATCTCACTCTATGGTCTCCAGGAACAACTATTCTATTCTCTGCTTCTATGAGTTTGATATATTTTTTTATTTTTTGGTAACAGGGATCAAACTCAGGTCCTTGCACTTGCAAGGCAGGCAGCAGAAGCACTGAGTTAAATCTCCACCCCCAGAGTTTGATTATTTTGAATTGAACATCTGTCTTCAAAATAATTTTACCAACCTTATATTATGTATCACTTACCTCTTCCTACCATTATGTGCAGCCCTAAACACATCTATTTCTAAGGTCTCGAAAGAGTCCCTTGGGGATAAGGCAAATGAATATCTTTAGTCTCTGTTTCTTGGCCTCAATATCACATGGTAAGGATAACAACTCCATCTTTCCAAATCCACTCTCTGGTTTTTCCTTCTCTGATTCTATGCAATTCATTTTTCCTTCCACTTCTTTTCCCCAATCTCCTTTGCAGAATCATTCCCCTATATTTATAAATAATTGTTAAAATTCTTAAATTTCTTCATGCTCTTCTTAGTTTCATTGATCCTGCACTTGAATTATTTCTGTGCTGATACTCAGATATATACCTCAACATAGATTTTGACATTAAACTCTTTTTACATGATGGATTATCACACATTTCTGCTAGGATGTCTTAAAAATCACCTCAAACTGAAATCTGAATTCATGTTCTACTATATTTTCCCACAGTGTCTTGTTTTGTTCTATATCTAGGGATAATGCAATTTATGTCTTAAATTGAGTGAGGGGCAAAAAACCCTAGAGGCTATCCTTTATGAATGTTTCATCTCCACATCCAGTGTATTATCTTTTTATTCTCATACCTCTTTTTTCTATTCAGTTGAATCCATTGCTGTTATCTTTATAACCAACATTCCTCTCCAATCATTCACTACCCTACTTTCACCTTTTATCCCACTCTTGTTCTCCTGCCTCATCTCTATCTGTATGCTGTAATGTTAAAAAAAAGGATACTGTTTGTGCCCCCATGGGGGGAGCTGAGTAAATAACATTTTCTTGCTTAGAACATGCTATAAGAATTGGGCTTTGTGCAGACTGATGTTTTTTAATGCTATTTTCCTCTTCGTCTTTCATCTCTCACTCTCTCTCTGCCACTAATATGTTTTAGATATATTTTAATAATTATGAAACATAAAATGTTGTTATATATTTCTGTATAACTTTGTTATAGACCTCACTCCTACTTTTATGTAAGACTATGTTTTTAAACAATACTGTATCTATCTAATATATATAATATATATAATATATATTATATATATATATATAATATATATAATATATATTATATATTATATAATATATAATATATAATATATATATAATATATAATATATATATAATTTTTTTTTGGTACCAAGGATCAAACTCAGGACCTTGCATCTGTGGGGCAGGGGTGGTGCCACTGAGCTAAATCCCTGGCCCAACAAGGCTATATTTTTAATCTCTAACTAGATTTTAACTGCTACATGGCATTTCAGTGTGTATCCTCATTTTTTTAATGGAATCTTGCAGATAATCACCTTGGCTCTCCCCAATTTCTTAATACTACAAACAACATTGGAATATTATCCTGCTATGAACATTTTCCCTCCCAGAAAAGTGTCACAAATTCTGTTACATGCTCCAGTGATTCTGTGTGGTTATAGAATATGGTATATTTTTCAACAAATATTGCCAGACTGCTTTTCTGAAGAGCTTTGCAACTTGACAACACAACTCTTAATATTGTACCATTTTCTGACTTTTTTCAACATGCATTTTTCTTTTAATTGTTTTTCACTAATTTCTCTTGAGTTTGATATGTTTAAATATTTTATTACTTATCCAGGATTGTAATGTAAACTGCTTTTTCATATCTCTTGTTTAGTTTTGCTGTTTTTCTTGAAGGAGTTGTTTGTACATTCTATGCAGTCTCTTGTTTTCAGAGATTGCACTATCCTCTCCAGTGAATCATTTGTTTGATAGCTTCTCCTTAGAGTCCTTGTTTTGAATACAAATCTTTAATTTTGGTAGGGTCAAAGCTATTAAATTCATCTTTGAATTGTAATTCCTGGAGCTGTTAACTAAAGATTTTCTTCACACTCTAGGAACAAAATTATTTTGTATTTTTTCCATTTCACTACAAATTTCGGTATTGATATCTATAAGTCACTTTTGTACAAATGATGAGACTATTCTTTAATATTTTCTATTAAACCAAGAATAAGCAAATATTTCCCATAATGTGTCAGGAAGAAAATATTTTAAGTTTTTTTTAAAAACGATTTAACTCTTATCATGTAGCATTAAAACAATCATAAACAACATCCAAATGAAAGTGAATGGCTACACATGAATGAAATGTTATTTGCAAAATCAGGTAGAAGGGTAGACTTGGACTATGGACCATAGTTTGAATGGCAACCCTTTATTATACAATTCTCTCTTAGTAATTGTTTTTTTATCCAAATGTATTTACAAAGCAAGTTCTAATATTCAGGTGAATTTTTATATTCCCATTATCAACTATTTGCATGTGCCTTTTCCATGCCTCTTCCACTTGTTCAATATCCAATTCTATTTAATTCATATTGGATTTGGTTTAAACCATTACTTGCTCAGGAGACTTTCCTAATATAAATTTCTTTCTTGCATACTTCAATGGAATCATGTTCTTTTCATATGAGTCAGCCCAATATGTGATTACACAATTGTCTGTGTAGTAATTTGATATCTTTGATGCCAACTAAGTTGTTAATTCCCTGAGATCAAGAGCTATGTCTCTTTTAGTTCATTATTTTATTTCTAGTGTCTATATAGCTGTCTATTAATGTTCACTCAATAGGTATTTTCAAAAGGTATGAATCCTGTGTATGAATCTTTTCTCAAAAAGATTTTGAGAAAAAAAACTGGGTCAAATTTGTGACTGATTCAAGTCTGAAATAATTCCTACTGCATATCTGAGGTTACTCTGGGGTTTTTGTATGTACCTGATAATAAAATCTTATTCTCTCCCTTCAATACTTTTGATTCCCTTTGGTTTCACCATACCTGCTGCAATATAATCCCCTTTGTATCTCTGTATTAAAAAGGAGTGAGGTCTTCTTTACAGAAAAATTCAAGAGACTGTTCAGGTTATTCTTGGAATTATATGTACATGTGCTTATTCAGAGACAAAATTTCATATGGGGTGTGACATTATATACAAACTTCATGATATGCTATTTGAGAGTGGAGAATTTTAAGTAAACATGACAAGGAAAAATAAATTATGGTACCTTTTAAAATGATGAGGAGGACTGTTCAGGAGCAGAGTTTGAAAAATTCTTGGAACATTTGCCTTCAGGTGCCATAGACATAATACAGAATCTTATAAAAAAGAAAGTGCTTTTAGTTGTTTAGTAGTAGAGTTTAAAGTATAATGAGAAGGGAACAGAAGCTATCTCCATTGCACTGTCTTTTTGTAAAGCCAGAAGAAATATCACATAATGCCAAATGTTTACTGTACTGACAATTTTTTAATGCAAACACTTGTGCTGTGTTTAGTTTCCCAGAATTTCCATTAATCCATTAACTGGGCATGTCAATCATGCTGCTGTTGAGGTAGGGGCTTCTGGGCCACCCTACCACTGATCCTAGAACAAAAAAAGGGGTGTCTGGCCTGGCATACCACCATTCCCAGCACAGAGGAAGGGGATTCCAGGCCATTGTACTACCACTGCCAGGGCAAAAGAGGTGAGCCACATGGGTGCCAACAGCACACACACACCCTGCCCCCTGCCGTTGAAATGAGAACGCATGTAAACAAGTCTCAAAACCAGACTTCCCTATCACCTACAGCAACCCAAAAGGGAAATGAGATAGAACACTCTGATACTCAACCACCTTGAGTCCCTGAACTGGCAACAAAAGAGGATCTGGAAAAAATGAAATCAGAAATAATTTCTCACATAACGGCAGAGATGGTGCTCATACTGCAATACATGATTAATAAATCTAGAGCAGAGCTGAGGAACATGATGGAATTCCAACATAGGAAACAAATGGAATCCATAAAACAGATGCAAACAGATTTCCAGGAGATGAAAAATTCCATTGAAAGTCTACACAGCAGAATGAGCC
>NW_004624730.1:25304905-25315694 GCF_000247695.1 Heterocephalus glaber | reverse complement strand
TTTCTGATTTCATTTTTTCCAGATCCCCTTTTCTTGCCAGTTCAGTGGATCCAGGTGGTTGAGTATCAGAGTGTTCCATCTCATTTCCCTTTGAGGTTGCTGTAGGTGATCTGGAAGTCTGGTTTTGAGACTTATTTACATGTTTTCTCATTTGACTGGGTGGGGGGTGGCTGCTGTTGGTGCTTGCTCGGATTACCTCCTCTGAGCTGGGAGAGGTGGGACAGGGCCAGGAGCAGCGGTAAGGATGGTGGCCCAAAAGCCCTTTCCTGTGGGCTGGGAGCAGTGGGAGTGATGGTGGCCAGGAAGCCCCTTCCTCTGGACCACTAACAGTGGGACGGTGGCTCAGAAGCCCCTACCTCTGGGCTGGGAGGGGCGGGAGGGATGGTGGCCTGGAAGCCCCTTCCTCTGGGCTGGGGGCAGCAGGAGGGATGGTTGCTGGGAAGCCCCTTCCTCTGGATCAGGAGCAGTGGGACTGCAGCTCAGAAGCCCCTACCTCTGGGCTGGGAGTGGTGGGACTCAGTACTGTGGTCTGGTGCTCTTTACATTAACAATATTAACATTATGAACTTGTTAGGTTTTTTAATGAAATAAAAATGTACTATTTTCCAATTTTGTCAGATTAACATTTAGAATGTCTTTACTGAACTTGCTCTGCCCACAGTGACAAAGCTTTTATCTAATGTACATTTGGCTTAAAACATGCATCTTTATAATACTACATGGCAAAAATAAAACAGTAGTTATTTATCCAATACATTGAACATTTAGCATGCACTTTTACATTTTAAAACTACATAAACCAAAAATTTTAGAGCTAACTTTCAAATCTATCTTGCATTTAGGTTTATTATCCTAAATGTAACAATGTTAGACTTCATGTACTTAACTAGCTTAACCCTCAAATCTTTCATACAATTATCTCTTTATTCTTTTTGATTTTTCTGTTGGTAGCAGTAAAGCATTCAACAAGATTTTCAGAGATGGTTCTTGATCAAAATATTTTCTTAACTTTTTGGTGTCTGAGAATGTCTTCCAGTTACCTTCATATACAAATACTAATTTGTCAGGGTATATAGTATAATTCTTGGTTCAAATTTAATTTTTCCTTAAAACTCTATAGATGTTGTTCCATTGTCTCCTGACATTGGAAATATAAGAGAAAAGTCTGAGTTCAGTCTGACTTTTGACCCTGTATAGATAACCAGCTTTCTCTGTCTAGATAGTTGGCATTCTTTTTTCTTTATCCTTGAGGTGGAAAAGATCACCAAGATATGTCTAGGTGCTGCTTTCTTCTCATTAAAATTTAGGGTAACCTGTGAGCCTTCTTTATTTTCAGGCTTCCTGTGTTCTTCAAGTCTGGAAAGTTTTCTTCAGTTAGTTTCCTAATTATGGTTTTAGCTTAATTGCTTTGTCCTCTGCTTCATGCATTCCTATTAACATTATGAACTTGTTATTTCTTTTTTAAATAAAATAAAGAGTACCATTTTCCATCTTTTTAGATTAATATTTAGAATGTCTTTACTATAGTTGCTCTCCCCACAGTGATAAAGTACTTTTATCTAACATACATGTGGCTTAACAATATGCATCTTTATAGTACTCCAACGATAATAAAACAGCATTTCATCTTTAGATTCTATCTCATGGACAGGTCCTCTACATCTTTTTTTCTCTTTTATTATCTTAGTTTCTTTGGCCTTTTCATCTTCATTCTGTGAAAATTTCTCATTTTGTATTTATTTCAGTAATTTTATTTTGTGACCAACCTTGCTAATGTGCTTCCTTTAAATGAAGGTCATAATAACTTCTATGTGGTCACATACCACCTGCTGTATAATTAAGCCCAATGGGTAATGAACTCTCCTATAGGACATTCAATACTTTATATAAATGATTATGTAGACTGGTACATTAGTACTAAGAGGCATTTTCTAGATTACTTAACTTTCTTTACTAACTGTTCATAGTTCTTCTGAACTATGAACATTTCAAGGCTGATGGGGTTGAAAAACAGAGTCTTCCCAACCATCAAAGTTGAAGAATGCCTGGTAACCTTTTTACACTTAATTAAATTCTTAAAAATCTTCAAATAAAATGTGAACAATTGTTATCTAGAATACTTCAAGTATAAATGTCTTGTTCGTATTTATTCATTTGATTTTTTTCTATGACATGTTTAGAATATATACCTGTGTAATTACATTTTTAAGTAAGGTTTTCTAAATAATTTTAGGAGCCATGTCATAAAAGTTCACATGATAAAAGTAACACACCTCTTTTAATTAATTACAGACCACTATAAATTACTTCCAAAGCTGAGAAACAAATATTTATTATCTTACTGTATATGTAGGCTAAGAATTCATGATCAATGTAGCTGAGTGGTTGTGCCTCAGGTCTTTTATGAAGCTGAAGTCTGCAAGGATTGCTGTGATATGATGGCTTGCACTGATTTCCAAGATAAGTCACTCACATGGCTATAGGCAAAGGGCCTTATTTCCCCAGGCATGAGGCTCTGCAGATGCCTTTTTAAGTATCCTATTGACATGGCCACTGGCTCATTTAAGAAAAAATTTGAGCAAAGTAAAAGTTGCAATTCCTTTGATGACCTGGTTTTAGAAGTCAAAAATAGTTATTCTCCAACACTGTACTCATTAGGAGAAAGTTATCCAGACAATTCCACTAGGAAATTAGACTCCACTATTATAAAAGCAGAGGATTAAAGTGTTTGTGGGGATTGAAATCCACAAAAAAAAAGGGAGAAAACAGAGGGGAAAGAGGAAGAGAAAAAGGAAAGAAAAAGGGAGAAGAGACAGTGAGAAGGGATGTAAGGGTACAAAAAGAAAAAAAGACAACCTGTGATTTAGCTGTTTAAAACTTTGTTCTACTGGGGTATCACAATCCCCAACTTGAAACTGTACTACAAAGCTACTGTGATTAAAAAAGTATAGTACCGGCAAAGAAACAGACCTGAGAGGTTCAATGGAACAGATTAGAAGATGCAGAAACAACTACAGACACTCTCCCACCTCATCTTTGACAAAGAAGCCAAACACACTCACTGGAGGAAAGATAGCCTCTTTAATAAATGGTGCTGGAAAAATTGGGTTTCAACTTGCCAGAGATTAAAACTAGACTTAAATCTCTCACCATGCACTAAACTAAAATCACAATGTGTCAAAGATCTAAACATTAAAACAGAAACACTAAACCAGGTGTGGAAGAGAGGTTAGGCAGAACTCTTGAAGACATTGGGGTAGGAAAAGACTTCATGAACAAAACTTCAGTTGGACAAGAACTACCACAAAGAATCAACAACTGGGACCTCATCTTATTAGAAAGATTCTGCACAGCAAGAGAAACCACCAACAGTGTGAAGAAAAAAATTTTACCAGCTGCTCCTCAAAGTTCTACTACCTAGAATCTGAAATGAGCAGACATTTCTCAGACAAAGAAATAGAAAAAGCAAATAAACATATGAAAAAATGTTCAACATCACTGGTCATTGGAGAGGTGCACATGAAAACAAGGCTGAGATTCCACCTCACTCCAGAAAGAATGGCTGCTATCATGAAATTAACCAATAACAAATGCTGGTGGGATGTGGGGAAAAAGGAGCCTGCTCCACTGTTGGTGGAAGTGTAGACTGGTGCAACCACTGTGGAAATCAGTATGGAGACACCTTGAAAACCTGGGATTAGAGGCCCCATTTGACCCAGCTATTCCCATTCTGAGTATCTTCCCCAAAGAATTAAAAGAATTATACTACAACTATATATGTACACCCATGTTTGTAGTAGCACAGTGTGTAATAGCTAAATCTTGGAAACAGCCTAAATGCCCATCAACTGGTGACTGAATAAAAAAGATTTTTAAAAAATAAAATAGAATACTACTCAGCCATAAAAACTGATAAACTAGAGATATTTATAGCTAAATTGATGCACACTGAGGCCATACTCTTAAGTGAAATAAATAAGACACACGTGTAAATACTGAATAGTTTCATTGGTGTGAGAAACTGAAAGTGTAAATAAAGATCAAAATGTGTAATAGATAATGTGAAATAGGAAGAAAAGATACAAAGGGGAAGGGGAAAGGGAAATGAGGGGGGTAGGGGAAAAGAAAGAAGCAAAAGAGAAAATATGAGAAAAAGGAAAAATGGAAACAAAGTCTTTGTAAATAGGCAGGGCTAGAGGGGTTGAAGAGAGAGCAGGGGAATAGAGAAAAAAATAAGAACCAATATATACCATGTAAATATATGAATTCCCAGTGATGAATGTCATCATATTGTATACTTAAAATGTACCAAGAAACTTAATGAATTAAAAAGGAAAAACTTGAACCTACTACATTTCATTAATTGAACATTTTATATATTTCATAAATTAAAATGTTAAAATCAATTAATTTCTAGAAATGCATGTGTATTTTAACTATTGTTATTACTACGACTTTAAGTGATTATTTTAATGATAGTAAAATAATTTAAGTGGCTGCTTTCATTTGACCTCCTATTATTATTATGGAAAGATTTTCATGTAAGTGAGTCATTGGATAAAATAGGAGACTTGAGTGCAGCCCATTCTATTGCAATTTTCTTTATTTAATGCTAATTTCTATGGTTACTAGGTAAACACTTCCACTTTCCTGAGATCAATTTTCTTTTCTGTGGGCATTTAGACTAAGTAGATATTTCAGTTTCCATTCAATTTAGAGACTGTGAAGTCTACAGTAAATTTCAAACTTCTATAGGCCTAAAGTTTCCAAATTTTAAAAATGAATGATAAATATGTTTAGCACTGCTCCTATGCAAGTGAAATTGTCATTTTCCTCCAAGTAGAAATGCAAATAGAAGCCCAAAAATGTTGATGCATTATCATAGTTATAAACTATGATGCATTTAATGATTTTAACACATTGTGACACCCCCCATTTTGAGATCTTCATGAACAAAATTCATTTCTTAAGAGGAGATAATAACATGTAATGCTCTCTCAAGAAGACATCATTTCATTTGTCAGTAATCCAGGTAATGCTTTTGTAGATCTTGCATGGAAGCTTTTATAGAAAAACAACATACAGTGGTACCTTGGTTTATGAACTTTATTTGCTTTACATTTTGGGGAAAATGACTGTGTTTGCGTGAAGATGGCTGCTGTCATGTTTGTCACCCAATAAGGAGTTTTTGAACATAAGCAAAATTTTGTTAAACACCCTCATTTGCGAACTGAACTGTTTGCAAACAGAAGCATTTGTGAACTGAGATATTACTGTATTGTGAAAAAATGAATGAATTATAGCATTTTATTTTAAATTTCTGATTTGATTGAATTCATTGTGGTTCATTTTATCTTTAGCCCATATACTTCATCATCAAACCTAACATAGGTTAAATTATTTCATCTAGTTTGCTTGATCTATACAAATACCTCCAGTATTTCAATTTGTCAGTGACATACATAAACTGTTAAGGCATCAGGTTCTGTCATTTCATGTTATTCCTGCCTTATAGAAATGACCTCTTTCCCTTTTCCTCTGACACAATCTGTCCTGAGAGATCATTTCAATCTACTCCACTCCTGAACAGAGTCTCTAAGATTGGTTTTGAGATTGTGAATTTCTATTTTAGCTCCCCACAAGAATGACACCAAATATTTTTCCCATGTGTTCTATGTCACATCTTTTATAGAAAGATAAAAAGGAGAGAGAGAAATGAATTAAAAATTTCCAATTTATTAACACAATATTAGCTGCTTCTCAAGCACCAATTAAACCACAAATTATGTTTCTAATAATTTTTACTGTTTGTGTCAAGGAAAACCTACCTCTTTCTATTTCTCTGCAGGTTTGCATATTTTTCAGTGAGGTATTGCAGCAAATATAGATTATATGAGGTCAAAAAGCCAATGCTTCAACAGAAGAAAATATTACCAACTATTTCATAGAAAATTATGGTCCTTGTGATCCTTTTTTCTGAAGTTATAATGTTTTAATTAAACATAATCCAATGTTCCTAACATTTTCAGTTATTATCCTTACCTTAATATTTGGCATGAGACATTGCTTTCATTTATTATGGCCTTGTTTTTAGTAGAATCTAACTGCCTGCACTTTTTTTTTGCCTGCTTATTGCTCTGATTAATGTCAGGCTGAAGTACCTTGTAGGTTATGACTTAAAAGAATGAAATTAATTTTGTGGCTAACTCTGTCTCTTTATGTCTGGCTTATCACAGATCATATTTCCAACATCTTCCTGAGATAGGAGTAGAAGTCAAAGAAGCAGAAAGAAAACTAAAGTCTATTGATTAAATAATAGACTAGAGTTTTGCTATTTTGTCTTTGATATTTAGTTATGGACTGTTTTAGGATCTGGCTCTAACCCTGATTAACATATTTTACTCCAAATCTCATTCCAAAACTTGATCAAAAGATGCAAAATACATGGTTTTTCACTAATTCTAATGTAGCCTGTAGCTACTCTAACTCTTACCAATTATTGATTTTCTTCTTATTTAGAACATGGTTATGGACTCAGTGTCTTGTTCTTTTTCTTTATCTTTAGCTAGTCAGGACATATTGCATGAATTTGAGATAATTATTGCAACTCATTAACAAGTAGAGTATTTCAAGCATGTTGTAGTATATAAATCTTTTCCTATTATAAGGGTTATAAATTTGGAGCTAAGGAACTGAAGAAGCAGAACTATTCATTCATAGATTGTGAAACAAAGACAAGAGGGATGTTGGTACAATAAGCAGCTACCCAGAATATGTCTATGATTTTTCTGTGTGTCTGATCACTGATGCCAATTGTCTTCATATTGGCAAAGATGGGATATCCATTTCTACATATGTTTTCTACTTTTTCATAAGATCATCTTCTTATGGAAGGAAACTTGGAGGTAAAAAGAATACCCAAGTTCTGTCTTGATTATTAGCCATCAATGAGTGATGAATAATTTATTCTGATTTTCACTGGGTCATGTGAAATGATTCAAACTCAGCAACTGAATCCGTAATGGCCTGGATTTTACTCATGTTGTGAAAAAAGGATTTTCCTGTTGCCCAAGCTAAAGAGCTATTATAAGTTTGGGCCCCAATTATGAAGAAATTCTTCCAGTTAATACAACTGATGACCACATTTACTTTGTCAATGTGAATAATAGTTATTAGCTATAATTTATATCTTTGTCCAGTAAATGTACACATAAGTATAATAAATGATATATTAATTTCACTGCAGTAAAGAATTATTTATTCTTAGAAAATCCTTTGGCCTCTCGAAGTCTCAGTGAATGGGGTCATTAAAGTATATTTACTATGTACACTTAAATCTGATGAGTCACCAAGAGTCACCAAACTTTTCAAGTTATCTTCTCTTCTCAAATCTTGCATACTTTCTCTCATAACTAATTCAATGCACATGTCTCGTACTAAAGAAAATATAAACAATAGAAGCTAGACTTGCTCCCCTAATGCAATTCCCAACTAATTTATAAGCATCTACAGCCTTGTGTTCTACCTACCATGCTGTTATTCTTGTTGAGTGTTCTGTGCCTATGCCCACATAGTCCTTGATGGCTTCTAGACCTTTCCTCTCTTGCCTGATCAAAGACTCTTCTCTGACTATTCCCACTTCCTTCTGTGCCATTCTTTTCTCTCTTTGCATATTTTTCTATTACTGTGGTAAACATGTTTTAGCATTTTCTTGAAACAAAACAAAAAACCTTTCCTGAGGTCACATCACTCTTCAGTTACTGCTTGATTTCTTTATAGATTTTGTATTAAAATTTCTTTAAAAAAATATTGATAGGCGATATCTCCATTTCTTTCTCCTTTTCATTTCCCCCATGTAGATTCGAGTAAGGCCTGCTCACAGAGTTCAGATCTGGAATGTCCCCCGGAGGCTCATGTTTGAAAATTTGTGCCCCACAGTGGGGCTACTAGGGATGATGAAATCTTTAAGAGATGGGGCATAATGGTCAGTCTTCAGTTCATTGAAGGGATGACCTTAAAGGGGATAATGAGAATGCCAAACTCTCCTCTGTCTCTATTTGTGACCCGGTCATGAGGTGGGTAGTGTTTCCACCATGATATGATGCCCTACCAATGACTCAAAGTAACAGGGATGAGTCAACCATGGACTCAAACCCCTAAAACTCTGAGACAAAATCTCTATAAACTGATTTCTAAGTTGACTGACTAAAGTATTTGTTATAGAGAAAAGTTGACAAACATACCTTTTAAGGTCCTTCACATGGCCAGTCCAGTATTTTCTTCCCTTTTCTTATCTTCCCAAAGTTTTTAGGGAGTCTTCAAAACAGTTGATGCTGCTTCTTTCATTCTCTTAGCTTTTGAAACACTCTTTTTGTTCTTGCCAGTACCAGTCTCTTCTGTCTATACTGATCTTACCCAAGTCTTTTCAATCTTGTTCTTTATTTTCTGTAAGATTTCAGCTTGAAAGTCACTTTTTCCCAGAGGTTTTTACTAACTTCTTCAAATGGGAATGGTTACCCTGTACCATTTGACATCAGAAGTATTTACCTTTATAAACTATTTTTTAAATAAATAATTTTTTAATTAAAGGATTCACAGTTGAGAGTTTGCCCTTAGTCTCAGAGGAACCTTTGGGCTTGGATTTTTTAGTACTTCTAAAACTGATACTTTTTGGAAACTCAGAAATAAACTAAAAGCATTTTACATGATGAGATGGACATAAGCCTTTTCCCCATGTTTCTACCAGCATTTTGGTCTTCTGAGGTCTGATCAGAATCACCTATCAAGCTTGCTTACAGCGATCTAAGGCTTCTGTAGCCCCATTCTCCAAACTCTTTCAAAATCCTTCCACAAACAAGCTCCAAAGGCTTCTGAGCCACATAGTCAAGTATAGTCACAGCACAACCATCCACACACACACTCCTGGTACCAACTTCTGGTATTAGTCACTATCCTATCCCTGGGACAAAATATCCAAGAGCCTTAACTCAAAGCAGGAGAGGCTTATTTGTTTCACAATTTTTGGTGGGTTCAGTTCATAATTGACTGGCTCCAAGCAGAAAGGGCATGGAGGAAGGGTATGGCAGAGAAAAGCCACTCAACCCATGCAGGCTGAAAACAGAAAGAAAACAGAAGAATTAGAGAGGGAGATACTCTGTCCAAAGGCACACCTCAGTGACATCTCTTCCATTGTGGCCCAACTCCTAACAGGGCATTTAACTATTAACTCATCAATGGATCAGTCCACTGATAAGTTATCACCCTCATGACCCAATCAATTCCAGAAGCCCTGTCTGTAATCACATGGGCCTTTGGGGGTGATCAAAGCCATTATACTGTTCATTCCATGTACCAGTAATATCATCATTTTTGACATTTATCATCATACAATTTTTCTTCAGTTATTGGCTTATTACCTTTTCTCATTAGAACATAAAGTCATGATATCAAGGAACTTGTCTCTCCTATTCTTGATCACTGCTATTTTCTCAAATTCTGGAATAGTGAATGTTATGGGTTCAGTGCTCAGCAAATATATGTTGAATGAACAGATGGATTAAAGTTAAAAGCCTGGAACTCAAGAAAGTCAAAACCAAGTGAGTGAAAATGTTAGCTGTTGTATAGATGTTGTATGTACTAAACTTATGGTGTATTTTAAATGTGAAAACCCAAATGTATCACATTTGGATAACAAAAAGAATTATGTGTAGAGATACAGAATAGTAGATAACACTTCTATTGGACTGTAAAGCAATGTGAACCTTTTTCTAAAGGCAAAGTCTTAAATTCAGGAATCAAATCTTTGAAATATGTTTGTGTGTGCATGTATGCATGTGTGTGTGTGTGTGTGTGTGTGTGTGTGTTTGTGGTGCTGAACATCAAACCCAGAATCTAGCACATGCTAGGCAAGATCCCTATCACTGAGCTATACTATCAGCCCTATAGTTTGTGTAATAAATTATCATAGAGTTAGTGACATAACAGAACAGTTTTATTTATTTTATAGTTCTGGATATCAGAAGTCAGAAATGGATTTCACTAAGCTAAAATCAAAGAAATAGTATGATCATGTTGTTTCCTGGAAGCTCTAGGCAAAATTTTCTTTCTTGATCCTCCTAGTTACTCAAGATTACTCATACATTTTGACTTTTGACACTCTTCTCTCATCTTCAAAAGCAACAAAATTGGACCAAGCCTTTTTCACACTTTCATATCACAAGTTCTCTTTCTTCTGCTTCCTTATTACACTTATTACGACCCTTGTAATTATATTGAGTCTTCTTCTAACGTCAGCTCCTTAAAATAACCCTAATTCTATTTGCAACATTTGTTCCCCTTTGCTAGGTAACCTAACAAATACACAGGTCCTGGGAGTTAAAATATGGATATCCTTGCAGGTGGGCTGCAATTCATCCTGTAATATTACATCCTTTAGCTACCAAAGATTAAAGTCTAACCCATATACAAAATACATTCACTTTGTACTAAAACTCCTAAAGATCTCAACCTATTACAATATCAAACTAAAGTCCAAAAATCTCAGCTCAAAAGTTCCAAATTTCATCCTCTAAATAAATTAGTGAGGCTTTGGGTATAATTTATCTTGAGGAAAACTTCCTCTCTTCTAAAGTTGTGAATCTCAAGGAACAAATTATTTGCTCCTGAAATACAATATAAGACCCAGATAGGACACCAGTCATACGTATACATTTTGGCTCAAAAAGGAAGAAAGTGGAAGAGAAAGAGAAGTTTTAAGCTCCAAATAATTTCAATTTCAAAATTCAGCTAT
>NW_004624730.1:25263873-25304771 GCF_000247695.1 Heterocephalus glaber | reverse complement strand
TTTTTTTTTTTTGTACTAGAGATCGAGCTCATGACTGCACTTGCGAGGAGGCAGATGCAGTACCACTGACCTAAATCCCTGGCTAGTGGTTTATATTTTTGAAGACTGTTTAACAGTCACTTGTGGAAATGTAGGTATAGTACAGTGATACAATGCATGATAGGCATGGCTGAATCTTTGGGCTTAATCTTCAATACTGAAAAATAATTAAATACTTAAAAATTTTAAAAAATTCACTTAAAAACAATGTGTATTTTCTCATAGGCTCACATGTTTAGCAGCTGTGTTAGGTCTATCTACAGATCATTTCAAAACTCCATTTTACTTATAATGCAGCTGAATGGAAGTACTAACAGCTTCAATCTTGAATTCCAGCTCCAGAGTGAAACATGACATTGAATATTTCAAACACTTATAAATTCTCATCCTAATTATTTACTGATCAAGAGTGGTTGTATATTGCCATCATATTTTATAGGTACAGGAAATTAAGTAATGTTTTCATTGGAATTCATCTATTGGCCTTGGCAGCAGGGGCCTCAGGAGCAGCTGGTTGAGCTGAGTCCACTACTCACTAACCTACATTGCATGAAGTGACCCTGCCGTGGGATTAGCAGGAACAGGATCGCCTCTTAACCATCCATGGGCTGTTTTGAGCTGGCCAAGGAATCTTCTGGGCCTCCCTGATCCCAGCAGTTTTGTCCTAGCCAGGGCTCTGGCAAGGTATCAGATCCAGGGGCCCCAGACCAAGACTTCTGCTCTGTGCTC
Source organism: Heterocephalus glaber (assembly GCF_000247695.1). Next base: position 25,304,003 of record NW_004624730.1, on the reverse strand, counting down.
AGGGGTTTCCTGCTAGCCATTGGAGCCTAAGTACTTGGTAGTGGTCTCTTATCTCTACTTCAAGTATTCAGCCAGAGGACAGCAGGTGACCCTCACTGCTAATGATTTTTTTGACCTAGTGGCCCATCTTACCTTACCTTTCAATCAGGTGTCCTGACTATCCTTGCCAAGCTGCCTCTGAAGGTCAAAGACTGACACTTCTACTTTATCTTGGACAAAGCTAGACACTTCCCCAAAGTCTCAACTACTGACACTTGTGAAGAAAAGACCTCAGGACACTCACCTTTCCCAGAGGGGGATTAAAAGCTGAACAGTAAAAAACAAAACAAAACAAAACAAAAAAACTGAACCATAGGGATAGAGTGGTAAGTCTCATAGTGGGTTCAAGATTCATTCACAGCAAGTAAAGAAGAGCCATCCACAGGACAGTTGCCTGGTTCATGCTGTTTAGCTCTCACTACTTCCTTTCATCTACTTTAACATCAAAAACAATACCAAGAGGATTTAGATTCAAAAACAGTCACAGGAAGCAAGATGAAGGGCATACCTATGACTGTGTTTCCCTCTTGGAGGAAAAAGTGAGGATTGGAAGATAGGGCTCTATGAAGTCAAGAGGACTACAGACACTTGGGCAAAGAATCTTTGGTGGCAGAAAGCACTAGAGCATTAGAATTGTCTCAGGGTTGCCCCTCTCCAGAGAATGGACATAGTATGGGGTGGCTTTAGAATTCTGCTATGCTATCTGGTGCACTGCAATACCATATTCCAAGAACAGGTCTGTGGGAGATAAGAATGGGAGGAGCAGGGCCCTCTCAGATCCAAATTCCACCCATCCACTAATCAGTCTGATCAGTATCCAGCTGATCCAGTATCCAGTTAATCAGTTCAGACAAGGATCTCATTTCCTTTTGGCCTGTCACTGATGGGGAAAATACATAGTACACTTATGAGTGCCTTTATAGCTACAAGTGCTTATTGGATCTCTGTGTATCCCTGGGTGTCACATCAGCATTGTATCGTTGGAGTAAAACTGCAGGGTGATTTCAGGAAGTGTCCATGGAATTTTCTGAGCTTCACAACAGCTGTGAGATCCAAGGCACAGCTGTGAGAAAAGTCAGGGGTTATATATTCCCTAAGCACATCAGTGTGCAGGTGGCCTATGAGGTAAGAGCAACAGAAGGGATAAAATGGGAAGCTATAAAACTCTCTTTGCAGAAGGAAGGTGGTCAGTCCCAGACAGGTGTCCCTCTTCCTGTTACTCCTGTTCCAGAAGACAGTGGAATTGCAGATAGAACTGGTTCCAAATTCAAGGTTAGAAACACTAAGACAAAGAAGGTGGCTATAACTAAGATGGCCAGTGCAACATGGAGCTCTGTAGGACACCTGAAAGGTGAGCAAGCTTGTGTTTGAGATGGCTCTCATCCTGCCTCAGCCTTTGCTTCTCAGAGTGGGATTGTCACCTATGAGAATCCTTGTAGACCCAGAAGACCAAAAGGAGGAAGTGGTTGACCCCCAAGAGACCCAGTCACAGAGAAGCAGAGAGATAGGGTCAAGGGTTGGGATAAAGCCAGGGAGCAGCCATTCAGAGCAGCCACACCAGCAAAGGACAGCTACCCGTGAAGGAGCCCTGTGGAGAGAAGCGGTTGAGTCTTAGATTTTAAGTTAGTGCCTCACTAATACAGATTCTTGGCAGGTGTCATGGCAGCAGTCCGCAAACTTTTTGGCACAAGGAACTGGTTTCCTGGAAGATGATTTTTCCACAGATCAGTTTTCTTTTTTTATTAGTATATGTTTGCTACACATAATAATTATGTCCCCCAGTGCTAGCATCACTGCTTCATCTCCACATCAGATCATCAAGCATTAGATTCTCATAAGGAGTGTCCACCCTAAATTCTTTGCATGCTCAATTTATAATAGAGGTCTAGCCCTTGTGAGAATATGATGCTACCTCTGATCTGACAGGAGGTGGAGCACAGGAGACAATGTGAGTGATAGGAAGTAGTTGTAAATACAGATGACCTACTGTCATGAGGCTCAGTTCACAACAGGCTTGGAACTCCTGTGTTATGGGATAATCTAGGCCCACTACTCTAGGAGTTATGTGTGTATTTTCAGTTCCTGTGCCTGGGTTGAGGATATTGAAGGAGAAAGACTAATAGGGAATCAAACTTGCAGTGGCTACAAGTATCAGGAAATAGGTAGTGGAAATACATAGATCAAGTTCCAGTCCTCACTCTGTGCAGAAATCCTGGAGACAAACCAGATGTTGTGTAACCTGCAACAAGTGACTATCTACAGTGTCTTCAAATCTGTAAGAGAGACATACTGATGCCTACCTTATAGTAATTAAACATACCCAGGTTTATTAACAAGATTTCCTGGCAATAGTAAACACTTAATTTACCCAAGCATTTTCTACATTGATGGTTTGTCATTAAACACACTGATGCAACAAACAAATAAAAAAATTTTAAAAAGAAGTTGACTTTTTTCTGAACACTTATCCTGTCTTCTTGCTGGTTTTCTCTCAAAAGCTCGTGCCTTTTTCCTCACTTTCCTGCCTAGAACATTTTAGCAGCACCACATTGAAAAAATCTCCAATGGATGATTTCAGGTGAGGAGAGAGGTAACTGCACAGAGGAAAAAAGGGAGAAAAATCTAATAACTTTTGCCTTTATAGTTCTACCTCTAGTAGCATGCTTAGAAAGTAATCCCTGATACAAGTTTACATGACTTGGCCTATAATTTATTAATATACATTTATAAACTCAATTTAAAATTTATAGTTTTAATCATTAGGGAGTCATTTTACTATGCTAGTGTAATAAGCAATGTCAATATCATTTTCTAAAAGTTCTATCATACTTCTTACTGATCTAAGGTACTTTCTTTTTCATAGATTTAATATATGTCCTTACATATGTTTCTAAATTTTTATATCTTGCTAATTTAATGCTTATGTGAATATCAAACTGTTTTAGTTCTTACATCTTTAGAGTGTAAGTTCATATTTTGTACTGAAAGCTCTCTCATCTTGCCTAAAATATCTTTGCAACTCTCATATTTTTCTAGTGTATTACAGGTAAACTTATGAATCATTTTGCAAACCTCTGAAGAAAAATCTCTTTGGCACATTGAATACATTTTTTGAATAGCATTTAAAGAGCATGTAAATAATATTTATAGAAACATTTAGGGGTGAGTGCTAAGAAAATACATTTCTTGTGTTATTAAATTTGCTTATTCAGTATTGTTTTATATATATACATATATATATACATATATATGTATATATGTATATATGTATATATACATATATATATATATATGAGCCTTCATTGACTTAGTAAAGTCTTTTAATTTTATGTCCTTAGGTTATTATTGCAGTTATTGTTAAGTATTTTTCTCACTATATGTTACATTTTTCTTGCTGCTTTGAAGAAACTATTTTTCTCTGAGACAATTTCTAAACTGTTATAGAGCTGTTGATTCTTAATTACGTTTGTGATTGACCCTATTTTGGTTATATTAATGCTCATAATATTTCAGTTGATTCAGGTGATTACATCGGACTTTCAGAATCCAAAAAAGAAAAAAAAAGATCTGTTAGTGTTGCCTTGTCTCTTGCTTTGTAATAATTATATCTTTAATATACTTTATTTTGTTTTGTTGTTGTTTTAGGTACTGGGATTCGAACTCAGGTTCTTGCGCTTGTGAGGCAGTCACAGCGTCACTGAGCTAAATCCCCAGCCCACTTTTAATGTATTTTAGTCAAATAGAACATTCATAAGTGTTGAAAAATAGAACTTACTCCAGTCTGTTCTTTTAGATAGTCTGTTTCATGGAAAAGAGACAATTTTGTTTCTGGTTTTCAATAGTCTTAAAAATGAATGAATACTAAACTTAAGCAATTTCACCTGTAAAGCTCATATGACTTTTCTCCTTCAGATGAGCTGTCCTTAAACTTTTTGAATGAAACCTCCTTGTTTTATGTTACTTAATTTGATTTGCTAAAGAAATATAGAAAGGTTTTATAAACTCATACATAGATATAGTTGATTTTTTGTTTTTTCTGTGATAACTTGTTTAGTTTTTGACAAGAGAGATTTGATATTACAACAAATACTTCAAGATTTCTCTTTTTTGACCTAGAAGAATTTGAAAAGCAAAATAAATTACAAGGTAGTTTGATAGAACTATATTTAAGAATATCTGCATACTTCCTGAACTCAGATGTTTATGAGGTGTGATTGAAATATATAGTGAATGTTCAAATGAAAACATTTATTACAGTAAAAGAGATATTGCCATTAAACTTCTTCAAAATACTCCTCCTCTCTGAACAGATTTATACCATCATTCTTGTCACTTTCTGAAGCAGTTCTGGAAGTTCTCTTTCATGAATATCTTTTCAAGGTGTGACTAAAAATTCATTGCATACTGTTGTGAAGTGACATTCAATAGAAAGGAAGGATTGTAAAAACAATACAGTACGTCCTCATCCACCTTATTCATTATATCTGGCACTGTGCCACTTCTGCCTCTTCCCTAAAGTCAAATTGACCATGAAAGAAAATGTTTTGAATAGATTCAGGACACCAAAGAAGCCAAATAAAGACCTTCACAGGAAAGGACTTCCAGAACTGCTTTAGAAAGTGGCAAGAATGATATTTAGAAAGAAATTAATGGCAATATATTTTTTGCTGTAACAATTAAAAATTAAATGTTCACCTTATTTTTCGATCACCCCACTTATAATATAATTAGTATTCAAGATAATTGAAATAAATGTTGTTTAGAAAACTTGTCAAATATTTCCAGGATAAGTTAAGTAGGATATAATTTTTAAATTATAAATAAATTTTTAAAATTATAAAAAGTTCTTACCAAAGTTTTGCCACTGTTCATGTAGTTTAGCCAAGTCTCATTGCTAATCTGAACTTGAATATTTCATTTGGAAAATGAAGAAGAAACTGATGAAACTCCAGATAGTGTGTTTTGTTGTGTTTTATTATTCTGTAAAACACTTGATTTGCCCCATGTCTTACTGCATTTTACTTTCAGTCCATTTCAAATTTTACCAAACTATATTGTAAAAGCTTAAAAACATATTCTAGGTTACTGGAGAATGCATGTATTATGGGAAAGGACAGATGAAATATGCTCAATACCACCAAAATTTCTCTCAGAGCAAATGGTTAAAAAAAAATTCATGGAGGTCACAGTAAGAAGGTAAATGTACCCTTAGTTCTACCTTAAAAAGAAAGCACTAAACAGTCTTTACCCTCTAAAGTGACCTTATTTCTCTTTTATGGTCAGATCTCAATTCACCAGATATTTGATGCTGAAGTACAAAAGATGTTTTATAGTTTCATTTTATTCTTATACATATATAATAGTATCTACAGAATGTGAACTCTTAATTCACATTTTATCCATCACTTATTTTATCTCCACAGATGTATGCACAATTGTTCTTTTAGGACTCTGTTCAGCCCACAGATGTCTCCACAGCTGTGCTCTATTCCGAAGGTGAATTCTTTTTCCTCAGAAGCAGTTATGTAAGGTTTTTTGTTGTTTTGTTTTGCTTATTTTTATTTAAAGGATTGTAAGGATTTTTTTCACTGGGAGGAAATAATACATGAATGAAGGTCTTAGAGTTACCTCAGGAAAGATCTGAAAAATAAAAGTCCTAATTCTTTAAACCCTGATAAATGTTTATGCATTCTGGAGGCTCAACCACTACAATCACCCAGGAGTTGAATTCCTTGTGCCTCCTGTTTCCACCATCCTGGATATGCACAAGCAAGATGGAAAAAAAAAAAAAAAAAAACAACCTGCTACAATTCGCAGAAAGTAGAAAGATTTTAAAAAAACAAAACCCAAATACCTAGTTTAGGCAAAATTACCATTTTGGCAGCAGCTTGAGGCTGGAGGGAACATTCAGTTTTTTGCTGGCTGTATTTTCATCATCTGCTAGGCTTATGAACTGTCTCAATTTCTTTATATAGTAAGGATGACCACTTAATGCAATACAGTGAGGGTGAGATTATATCAATTGTTTCTATGATACTCTTAAAATTCTCTTAGTATTCATGTAAGATCTTTCCTTCAAGCATGACCTATATTCAACATTTAACATCATTAAAATTCAACTTGTAGTGGCCTTAAAAGAGAACTACAATTTTATTCTTTCATTTTATAGATTATGACCTGACATTTCTAACACAACTTACATAGAATAATAGTGCCAATGTGCTGATTTGGAAGAACTAGAAAGCACAATATCTTGATTAACAGGTAATCAGCATCACTTTCATTGACCATCACTGGCTTAACTTCATTAGAGGTTGAAATCAGCTAAACTCTCTGACACTGGAAACTTGAAAGATGAGGATCTATTGGTTGTTATGTTTTAAGATAGGTGATGTTTGTTGTTAGCTGGTTTTGGTAGGATGGCAGATATTTAAAGTCCTGTGTAGAGAAAGTGCTTATACTGTACAGTGAGATGAACTAAATGTCTATTTCTTTGTTGGAATTAATGTAGCAGTGAGGAGCTTTACAATTACAAAATAGAGGTAAAGGACATTTAAAAAATCTTATACAATCCTCTGGCCAACCCTGAGAATTTAGCAACTTTGTGAAACCCTGTCTCTAAATAAAATAAAGTGAAATAATAAAATAAAGAGCTAGAGCTGTAGGTCAGGGCAAATGTCTAGGATTCAACCCCCAGTACGCAAACAGTAAATAAATCAATAAATACAATTTATTTAAGAGTGGCTATTATGAACTTTTCACTGACCTCTAAAGGATAAAATTTTTAAATACAAGACAGGCAAGTTCCAGTGACACCAGAAAAAGTTTATGCTTCAATGACTAAAAGCACTATTTATATTTAATGACAAAATGTACTATTAAAAAAAGTTTGAGATACATTTTTAATATTATGAACAATAAATAATAGAACCTACATCTATAAATGAAGCTATTCTTAATTTAAAATACTTTAATATTCCTACCTCATACTATGCATCTATACTGAAAGAGAGCATGCATCAAAGTTACCAATGATTCATTCAAAAACAATTATTTCCATTATTCAAACTACAGAGAATATAATCCTTTGGTAGACTTGGATCTTGTGCAATGGTCTAAAATAATTTAAATATTGTATAATGTCTTTAACATGCTAAAGAAAGCTGTTGATGGTGCTTCTATTTATTTTGCTCTTGCTATCATGCACAAGTCATACTATCATTTCATTTGGTTGAGTCTCCTCATTTGAAATGAGATGGCTATAAAGGCATGCATATTTTGATTAGCAATTTTGTGTAGCTGATTTTAAGATCTAGAGTTCCACAGATATGAAGATAATGTTCCTATAAATGGATCTTTGCTTAGGAAGATATATATTGTACTGAGAAAAAAATCAACTAAGTTCATGTTTTTATACTTTTAATTAGACATCATATTTATATGGTAGCCTTCAAAAAAGGTATCATGAAACAATTTCGCTAGCTATTATGCAGCATACTTTTCCACCAAGATTATTATTGAAGCAGTTTTGTTAGGAAGCATTAAGGTTACATACCATATGCTGAAAACTATCTGTTGATTTAAAATCTAAGAGCTGAGTTTTTGAAAGGGAGATTTTGGTGTGCTTAAAATCACACATGCAATTGGATTTTTCTCCACAATTGTCTAGCCATCCTATAGACTGTCAATCACAAAACTCATTTGCTTCTTTTTGAAAGATCTGCTTTGCTTATGAAGGTTTATTTTAGTAATATATTTTTCTTTCCTTCCCTCTTTTTTGATGAACAAAAGAAATTTGTGACTATTAATTGTTGCATCACATTTTTATAAAACGGCATGCAAAGATCAAAATTTTTCAATTTATTCTTGAAAAGGATCCTTAGTTTCATCAAATATTCTTCTTTATATTTAAGCAATCAATTTACAAATTTTCCAATAAATTACTTAGAATAATAAATCGACTGGTTGTCTTTATACTTATATATTACATTTATTTAATATTTATTATAAAATAATATGTAATTTATAAATACAAATGATGTAACTATATTAGAAGAAGATTGCTACTCAAAGTAAGAAAAATCTATAGTAACAACCAGATCTTCTATCCAATATTATCTTACATTAAAATATGAAGAAACTGAAATACTACACATCTTTAGTTCGTAGCACTGTAATTTTATGAACTGGAATTTTATATTGCCTTTTGGTCATGTTTGCTGACAGTTTTATGAAAGGTTGCAGACATGTGAACATTTTCACCTCAGCCCTTCTCCCTTTTCTCTTCCTCCTGTCACCTCCTCTTCCTTCTCCTCTTTTTAGTAATAAACCCCTCCTCTGCCAAAAACAACAAAAATCTGTAACTTGGATACCAGTTCCTTTTAATGAAACTTTTGCTACTTAGAAAATATGATTAATTTGAGTAGTGATTCAGCCTCCTTTTATGTGTACATTATCTAACACAAAGAGCCCCCCTACAGGTTAAAGTTTAAATGTGGATTACTAGATAAAGCTAGTCCTGATGAGATTTCTATGGTGCAAGAAACAATTGGATTTGCTTTTCACCTCTTCTCAGGCTCTGTCATCCTAGTTTTTGCCATAGTCCCTTGTTCACAGAAAGGATATTAATTTTGCAGTAAAATCTTTAAGCAATTATGCAGATAGCTCTGAAAAAGCAACATACACACACAATAAGACAAGCTTAACTGAAAAATGGACCCCAGATATTCATTAGAAACAGATGGCTTCATTGCCAACAGCATAACTTTGAATGTTTGGGCTAAACTGGTACTAATCTACCACAATATGAAGAGAAGATGGAACTGTTTGTATACAAACTGTATGTATTGCTTCTACTTTTTGCTTACATAGGAATACAATGATGATTTATAGCTGCTTTTTTTTTTTTTTTTTGGTACCAGGGATCGAACTCGGGCCCTTGAGCTTGCACAGCAGGCAGCAAAACCACTGAGCTAAATCCGTGGCCCTATGGCTGCTCTTTTGATGTGTCCCCCAAATCATTCCTTACTTAAAAGCAAAGTAATATATTAATAGTCCTTGCTATATTGAATAATCACTATTACAATATGAGGTATCATATTATTTTTAAATTTTTATTTTTCAAAAATTGCTATGGAGGGCCAGAGATTTAGCTCAGTGGCGCCGCTGCCTGCCTCGCAAACACAAGGTCCTGAGTTTGATTCCCAGTACAAAAAAAAAAAAAAAAAATTGCTATGGAAGTAAGTAAAAGGATACCATTTAATTGGTTTTAGGTAATTTTGTGTTTAAAAATACTGGAAATGGAAAATGCTATAATTAGTAAGCCTTCAAAGTTGATATAAAATACAATTTGGCATTTATTTAACAATATAGTTAAATTTCCAGCCCTTTATTATTCAAATTATTTGCTAGATGAAAAGTTTAACATTTTTCAATTTATACAAATTACGATTAAATAAAGTAGAGAAATATTTGGCCAAGTTTTCCAAGAAAAAGTATGGATAGAAATGAGCCCTAAACAAATAGGATTTTTACATAATGGAACATACATGAAGTATGTGGTTATTCATTTAAATAATTATTAAAACAGAAATATTGAAGAAGTGATACATTATAAATATTACATATATACGCAATAAATAGTAAAACATTTATAAAGGATTTCAACTCACTTTTTTTTTTTAGTTCATCCAAGTGCAGGAGTATTTTCTAGACAGAGCTGTCCTCAGGATGGTATGTGGACTGAGTTATATCATCATGGAAATGGTCACATGGCATGTTAGGTCCATGAACTAGTTGGTAACTTTGACTTTATTCTATAATTTTGCCTATATATAAAGACTGAATGGACAATGTCTGTCTGAAAATTGTCTCATCTATAGCTAAAGAATTCATTTTAGCCCTGGTTATTAAATATTACTTTTCTTGTATAAAATAATACTTATTTATTACAAAAAAATAAAAACAGATATGGTAACAATAAGAAAGTCCAGACTATCACTAATCCTACCAACATGAAATGATCACTACTAAGACACATTTTTATGTACATTTTTCCAACATATATATGTATATATATATATTTAAAAGGGGTATTATTGTGTATTTTGGAATCTGGTTTTTATTCTTCTAACAAAATATATAGTAACTATTGTTTATATAATTCAATATTTTTTCAATCTCATTTCACTGAACCCATAATATTTTATTATTTCAATAATCATTTTACTAATCCCCTGTTGATGACAGTTTAAACATTTTGTTATTAAAAAATCACAGAGTGTCAATTTAACTAAAAGTTGCATAAAGAATGTTACCAATAGGTTAATCTTGTAGCATTGTTCTCTTTCATAAGTAAATAAAATTTTTCTTTACCAAGATATTCATGGAGAGAAAATTCAACAGGAACCATTGATTATTTCAACATTTTGTTAAAATGTAGAATGGTAGTCTGGCTATATGTCTTGCTGCTAATGAAAATTATCTTGTAAACTATCTTCCCAACCTAATCAAATCTCCCATCATTCCTGCCCATTCTTCAATTGTGTTTTGTGCTTCAAACATACAGATCACTTGTAATTCCTTCAACATGCTCTTCACTTTTAAAAACCAGCAACCTTCGCAGATGCTATTCGTCCTAAGAGAAGTGGAACTGCACTCAGGTAACCCTTCATTTAACCACATGTCTGCTTCTTTTGATAGCTCAGTATGCTGATCTCTATCTGAGGTTCTTTTCATACATAAGCTGTGAGGAACTTCACCGTGGTGACATATCTATTCAGTTTTCATTTCCCAGTACTTGGTGAAATACCTGACATCCAGGCAGAATCCTGGAAATATTCATTAAAATAATTACCCCAGGCATCTTGACAAGAAGATAAAGAAAAAAAAACAATGAGGAGGTATGAATACCTTCCGTAAGTCTGGGCAGAGTTTCTCAAGTCTCATAAAACTCCTGTGCTTTCAGTATCTTGGTGTCACTTTACAAAGGTAGAAAGGGCTTATGTTTTTGACTGCTTTTTGTCTCCTTTTTTCCACTGTAAATGGACCAAACTTATGTGTGGGGTCCACCTGGGGAGGAGGACTGTGCTGGCCCAAAGTATAGGTCGGCGTGAAGGTGTGTTGGTAGATTGTGATGTGAAGAGAAGAGGCAGACTTTGATATTCTCTGTGATTGTTGCCGTCTCTATTCATTAACAACACTCTTCTGTGGTCAAGGCAAATGACAACATTATAATCACATTCAGACAAATGAGTACTAGAAACTGAAGAGCCTAATCCATGTATTAATGTTCACTTTCTACTATTGGTTATGTGTTATGAGTGAAACATCATGTTAGCTGCTTAAAATCGTGGCTCTAATCAAGGGCTCTGCAAACCTTTTTGTTTTACCTGCCTAGCAAGAAAATAATTTTGAAAAGATACTAAGAAAAAAAGAAACCGATAACTTTGCCTTATCTCACAATAGAACTGGAACAGTCAAATGAAACAGAATTTCTTACAAAGGAGTGTGAATCTCTTTATTTGTTGGAGCCAAAAACAACCCACTGGGCTGTGGGATGATTCAGAGGGCTATCTCCCCCTTTTCTGCATAGCTGCTCTACATGGTTTCTTAACTCCTTCCAAATCTAGAGTCTGTGAGCCTATGTGGCTATTTATTTGTGCACAAAAAGTCTTCATCCATAATAATTATACCACTTACAAATAATTTCATGTGTTTTATTGTTTTTCTATCCAATTGAGAAATTAACTAGATCCCATTATATCATATTTGAAAGGACTATCCAAAGCGTTGACTAGATACCGAAACATTTTCTTAAATTTTTTCATATATCAAGTTTATTTTCTGTGCTGGTGTCTCTCTGGGAAAATGTGATTAAACATTCTGGTAATGGAATTCAATAGGCATACATATCAAAAAAATAATTTCTGTGGTTTGAAAGTGTTACTAAAAATCTTGTAGAGTATTTCAGTGATGACCAAATGTTTCTTTGAGGTTAATATCTTATGACAGGAAATGAATAAAGCATTAAAAATGTATAGCTATACATCATATGAAAATTTAGTATTTTTATATGAGAATTTTTCCTTTTTTTGAGGTTCTTGGTAAATAATATTACTTACATTTGAAAATGAATACTTATAAATAAGGCATAGCGTAAAATGATCATTAAAATACATTTGTTTTAAGTGAAATTGCAATTAATATCTTTTGGATATATAAGTTTGATATGACCAAAATACCTCCATTTGAAGAACAAGCTATTTTACAAATTGCATAATGTGAGTCAGAGTACAGTATTTGCTTTCATGGTTAGGACCCTGTGTAAATATGGCAGAGGCCATAATCCCAGATGGCAGACAAAAAAAGTAAATCTATTCTAAGGCCATATGAAATTCAATTTCACTTGACTCTGGCAGATCCACTCAGAGGGCCTCAGTGACTCTCCTCTCTTCTGCAATTCAACAAAATAACTAAAGGTGCATTTTTTTTACTGATGGCAGTAAAATGTTCAGATGTAAATTTCTATTTTACTATGATTCCTTTATTTATGCATTTAGTTTGTTGGCTATTGATCAGTCCATTGAACTGACCTTTTTTCAAATTGAATATGATGATACTCATATGAAGAACAACTGGGACATGAATATATTTATGTTCCCATTGCCTATTTTTCTTCTTTTAAAATAATGGGATAAGTTCTATTAGCAACTGAACGCTAATCAAGATATTTAAGAAAAGAAGTGGAAAAAAAGCTTAAAAAGAATCATATAAATGGCATTAATACACTTATTTTCACATATATCATCATAAATTAGCCTAAAATCACAAAAATTATAAAGGAAATGCATTCAATTGTATAAATACACACATGTACTCCCTACAGGATAAATGTATATGCTCAATCCCATTAAAGCAGAGAAGCCATCAGTTAGAATCTCTAAGAATCTCCACTCAGATTTCAAATGATGTTGAAGCCAAGTATTTGGCACAGGTTTCTGGTGATTTGGCAGGAGAAACAGAAAGAAAACATCATAGAGGCATTGTGGTCATGGTGTGAACTGGACAGGCTATCCCAACTTCCAGGGGATGGACCTCAGGTCCTTGTATTGTTCAGAGCCTACTGCAACTCCATACCAGAGACTTACTGTCTTTTCTACCCAGCCAAAGAGAAACTATATACAATGACAGAGAAAAACTAATATTCTTTCAAACCTAGAGAGACATTATCTGTAATGTTTTTCAGGACAGGCTAAACCAAAATTCTTATGAAGATACTGGAGAAACAATAATTGTAAGGTGGAACAAGTGCAGAGTGTTGTAGGCTAGGTGGGATTCAGCTAATGAATTCATCAGATTTCTTATTGAATCCTTGTGCTAAAAATCTAAAATGGCTCTGGAGTCTAGGCACCTCTTGTAAACAGCAAGTCCAAATGGATGTAGTATGAGAGAGGGCATTATTCTCAAAGGTGAAATAGGAAAAGCTAATTTCAACCAAAAGTACTACAGCTGCTCAGACATCCAATTCCATCACAGCAGGCTCACTTGTGCAGTCCTTTTGAGTTTTTAAGAGATTCTATAAGTCTGGATTTGAATGCAAAATCTTAGTTTAGCATGGTTTCAATTAACTTAATAATAAAGAAATCCATATAGGACAAATGTGTGCATGTTCAAACACTTATTTTGGCTCCAAAGGATGTCCTTCTGCTAGAAATTCAGAGTAAAACAACTGTGGACTTCAGAATATCATATGTTGTCTCTATAATTGTCTCCTGATGCCACATGATTCATTGTATAAACTCATTAGACTAGGCTGGCATAGCACCTTTGGCTTGGGGCTGGAATACTATGAGATTTACTGACCTACTACAAGAAGAGTGATCTAGTTCAGGGAAGTGTTTGATAGATGCAAGTAGAATAATCTGTAAAAAGTTTATTTTCCATTCTCTTCATTGTGGAATAGACTGTTTAAGTAGTCTTCTTATCAATCTTTAAACAAAGCTTTTATTTATAATTTATTACAAAAATATGTGAGGAATGAAAACATTTTTAATATCTGAGGAAAGAGAATATTAACATAAACATTATAGCATGAACAACTAACATCTTAGTTAAGGACCAGCCATTATGGGCAAGTTGTAAGTGTTCTATTTGCTTTATTAATGTGGTTTATTTAATATCCACAATTATGTTATGGTATAGGTGCTATTATTAACTTCATTTTGTATATTGCATTGCTGATGATCAGAAAATCCATGCTATTTGCTCAAGGTCATGAACAAGTGAATCAAATGCAAACCAGGATAGATAATTCCAGAATCTAGGATTTTAGATATTGCTACTATTCATACTTAATACTGAGCACTTCCTTAGCCAGGCACCTTCATCACCCTAATAGCCCATGAAGAATAAATTATCACTGTTGCTAACAGAAGAAAAACTGCAGTTTCAGAAGAGTAAGAAACATGACCATGTTCAAAGAATGGAAGGGTTCTAGTCATAGATCTGATGCCCCAAACCAGGTGTATTTTAGCATGCCACAGTATTACCATATTATACTAATTTCAAAGATATTCTTCTAAAATAGAACTCAAACCAGTCCTGTTTCAAACACAACTAATATCTTTTGAGTTCATATTTCATACTGACACAAATTGATTAGACAAAATATTGCTTATGACTGAAGTCTTTTAAACTTCTAAAGAGTGATTTAAGATTTCTGTCTAATTACAAGATAAACTCTTTTCCTTTAACCTCAATTATTTGTCATATGCAATACTCTTTATTCATCATAAAACATACATCCATTATGCTTTAAAGCATAAGTCAGTATATGATTTATTTTATTCTACTTATAACTAGATTTAATTTCAGAATATGAATAAGATTTCATGGAAAAGATAGTCTTGACATCTAACTTAACTTTTTGTGTGAGTCTAACCTTTCTAACCTAGTGTTTTTAATAAACATTTTATTTAATGTTTATTTATTTATTTAATTTAACATAATAATATTTCTTAAAATATTATATCACATGATTATAATTAATGCTTATAGTTTTTTATACTCTGGTTTTATATTGCTTTGAAAAAGAAAATTACTTTGAAGAAGAAATTATACATATTCAAATCACATAAATTGTTACATTTTAATGTACTTAAGAGATAAAGCTCAGCTATATGTTTATATAAAACATTAGAAATACCATTTTTAGACAGCATTTAAAATATAATAGCAATACATCTCTACTGCATAAAATTGTATCCCATTGAATTGCAGTAGAATTACTTTTAATCACTGCTACAATTTCTCAATTTGAATAGTGATTTTATATGAATTTTGGAGATTTAACTATGCTGTGCTTTTACCATAGACATCTCAACGTATACTCCTGGGAAGATTTATAATTAAAATTACACACCTAGAAACCTGCAGCTTTTCAGATGCAAGAACTTGGGGGTGTGGGAACATTTGATAACTTGAACTTTGAGAATCATGACTTAAAAGCTTAACGTTTGCTCCTCTCACCTCATAATGTTGATCTTGGTCTGGTCAGTTCCTCTATCATTGTTTGAACTGCATTCTCCTTCATAGATGATGGTTTCTTATTAAATTATTTATTGATGTGGCTGACACTAGTTGAATAGATTCATTAAACTTCACAAGGTGTTGGAGCCTAGTTCACTGGAAAGAAAAACCCCTCTTTAGACTCCTTAAAGGACAAAAAGCATCATGTTTTTAGAGCTCTTTTAAGGCATTTAATAAAGCATGAAAAGATATGACATCAATCCTACTAAAACACAAGGGAAAATGAATGATGTTACTGTAAATCTTTACATCAATCACGTCCAATACTTTGGAAAACAATATAGTTTTGTTTGCATTTCAGAAGTGACAAACAACTCTTGTGACTGGCTTAACATAGTCACTTTCTATTAGTCAAGACCAGAAGCAAGTTAGAATTAAAATGTGGCCCTGCGTTGCTAGGCAGCTGAGTTGTCTTGACATGGTGGTTAGTTTCCTTTTCACTGAATGACAACAGTGGAATGAAAGAAGTTTTGAAAAACTTGATAATGGTTTTCAAAGAAGGAGGATAATTGGTGGTGCTCGCTTGTGCAACGCTGTGTGGAAACTTTCAGGAGGCTGTGAGAGAGGACTGTCACTAAAAATTTAAACTCTTGTACACAAACTTGACCTAGAGTCTTCTCCAGGTTTTGGCGGTTCATTTTCAGAACACTCCTCTGAGACCAAGGGGTGTAGGATGAAAGCGTTAAGACAGATGGGTAAGGCCCCAAAGGAAGAAAAGAATCAATAGTTGTGATTTAATCCATTGGTGAAAGGGAGGAATTAAGTAAAATCTTAAAAATGAGGAATGTGTAAAAGACCTCTAGTTAGTACCTATAATAAGAATGGTTTAATTCCATGGCAAGAAACAACTGAGCAGGCACTTGCATCAAATGGAGGGAATAAAGAAAGGTACAAAATGTTTTATTTCCTCTGCCTAGGATAAGACAATTGTTTTGATGTTTTATTTTAAGAATATTCTTTAGTTGATAACTCAGAAAAATATCTCCAACATGATAACTCCCAAACATATGCAAATAATTACAATTTAAGCATTTGCTGTCTGTGGTAATAATCAAGTGGAGCATATATTTAACAAAAACAAACAAACAAACCAAAAAAACCTGGGCAGACAAAAACCTCACAGAAAATACATGCTATTCACTGTTTCATCCAAACTACCTAATGCAAGAACATTTGTTTAACTATCTTTTCCATTAATTTACCCAGAATTTTAAAAACTGAGCAAAATAGAATCATATTGAAAGAAGGGACCAATTAGTGTTGGATTAACATTCATGGTTATTTACAGTTGTTTTTGTACTTGTTCTTGTGCTCTGACTTCCTAAAATTTCACAACCCAAAGATTTAGAAAAATGGGGTTGTTTAGACGCAAAGTGCAATGAAGTGGCTGTGACCATTGTGTAGACACCACCTCTCTCATTATACCCTCTCAATCAACACTCAGTACACAGGAAACCGCAATAAAGCCCATCTGCCACGGTTAATCTGCAGGCAAACCCACATCCATGTCTATGCCCGTTACTCTCCAGCCTTATTATTCTCAGATCCAAAGCTTCATAAGGGATCAGCCAAAGTCCATTAAAGTAAATAATAGCTAGAAATGACAGGCTTAGCAAGGATTGGGAGGAAGTTGAAGACCAATCTGAGCTCTGAGCTCTGATTAATAGAGAAAAGCATTAGGAGAAAAGGGGAGAAAAATGACCTCAGCCTGCTCCAAAGAATTCCTGAACCTTCGTTGTTAGGGCAAGTGCTACCATCTGAGACGTTAGTGATCCTTGAATTTCCTTCACTTTGATGAAGCTCAAATGGGAAAATTTTGAAGGTTCAGCAAGGCCCCAGACCTCAGCTGGAAAGCTGTCTGGAGTCAACCCTGTCAAAATTCTCTTGTGTAAGAGAAAGCCTTTATTAGCTAGATTGCAACAACAACAATAACAACACCCACAAATGTCCTACATGGTCCCATAAGGAGGGGCCTCTGCTAGAGATTGCAGATGCATTTATTATTTCCTTACACATAGCCACTTTTAAAGTCTTCAAATACATACAGTGAAATAAAGCAATTGTGAATCTTGAATGCTTTTAGGAGCTATCTAGATTTAGTCTGCTAATAGAAAAATATATGTTTATATGTGTGGGGAGGGATTAAAATATTTAGTCAGTTTCATTTTGTAATATGATATTTACTTTCATAATATCAAACAAAAAATTCTTCTCAAGCAGTTCAAGTTTTGTTGAGGCAAGGGAGAAACATAAAATGTTTCAGCTATTTGAACTGTAGATTTTATATAAATGACCAGGGAAAAGAGAATCCAAATTAGTTGAAAAATAAGAGTTTCATTACCCCACCATTCTAGAAATTATTCTTATAGATTCTGTTCAATAAATTTCCTAGTGAGAGGAGCTCAGACAATGTCATTCACCCACTTCTCTGCCCCACATAAGTGTATTTGGGTTTCAAATGAGACAGTTTTGAATTTTGGTATAGCTCTCCATAGTAATTTGAAGAAATCCACACCTAGTAGAACTATTTGTGAATAGGAAAAACTCATTTCAAATCTGCTCCTCAATAAAAAAGTGATATCCCTTGTATAAAATACCATTTTCTTTATAAAATATGAATTGAAATGAGAGTAGTAGAGAGAGTTCAAAAACTGTGAGGGAGGGCTCCTTAAAGTAAGAGTTGAAAACTAACAAAGCAGCTCCTGCTTGTCAGAAATCCCAGTCTGAGGGCAGACAGCATTTGGCAGAGGCAAGCAGGTATTGGAAAAGCCCTAGTGACTTCTTAGGAAGATAGCAATGATTCTGATGAGGAGTTGTCAGGAAGGCTCACCTTCAAATGTATTTCTTGTTCAAATTTATATTGTAGCATGCAATTTTCATAAATAAAATGAAAAGGCTATGTAAAGAACCATAGTTAAAATGATGGTGTCTCACAGATATTGCTGATAACTTGGCTAATGCACTGTTGATGTGGATGTGATACAATTTTCATATTTTAATCTTAAGTAGAACAAGAAATGACAATTATGAAAAGACAAAATAGATACCACCAACAGCTGTAATTGCTATCTAGGCTGCTCAAAGATGGGCAAAAGACACAGTAAATCAATATTAAGTTCTCCACAAATGCAGGTATCACAACAAGAACATCATATAACATCATTATAAGCAAATTCTAATACAATTTGGACAGTTGTAAAGAACACAAGATGAACACAGGGAATGTGAGGCTAACTTGTCCTCTGCAACTTCAGCTGATACTGTAGAGGAAATGGGAATCATGCCTATGTGTTTAGTTAAGGATGTAAACTGTGCTGGATTTAATAAACGAATGTCATCTTTTTATGATTCAAAACGTTAAGATCATAAAGGATTAAGTAGTTCTGCCACATGCAATTATACTCAGATGAAATTCAATAGTTTTAATATGTTAAGATGTGGGTGAAATGATTTTGTATATAATGCCACAATGAGGTTTATAAAGAACACCTAATTAAAATGGTGGGTTAATAAAATAACTAAACTTGAAAAACTTAAAGGTTAAATGCATGGTTTAAATGTCATTAAAGAATTAAAATTGAAATTGTCCAATGCAAACCATTGAGATGAGAAATGAAAGAGGAAAAATAAGCAGAGACAAGGAAATAAACAAGCACTTCAAGGAAAAGATACCAGAAAAGTAACAAATATGTAAAGTAGTTCAGTTATAATCTTAAAATTAAATATTTGCATTTCAGGTTCCACTTTTAGATTGTGATGATTTAAATGCCCTAGTGAAAATAGGTCTGATTTTATGGACATCTTTTTTGTGGCTCTTGGTTTCTTTTATGAGAAATGAAAAACACATAGCACAAAAATATAGATTTTATAAATTCTTACTGATCTTTTGCATTCACTCAAAAGTTATCTTAGTTATAAAAATTGGAAGAATTTGCTGTTTCAGTTTAATATTTTAAACTTTTAATTGAATTTAAATGTTTAGAATTTATTTACACCTCTATTTTTCTTCATTCCCATAATTGAGCCTCATTTTGAATTCATAGGATTCTCTTTTACAATATAGTTATGCAATAAAAAGAAACACTTTTCATTATAATTTTGTTTGCATAAAAATGTTATAAATATGAAACTAAATTTGAATCATTTGCGGAATTATTTGAGGCCAGAAAATAAATGATCTATTAATTAAAGGACTATAAGAAATAAATTTCTTTTTGTGCATGTATGTGGTATGAAAAACAATAATAATAAACCAAATTTATCAGTTGTTTGCTATGTACTTTTGTGCTTCCATAAGACTTCATGTCCCTTGAATATTGTCTTTTTGATAGCATTAGGTAGTTTACATTCCCAAATTATTCTTTTATTTATATAAATATAAATATAAAAGTAAATATTCTTGTAATATAAATTCATGAGAAATGTTTATAAATAGTTATATATATGTTACCATGTTTGTTATAGTATACACGAACCCATATGCATTATCTCATATAACATGCATAAATAACCCTCGATATGCACATATTTTAGACACAGGAAATTGAAATTTTAATTCATTCATACATACTAAACATTTTAATAATAATCTACACTGGAAATATTATTGAAAATATGTGGATTTATTGTTCCAAATATTCTGCATTGACCTGTTTAGTAGAATTGAGTTGTTATGAATTTTAATATGAAAAATTTCCTGTTTGGGCATATTGTGTTAACAGCATTTAAAACCACATTCTCATTTTTTTGGCCCTGATGTTAGACTAGAATATTTAAAAAGAAAAATAATTTTTTATCCTTTCACTGAAGACTCAAAATTAAAAGGTTATGATTTACTTTTACAATAATTATCTTTAAATTCTCCATGTAAGAATGGATTAAGGACTTTCCATTAGCCACAATGTGTCTCCAATCTTTAATTTCTCTGTTTTCTTCTCTTCTCTATCCTATATTTCAATTCAGAGTCAATCTTTATGGTCATATTTTCATATTATCATATTTGGAAACTTGAAAAACATTCATTGAGATGTATATAAAAGTAGTTTAGATGGGACTTTATCAGATTTAAATATATATTTAATATATACATAATATGTCATAGTTATATATCATATAATTATATGGCATACTATGCAGATAATATATGTTAACTGAAAATTTATTTTATGAGTGTATGTTGTAGAACCTAACTGTTAAAAACAGTGATTCAATACCTCCAAAAAGGAAAAAAGGCTTAACATCAAAACATATTTCACTTTGTTTATCCACGTTCACCTTTACACTTTAAAATAATTCTATCAGTGAGCTACAACCAGTTACTCCTAGGAAACACAAATGTAATAATGGACTATATACATCTGAAAGTATTCACAAATATGACTAAAATCCTGTTTTTTACAGACCATAGATATTGGTGAAATGCAATTACAGATGCTCATCTCATTGGGAAGTATGAATAAATACATAATTCAAATCTCACATAAAAGAATTTCAAATATGGAATAAGTCATATTTGACTTATTTCTTTCTGTACACAGAGAAAGAATGGTGTGTGTGCGTACGTGTGTGTGTGTGTGTGCATGTGAGAGAGTATGTGTGTGTGTTTGTTTAATGGGATGCTGTTTGTCCCACTATATCTTACCACTCTGTCTCTTTGGATAACAATCACAGGACCCAGATGCTAAGGGTAAGTGATATTTTCCCACAAGCGGTTTCTGGCTCCTTGGCAGACATTGTAGGCAGTTGTGTTGGCAGCCGCAGAGCTGCCTCTGGCTCTCTTGCGTGGCTTCGCTGTTGAAGGGATGCTTGGCCTGCCCTGTCCTCCTGGATACCATTTCCCTGTGATGCCCTTTGGGTTTTGTGAAGCTTTATTCTGTACAAATCCCTGGTGCAATCTCTAGATGAACTCTCTAAATGGGAAAGAGAACCTTTCTTTATGGTTGTGTTTAATGATCATCGGAATTGCTTGTTCAGGTACTCAGGAAAACCAAAACAAAACCAAAACTTTTCTAATCTTTCTGGCTATTTTATTTTATTTCTGTCCTTGCTGTCAACCCTGAGCAAATTGTGTCTCAACTAAAAGAACAGAGTGTTAACCAAATGATTTTGAATAAATATTGTGCTTTTGTGTTTTTTATGTTGCAATTTATGTGATTTTTAAGTCCTTTGTTTCCTTGTATTCATTATCATGAACATTTTTCAAGACTTTTTTTGGATAACATATAAACCATCTCTTGCAAAAAAAAAAGAAGGAATTTTGTGATTATACAAAGTACAACTGGCTTACAAACTATTTAATGAAATAAAAGTATTATGCTTCTGAAATTGATACAGAAGTAATACTTCATTCCTTGCATGCTTGTAATCTGGATGACATTTTGAAGCATGTGCTCAAGTTGTACAAACAAAAGCACACAGCAGAGCCAAAGATGGTTTCAAAGACACCAATATAACTGTCTACCAAATAATTTGTGAGACATTTTCACATTTCCTCACAGTGATATCACAAAAGTAGTCATAAAAGTGTATCATAGATTAAATGTTTCACTGACTTACCATATGCCTGACCAAAATCCCCAAAGCAAAACAATACTTTTGAAGACTGATGACCATATTGTGTTTATTAATTGAAATATCAATAGTTTTCTAAAAGAAATATCAGCCATATTTTGTATCAAAATGCTCACTCTAATCAAACCTGGGTTGGAATTAATTTCTTTCTGCCATTTTTATCTCATTTGACTGTAAAACACAAAAATTATTGATATTATGTTTCACAGTTTAACACGTAAATTGCTTTGACAATCAAAAAAAAAAGACAATTATATACCTGTTGATGGACCTTCAAAAAAGTATCTAAAACAATTATGAAAGTCTTCATGTGTTTTGTGAAGAACTCAAAATTACTTGATATACACAGTAATATTATAAATTAGTAATAAGTATAATTTAGTGAAGAATGTGACTAAAGCCCCAGGAGAAATGAAGATAACACCTCTTCTTCATAGCTGTAAATGTGTAAAAATAATTTTTGTAAATGTTAAATTCTTTCAAATGTGGAGTACATCTGTATTTATCTAATATTCTGCAAGCCATGTGCTTCTAGCTCAGTGGAGAAATAATCACAGTCCATTGTGATTTGAACTTTCTATGATATGTGCAAAAGCCATATTCTACAAGAGCATGTCTGGTTGAATTAGCATAAAACTTCAAAGATTTTGACATCTGAATTACTATAAAATATGTATATTTTGTTTCTGTATTGTTTATTTTTTAAAAACTATAAAACAAAATATGTGTTCTTCTTTCTTCTAGATTAATTTTTCTCTTTTTAAAAAATGTAAAACATTTAATAAATATTTATACAAAAAACCCTATTTTTCTGAAGCATTTTGTTAGTTCAGTTACAACTGTGAAATAATGACACTTTCAAAAAGTTTCTTGCTAAATTCTGGTTTTACATTTTCTGTGTCATAGAAGAACTCAAAAGATTACATATTTACACACTGTTCAGTGTTAATTTAGATTGCCATGCTTTGCAAGAAAGTTTTTTCATAGTTAAAAATGTATGTTATTTTTTCATTCACTTATCGTTTTTTTGGAATGTAGAGTTATATAGATAAAAGACTTTAAAAATAATTGTAAAGAAGTTACATTTATAACAACAGAATCCCTGGTAACCTTCTCCAAAACAATAAAGAGAAAAGAAAATTGAAAGTACTATGTCTTTGATTCTCCTTCTACCAGTAGGTGTCACTATTGGGACTACATTATAAAGTACGTAATGATCTCAAAACAGCTAACTGAATTTACATGAAAAAAAAAATAATGCATTACCTGTATGATCTGGAAGGTAATTTACAGAACCATGCTCACCCAACCATGCCATGAAGAATTACTGAACTAAAATTTATCTCAAGTAAGCATGAAGCCATTTGATATTACTATACAGAAACTGCTGAAAATCTGTTGATGTGGAACCCTAAGATAACACTCTTATCTGCCATCACAACAACAACAAAAAAACCTCATGGAATTATTGAAAAATAGAACAGAATAAATGTCATGAAATAATATTCTGGTATAATCAAATTTTAAATAGTATTGAATTTTAAAATATAAATGTTAAAAAAACAAGAGCAGAATTAGGGTTTTGCCTTTTGGAAACTTTTGGAAACTTTTGAGGTTAAACATAGCATCATGCTAATATTCCACACTTGAACAAAGACACTTGTAGAGTCAGTTCACTTTTTTTTTCAAATAGAGACAAACCTAGAATTTCTCTATGCAGAAACAGAAAATAAGTATCTTCATCCTAGGAAATATTGCATAATTTTTCAATGTCCGTTGGAAAAAGAAAACCTTTTACTTTTTTCTATGAAAAAAAGTTACTTTAAAAAACAGTGAGGCTGCATTTTGGCGATATGTGATGAAAACACACTGCAATGATGTGTTCATGCTAAATTTCACTCAAGAGAGCCATATTTGGCCCATATTTCTTCACTGTAACTAGGAAATCTTGGCAGTAAACTCTTGCTTTTCAATTAACCAAAAATAATTTACAAATATTTTAACCATATCTGAACATATTATTTCAGTTTTTGTTAATATAAGGAACATATGAGTACGTGTGTGCTCTTCCATCCGAACATACAATTTTAAGAAATGTACTTTTCTACTAACATGGTTTTAAACCTTAAACTTGCTTGAATCTTATGTACAAAGAAGCAAAAATGATTACCTGCTGTTTCCTTGTTGAATAATCTTAAAATATCTCAGTGTCCGAGCAGCTCATACATCAGAGCTTTATGGTCCTTTTATTACCTGAGAAAAAGCATTAGACATGACAAATTCGAAAGTGTGAATGCCATTATTCAATGTTGTGTACAGTGTGTTCAATGGCGATCAGTCTTGTGTGCAACTTTCCAATAAAAGCTGAAAGTCATTCTTCTGTTTGCTCTTCCAAACTGCTTCTGCACAGAACTGCACAGAGAGAGACTTGCCAGTAGAGGCCTCTCTAGATTTGCCTTCTGATTAAGAACGCAGAATTTGCTTTGAATCCACTGCAGTTAACACAGCTACTTGAAAAGATTCTTGTTGCATAAGGAAAAAGATCACTCTTTAATGCCCTTTTAAGTTCTACGATGTTGATTAATGTTGCCCTTTACATTAATGATGTTTCAAGTAAAAGAAAACAAATTTAAAATGGATAAATTCTATTGAGGATGCATTAATTAGACAGAGACTTTGCCATATGCTGTGGCTAGAGGGCTTGCTGGCCTTTCTCTTGTAGTTACCTGTGTAAAATCCACCCTATCCTCTACATGAATGCCCAAGCTGAATAGCCATTTGAATGAAGGCTTTAGTTTGATTCGCCATACAAGGGGTACTGTGTCACTGTGTTTTCTTTCTAGGAGTCACTAAGTGATTTCTATATCTGTTGTCATGGTGATATAGCAAAGCAGGGGAAAATGGGGGCAACTTCAGGCTTTCTCCTCACCCTCTGCACTAAGATGTTGTTAGCAAGCCTATAAAACATTGGGCTTTATCTGGGCCTTCTTTTTGTTCTCTGATTGTCAATAAAACTCATTTTAAGGGTAACAAGGACATCTAAATGTCATCTGTCACAGTGTTAGAGAGATTAAGTTTGTTTAGGGACTTGTGCTGGACAAAGGGCACTATTTGTTCTGCAGATACAAAGCAGTGTTGGCTATCACCACTCTTGATTTAGAAGGAGGCCCTGAGACCATCAAGGAAATATCATCTCAGTTGCAGGTGACAGAGAGACCATCTTGACATAACAGTATTATCATGAAAGAAAATTAATCATGGGTTTGAGTGAAAGTCTGTAGTTTCATTTCTCACATTCCTTTCTAGGTGTCCCAAACTAAAGTCTCCTCATAGACCAGAGATAACGAAACAGACAGGAAGGGCCACAGGCCTGTTTAAAAACATGACACACACATGATGGTCCCTGAATGAATGATGAAAGAGGGAAGGGAGGCTGTGCAAGAGAAGTCCAACAATAATGTGTACTACATTAATTCAGCATTTGCTCAATAATGAGGCTAAATGGAACATACAGATTAATGAAGACATTGGTGTTATTAAAATCAAATCCTGTGGCTCATATGCTTTTTTTAATAATGAACATTGTGGCTATTGGAGAGAAAGAAGAGGATTTTTTTTTCTATTAATTTGGCACACATCCCAGATCTCATTCAACCAGAACCTATCCCCTGCAAAATGCAGCCCATGGCCTTTATGTGATTTAGTCTTTCTATTTCATATGTGTTAATTTGAGGAAAAAAACCTCCTTATAAAATGATTTTTAAAATAAATGTGGACCCTAAGTAATAATTAAATTATATTAAAACCAGGATTTCTTCTTACATGCAGGGTGATTGTAAAATATATAAAATGTCATGCTTATAATGGAGTACTCACATCACATCTGCCCGCACTATGTAAATTGATGTAGCTATCTTAGGGCTTTTAGAGCCTGATCACATCAGTGCATCTCAAATACTATTTTTCAGGAAATAGAGGGGGCCATCATGTTAAAACTTAGATAAACTGTTTTAAATGTCAGCAATGGGAGATTCTTTATTTGCAATTTATTAGGTTCTGATAATGTAGATATTTATGAAATGTAAAAGAAAGCAGAGTGATATTTCTAATTTCTCTGTGAAAACAACTCTATGTACAACAATACATGGTGGTTTACAAATACATCACTGGAAACATAGCTGTCACATTTGAGTGACAATAATAAGCTCCTTCATGATCTTGGTTCGGTTGAAGAAAGGTTGTGTGTGTGTGTGTGTGTGTGTGTGTGTTGTAAATTTAAGTGTCCTCCATTCATAATCGCTTAAATCATTTTGAAATTTTCATTTTAATCATACTAAAAGAGATCTGGTTTTGCAGCCAATGGTTTTACTCCAACTATTGGACAGATCCCATTTTAGTTGTAAATAGAACAGTTAATAATAAGGAAGCTAAACTCTAAAAATCAATACAAACACATGCAACTGGAATTTGATAAAGAAAACCTAAAAGTTGCACAATCACACACTCATAACTGTGATTGTAATATTAAACATGTGTAGCTACTAAAAAGAACTACAGATGAATTCCTTTTTTAAAGAAACCCTGGAGCAAATTATGATTAATCTCAGTGTGATTTTTTTTAAGATAGGAAGATTTATTTATTCTTCACAAACTAATAGAAGCACATACAGTATTGAGATGTGTTAGATCAATATTATGGGCCTAGATGACTTTTGTTTAGTGTCTTAATAGCTCAGTCTTTTGTTATTCATTCAGCCACACAGGAGACACCAGGGTGTTATGAAGGACAATACTCTTGGGGCGTTTTGAGTTCAATTTGTGTTTTTCTACTTATGCAGAACACATGTTGGCATCAGCCATGGTTACAACAGGGGAATCATAATATACAGTGAAGTTTTACCATGTCACTCTGAGCTAAGACAATCTCCAGAACAACTGAGCTACAGTTCTGGTACACTGTTACTAGCGTAGTGAATATATGCTTCCTTTCTATTTTTAAATCTTTTATTTCTTAGAATTTTTCCACTGAAGTTGCAAGCAGGAATAAAATATAAAGCCCTAATAAAATAGTGCATTAAGCTTCAAAATAGTTTAACAAAAAAAAAAATTTGTCATTCATACTTATAACTATAAACAGGGTGACCAAAAACAAATTCGAGGAGTCCACAATTCACAGAGGTACACAATGCACGCACACTTACACGTGCAAGCACATGCACACACACAGAGATCTATCTAGGTAAAAATTTAATACTCTGTGTTCAAGAGCCCATTTTTTTGTCATTCTGCATATTTTTTAGCTTTTCAAATTCAGGGAATAAGGAAAGTAAAAGGAAATAGAAGCTATAAGTTATCATTCTTTCTAAATTTTTTAAGATAAAAGTTCTCTAAATACTATAAATGTCTATTTAATCACATAAAATATTTAATTTCTCTCAGTTCCCTCTATAGGAAAACATGAGTTTGGTATAGGATTACCTCTAAGGCCTCTTTCAACTCAAAAATACCGTCAACAAATTCATAAGAGTTTTTATTTTGAAAATTGTCAAGTGTTTAGAAAGCAACGATATTTATGAAGAAAATAGAATTGAAAAAAGTTTCATGGTGAAAATAATATTAACAAAATGAAAAGTTCTATTATATATTTATTCTGCCAAATTAAGAATACAGGTAATTTTTTTCCTAAGAATTATAGTCTAATTTTTGGAAAATGAGAGGCAAAATGTTCATCAAATTGAGATTAAGTTTATTCATCAAGTTTATATATCATCTTAGCTTTTAAAATACTCCTTTGTATTCAAGAACTAGTGAAGTAACAAAAGAAAATCCAATAATAAATCTTCTACAACAAAAATAATATGTTTGATAAGTAATAAACTTATGTCATTGTCACTTAGATGAAATTAAACATCTGAGAATATTTCTGTCCCCCTAATAATATCTTTCTGCTTTCAAATTCTCCAATCATACTTTGTATTCTTGTTGACACAAATCGTTTAATATCTAAATATATGCTAAAATAGGTGACTCCAGTGGATAATTCCTAAACAGTAAAATTTCCTTCCCTCCTTACGGAATACAGTGTTACTTTGTCAAGCAAAATCTTTTTCAAGTATATCTACAAAAGGTAATATAAAGTCTCATAGCTCACTCAGAAGTGTTTTAATCAGGTAAAGTATTCTATAATCATAAAACAGATTAATAAAAATATCAGAATAAAGCTTTTATATACAATTATACCACTTCTGGTTATCTATCTTGCTTACTATTTTCATTCTAATTTGTGAATATAGAATTATGTATTTTGTTCAAACCTTTTCTTGGTTATTATTTATAATTGAAATACATACTTTAGTAGGACAAGTTTCTTTTTACAATTAATTCATTTTTATTAACAATAACATCTATTATATGGAAAAAATTTTACAATGTTCAAGAAATAATAAAATGAATCAATCTGATAGAATATGTTTAGAAAGATAACCAATATAATGCTTTCTTACTAGTTATCATTACATTAAAAATGCTGAAAATTGAGTGACTTGTTAAAAAGTAAATTTCCTAACTAGTTAATTTTAATTTTTAAACTAAAATTCTTTATTTTTATATTTTAAGTTACAATATTAACTTGCCATCATCAAATGTTTTAAATAAACAATATAAGAAAAACATAATAAAATGATTACATAGTTAAAATAAAACATGTATTTTAACTCTTCATCCCAGCTTACTACTTTTAATTATAATAAAGACCTTCCATTTCACCAAAAGATATATTCTGGACTTGTACATTAAAAGACATATAAATAAAGTCTAGTGAGAAGACGGTATAAAGTTCACTTAATAATAATCATGACAATTTAAAAATATTTTTAGGAAAAAAATTTAGAAACAAAATTATAGCTTTGAAAGTGTTAACAAATCAACTTTCCAATTAAAGAAAAATTTCTATTTCTGAATTATTATCTCTGCTTTTAATGATATTCTGGACTAACATGCATGTCGTGCACACCAAAAAACATGGTTAATCATGAGTGCTGTAAAAAAAAATCAGTATTTCAATTCTTTCTCAAAGCCACTCTTATAGTATACTCCTAGTTGAATTGTGTGATTCTTTCATCACTCTGACTAAATTTATAAAATCTGGAAAAAATAAAGAAGCTTAGTGAATGAAGCCAGTAGCTTCTGATTAGTTTTTTTATTATTATAGGAAAAGAAGAAATTTTATTAGCTATCCTTTCTTAAGCTTTCAAGTATCAGTGTCATTCATTTTTATTACAAAGTTATAGTACATCTTTTAAAAGCACAGCTTGTTTTTCTTTTAATACCAATATCTATTTTTCTGATTGTTTTGAACTTTTTAATATTCTAGGTACCATTTTAGTATAGTTTGGATTGAAGTGAAATATTTACAGCTAATTCCAGTATATGTAAAAATTTTCCTATCGGTTCTGAAGGAAATAAAATACAAAAATAGATTTTTAAAATAATAATAAAAGGATTCTTTTAAGTGTGGAAAAACTGAGACCAGTGTGAGTTTCAAGTACAAAAATTATATGGAGTTAGGAATATAGGCAATATCAATAAACAAAACGTATCTCCCATAGATAATTTTGCTTTTGCTTTCAAATACATCACTGGTTATGGTTAGGTGAAAAATTGTTATTTAATTTAAGCTTTAAATAGAATTTTTCCAATGATACAGCTCAGTAAAAGAATAAAAGAAAATATTTGAGGAATATGGTGACCACAAAATGTTAAACATCTGTTTTCAGAAAATATTTGATAATGGCTCATCTGCACATGAGTTTATGTGTAATTTAAAAATATATGTTGTTTTGAGGATTAGCTCAGGGGGACATCCCTGGCACTCTGGAGTCCATTCACTGCAAAACAATAATAACAGTAGTAATAGTAATATGTTAATCTGAAATAAATGATATCTTCTTTGAAAGGTAGCCATTTGAGAAACTCTAAAGACATTATCTTCACCTTTTTCCTCTTACCAGACGGAGATTCTGTCTTTCAAACCCCTGTCTCTCCCTCTATTTTTCCTCTGTAAAGGCTAATTTAGTTCATGATATTGAGAGCTTCTTTCTTCTTCCCTTCATGTCACTTTAATTTCTCTAAGTGTTTCTTGGTATCTTCTTAAGGACTCTACTTCATTAATAATAACCTTTGATGACATTACCAATCATTTTTAAATGTACTGCTCCTCATTATTTAAACCTGATATCTACTAGAATTATTTTAAATAGCTAGGAAAAGTGAATAAAATTGTTTTTAATCTTTGTTTGGGGTGGCTAGTGAGGATCAAACCCAGGGCCTCATGCATGCCAGGCAAGCACCATGCCACTAAGCTTCAGCCTCAGTCCACAAATGTTATTTCATAGTTTAAATAATATTCTGCCTCCTGAAAATGCTTACTGAAACAACATTCAAGTCTTTTTTATGACTAAACTTATAATTTGCCTTCCTCTTCTTCAAAGGACCTCTTTAGGTTAAAAAATCCTGAAAAGAAGGCTTTGCCCTTTCAGAAGTGAAGGCTAGGGAGGAGCTTTATTTTAACAGCGTCAAAAAGAAACAAAGAAAATAGGAAAGTTCACAATTTCATAGTACTTCAAATAGATAAGAATTAAAGTTTAAATAAAAGTAACCTCCCAAGTCTGATCTCTTGACAACATTAGAAAAGTCTTTTATATGTATGTTGTTTTTCCAACCTCCCTTCCCCTTTCTGTTCAGCTTTTGAAGATTATTTGAGTGATCAGAGTGATTAGTTTTGGTTTTAAAGTCAGAGAGGTCTGAGTTCAAATCCTAACTCAGAAAAATGAAAATGAATACTCCAAGCTGTACTTTCTTCACTTATGAATAAGAAGAAGGTTATAAACATTCTTGACAATTAAGGTAAAATATACTAAGTGCTTTTCAGAGAGCCTGACACTGAGGAAGAGCTAAATGCCATTATGATGTTGTATTTGCTAGATCCCAAAACATTCCTCATACGCGATAGCTGAGTCAGGTAAGTTATGTTGCTTGCAACACTTAGGAAATGAGTGGAATAGACTAATTCATTTAAGTTTTTAATTTAAATTTTCACTTTCATAAAGTATTTTATATATTTGAGAAGTCTATGAGGTCAGTTATACAAGTAAATGCTTGAAACTCTGATTTGAAGCATTTGATGATTTCTACAGTATAAATCCTTCCAGCACAACCAATTTAGTTATCAATATAGTCTTGGAAAGAGATACACAGTTGCACATAGTTATATTATATAATATAGTATTTCACATACCATCATAATATTTCATATGCTATTATTTCTGACATACATATTCAATCATTGTAAAAAATCTTCAATGCACGGCTATTATAAAATATAGTAAAATAAGAATTGGTAAGATTTGAATATTTTTTGGTTTAATTTACTTTGTGGTTAGTTTTTATTATTTGTTGTAAAAATAATGGTTGTGTTCAGTGACTCTACATGCAACATTTCTAAAATTTTAACAATCGGCTATTGTAGAACAAGGCCAGCAAGCTCTAGAAAACCAGCACATGAAGAGGGCAATATACAATGTCTCTGAATGCCCCAGTATTGATTTTCATTTTAAACAAAACATTTGTAAACCTTAAAGAATTTTATAAATGTATTTGTTATCACTATTATTTACTCAGCTGTCTTTTCTCACAATATAATGAATATAATGAATTAGTCCTGTTGGAAAGCTAAATAAGACTACCAAGACTAACAAACTATTCTCATACCTAAACCTGAAATATACAAGTGTTAGTCAGTGTAATCCAGTGGTAGAAAAGTATTGTGCCCCAGTCAGCTGTTTGTTACCACTGAAAGCTCTAAAAGGTTCGCCATCATTGAATCAGTCAAAGCATGTTTCAATTTCAATAAATTGTGCTAGTAATTTCACCACATTTTTGATGAGTATTTGACATACAAATGCTATAAACAACTGTTTTTAAGTGCTTACTTTTAAATCAGCAATAAAAACTCTTACAGAATTAAGATATCATTTTACAGAAAATATTTGGATATTTTTTCTCCTACTCTGTGCATTTCCTCAAGCTAGTTGATTTCTTAAAAATTAAGCCAAGCATGAGTCAAAATTGGCACCCTGGGGAATCATTGCCACTATAAGAATTTCTCTGAAAAATCAATTACAGCCAAGTTAAGTAAATTAAATCAAGGAAATCTCTCAAAAAGCAGATATATTAAATCTATGCCAACTTACTCTACATTCAAATATTTCTTCTAATTACTACATTTTCTTTCATTTGATTCAAAGAGCTTTACTGAGTACCTACTACATTCTAGATTATTGTTAGTTCTGCATGTTACATGAGTGTTCAACTTCTTGTGAATATTTTTATCTAGGTTATTTAAAATTCTGCACATTCCAAACAAGCTTTAAAAATATTTCACATATGTTTTATTTCTAATATGATTTATTTTAACAAAGAATATTTCATATTTTTGTGTTTATTTACCAGTCTTTGATTTTCTAATGAGTTTGTGAAAATATCACATAAAAATAATGCAAATTATATCAGTCATAGTCATGCTTGATTGTGTTAGGCCATACAAAAAAGAAAATAATGACTTAAATTGGTTGATCTGAAATTTTTATTTATGAATTAGTAACTTAAGGAACAGTTATTTTTATATTACCTGGATTAACAAAATAAGAATTAATTTTCTTGTTCGAATAGGAATAGCCTCTCATACTGCTCATATCTTAAATATGGATACATATTGTTGATTTACATTTGAGAGAGAAATAAAGTCCATTATTTCTCTCTAAATTTTGAATTTAAATATCTGGGTAAATGACAATAGTCTCACTGGTTGAGGAAGCCAACTCAATAAAAAAATAATTATGGTCCATTGTTCACATAAAGCCAGATTATTTTTCAAAGTTATTATAATATACAATAAAAATCACTAGTTTCTCTGACTTAAATAAATACAGCAATGCTTAACTAGATGTGAAAGCAAATGTGTATTATTGTAATCTCAAATAAATATTTTCCAAGTTTCGAGTGCATAATGATAATTGCTATTAAGTGTTATTTTTTTACTTAGATGAAATAATCTTTTGAAATTCTCTTAACAAACAAGCACTGTGTTTGTACTCAGTAGTATATCAACATTAATCCATAAAGCAGATCCTTTATTTGTAGGTTTTATTATGATAGAACAAAGTGGCTTAGAGAGAAAGAATGTGTAAATAAATTGCAGCTTCTTAAAAAAATATGGACACCTTTAGAAAATTTCCACTGGCAATGAAATTTGTTTTGAACCATATTTTTTGTTTCAAAATAAAAGTAACTTATTGAGATTCACATTCCTTCAAGTACTTGGAGAACAGGAAAGCAAAGCAAAGTGGGATGAAAGCATAAATTACAGTAGACTTACAATGTAAATTCATTCCTAACCTGGTTTAATTTTATTTTAAATGACAAAAATGGAAACAAAGTATATCTTAAATGTTTTCCTAATAACTTACGGTTTAAACACATAATTATTGTCTATAACCAAGAAAGCAGCGTGTGTTACACTATGTTAGGTATCCTCTTCTTCCTATGATCAAAAAGAAAAAGATAAATCATTCAAAAACCCAAAGACAAATAATAAATAACCTATTTCTGTTAAATAGTCATTAGTGTCAGGAGTGTAATATAAATTTCATTTGTGGAAGAGTGGTTTAACTCAATATTTAGTCATCCTTTAAAATAAATAGATGAACTTTTGATTACTAATTCAATATTCTGCTAAGTTTCAGAAAACACATGTATCCTGTCAAATATGGAAAAATGGGAAATCTAAATAAGCACTGCTATAGTGGTCACCTACATTTTGAATCAATTCCAACAACCTATCAGAAAAACTAAAATAGTCCTAAATTTTTCCTGCTGTCTTTTCTACAAAAATGCAATTTTATCAGCATCTTTTAACTTTTAACACAAAATTAGCATTTATAACCATAACTGTAAACTTCAGTGTAAAGATTCAAAGAACATCAACTCAGTATGGTAATTTCAGTGACTTCAAAAATAATAATACCTGTTGATGTTGTAGATTTTCCTTTCCCCCTTAATAAAAAAATACACTGGATTTGTCATATTTGAGAGAATTCATATATTAATAATGATTTCCCTTTGTACAGAAGCTTCATATAACAAAAGCATGCTGAAATAAGGAAATGACATCATGAGGTTCTATTTTGAGCTTGTATATTTAAAGGCCATATGATTAGTCACTATAAATGTACA
Source organism: Heterocephalus glaber (assembly GCF_000247695.1). The sequence continues at coordinate 25,269,515 of NW_004624730.1, read as the reverse complement.
AATTATTATAATGTTGCAACTGGAGAGTTTTTGATTAGCGAGTCCATCATTAATGAAATTGAAATGACACAATTTGATATATAGATTTTGATAGGTAGAGAAAATTATTTGTGGAATGATTTGCTTTGTGATTTCAAATCCAAGATATAACACAATTTCCTTGAATTTGATACATAAGGAGCCCTATGGATAACTGGGTTAAAAAGAAACAATGTATTTTTATTTCAAAGTATGCACAGATACTAGAAGCTTATCAAACAGAACAAAAATACCTAAAATTATGATCCATGACAGTTCATTTATAATTCAATTCTTGAATAAAGTATTAGTCCCTAAATATGGCCATCTCTTTGAGGATATTGTGCAACTTTGAAAAATACTACTGGGCACAACTGAGAGAAAAGAATGTAATTAGAAGCTTTACTAACCTAAATTTGAATCTTGCTTCTATCATTTATTAACTTTATATCCTCAGTAAAAGTGATTAAGAAGTCTCAATTTCCTGAATTGAAAGAAAATAGGGATAATAAAATTTACCTAAAAGAGTTTGAGAAGATTAAGTAGAAAACCATATGGAATTACTAACATAATGTCTATTATAGTCAGTTCAGCATTGCTCTTTCTGTTCTTCTTCCCTTCAAATAAAAAAATAAAATTTTGCTCTGTTTTTGAACTTTGTTTCTATCATCATGTGATTAAAAATTTGAAGAAAAGTTTTACCCAAAGGCTGTAATTTGTACATTATCTTGGTCTATTAGAATACTCTAGGTCTTCTCAATGTTGGACACGTGTTATAATGTTCATATTGGAATGACCCATATTCTATAATATCATCAACAAATTAATTAAAAGTGAGAAATACTAAGAAGTATGTGTTTCCTGGGGAGGTAGTAAAATAACAGCTTTTAGAAAGTTTTACAGTACCGTGTCTGTGTCAGACTGACTACTCTGGCACTGGTGTGTGCCTTTCCTCTATGACGGTAATGCTTGATTGAATTCACATGACCTTCAAGGGATCTTCACAAATACAAAGCAAAATTAGAAATGAGACTGGTGAGAGAGATAACCAAATAGGGATACAAATACAGGTTAGAACCAGAAAAGAACCAAAAAAGGAACGGTAGAAAGTAAGAGATAGTGTTAAAGAGAAATAATAATCCAAGGAAGAATGATAACCATTGTCAACTAACAGAGTGATAGCACTATATTGTTGATCCACATCAATATAATTTTTGTACAGTAGTCTATTCCTATATACACAAAATTAAAGAAAATTAAAGAAAAATTGTTAATAACAATTTTATTATTCCATTAAAATACCTCTGGTTCAGATTTACAGGATCCTTTGTAAAAAAAAAAAAAAGTAAGCATTTTAAAGTTTTACTTGAACTCGCAATAATATTTGCCACTGTTGAGAAATTTTAGACAAATTTAATAATTTATAAAATTATGATTCCTTCACTTCATATAAAGTGTAGTGTTATTTTATTAACTCTTTGGGTACTCATTGTCTTTGTTAAAAATTATTCTGTCACGCTGACCCTTCTCTGTGCAATTATTTAGGACTAGGTCTTAGGTCTTATTCTTGTATCATTTTATAATATCTTCCCATCCAATCAATCCAGGTCTATAATTAAATTAACTAGACTCTAAGGAATTCAAATGTTTATTTCTTTTTCTTTCAAATGTTTATTTCTATCTCACTCTTCTATTTCTATCTTACTCTTCAGGTCCATAAACCCATCTACCCGTTTTGCAGCTCTACCCTGGTGTCCTCAAAGTATTTCTAACTCATGAAATCTCACATCTTTTCTCTACAAACACTTAGACTCCCCAAGTCAGGGAAAAGATACATAGTCTATCTAGTTGTTTAAGCCAGAAACATACGAGTCACTTCACATCCAATCCATCATGAAGCCTTGTCTAAATATTTCTCAAACTATGCGCTCTTTCTGCCACCAAATTCATTCTTTATATTATGGAAAACGAAATTTATTCAAAACTCCAAGCTTGGGCCTGGGATTTAGCTCATTGGTTCCAGCACCTGCCTTGCAAGTGCAAGGTCCCGAGTTCAATTTCTGGTACCAAAAACAAAACAAACAAACAAAACTCCAAGCTCATCATACAACTTCTTCCTCTTTTAGTACCTGCTCATCCATATTTTAAATGTTTCAAGTAGTCTTTCACTAGTGAGTGAAATATTTATATAGTATACAAGGGACTTACAATGCTTTATCTCTTGCTCTTCTGCCTACAATCTGAGATGAATGAAAGCATTTCCAAATGAAAAATAACTATATCATCCTTAATATAGGAAAAGAAGACACAGTTGACAGAAACACATTAAATGTTATCTTTTAAAAAAAGTAATGGAGCCGGGGATTTAGCTCAGCGGTTCCGATGGCTGCTTCTCAAGCACAAGGTCTCGAGATCGATCCCCAGTACCAAAAAAAAAAAAAAAAAGAAAGAAAGGAAAAAAAGAAATGGACCTCAAATTAGGAGTTAATAGGACAATATCCCTGTGGGAAACAGAAAAGACCCAATTTCCTAGGAAACACAACAAAAAAAGTAAAAGGAGTTGAATTTAAACATAAAGGTGTACTCTTTGTTAATTTTTTCAATTAAATTATTATCTGTTAATAATTTACTGTTTATTTGGTTGCATTCACATAGTTAACTTTTATGAACTTATGAGTAATTATGACTTTGACTGCAGTTTTATGTTTGGAACTTTAAAACTCATTGGTAGACAAGATGCAGATAAGTCTTTTTTGTTGATTTTATTCATGTGTCAATTTAAAATCTCATACCATATTTTAAAAATATATGTAGTGTTTAAGTATATTTTTTTGTTTTTTGTTTTTTGTTTTTTTTGGTACCAGGGATTGAACTTGGGTCCTTATGCTTGCACAGCAGGCTGTAGAACCACTGAGCTAAATCCCCGATGTTTAAGTATATTTTTAATTAATCACTTCATATTCTAAAATTAATCACTTTATATTCTAAAGTATCTCTGATTTCTTAATTTGCATTTTCAATATTGTTAAATTATCAAGTACAACTCATAACATGACATGATTTTTAGTTTAATGCCAAATTTAAGAAAACTGGACAATTATCTTAGTTGACAAAATGAAAAAAGCAGGTTTACCCTAAAAGATGAAGTTTAGCTGCTATCAAAGAATTTCAAAAGAACTTCTTGAGGGCATTTCCAGTTTGGGCAGATGTATGCTCTTGCAGGTACATAAGTACCTCTTCATATCACTTTTCCCTCATAACCAGTCACTGTGCAAAATACTTTCTGGGAGGAAGCCAAGCACTTTTGGAAGTGAACAACTTTTTCAGACAACTAGAGTTCTATTCATTTCACTCAAATAGTGAGTAAGTGTATGAACTAGAAGAACTTGATTCAGAAAGTATTAGATAATTTCTTCTCTGTATAATTTTTCCTGAGGCATGACTGTAAATATGGAGATGATTTGATATGGATATTTGCAGATAAAACTCTCATAACTACTGTTTTTAAAGATAATTTTTGAAATGCTGTATGTATACTTCAAGAATTATTCAGCTTCTAAAAAGCAATTCCAGAACAATCTTTTGAAATTAGCTGCAAAGGAAGACAAAATAAAAAATCCTTCAGATATTTTAATCATAAACTTTGGTTAGACTAAAATGTGGTTTTGTGGGTTTTTAACTTTTTCTGTTTTTATTTTCTTATTAAAATTGAATATTTTATATGTAATTGCTTGGTAAAAAAAATGATTTACAGGTGCCAACTACTTTTAATCAGAGAACAAGTACACAGAAATAGAAATTACATTGATTTGTGATTTAGTAGGCTCATTTGAATACAGCAATAGACCTCAGGTTGGTGCCTATCTATATCACCTCCTTATAGTAAATAGATTAAATGCTATGTAAGATAATCACAAACCTGGAGAATGGGGAAGAAATCATGATGAACTTCTGGGGATTTAATACCAATTGAATCATATTAAATGAATTTTCTTTAAATTGCTCATCTTTCAAAATGGCATTGTCACCAGGAAAAAAAAGTTGAATACTTATAAACAAAGAAAATTTAAATTTTACTAATGTATCTCTTAGGTCATCTTGAATTCAAGAAGTCAACAGAAATGGCTTTTCTTATGATTTGAGTGGAAACTTTTGTTATCCCAGAAATCTATAGCAAGCCCTGTTGTTAGAAAAACTCATTATGTATAGCCATTTTTCCAGAAGATATATCAATTGAGGAGTGACTGACCTGCCATAGAAGAATCATGAACCTGTGATGCAGAAAGAGTGAGAGTGAGCTCTGAAGCTCACTAATCATTTTTAAAGTATTTTATTATTACATCAATATATTGGTTTATTCCAAGTTGAATAATACTCTTAAGTATTATTAGGAAATCAGAAAATGATTGTCAAAAAAAGAAAAGTGCAAGTTTTTCTACAATAGATTATAAATGTTTCATAAAGCTATAATAATCAAAATGATATAACATAGATAAAAAAATTGAAAGATTAATGGAATGAATTAAGTATATAAAACTCAATGTTTGATAAACAGGACATTTTCATGATTAAAATGATATTCAGTGAAGCTTGCTGGTGATTTTACGTAGTTCTTTTCAAAAATGAATTTAGATTCTTATTTAACATAAATGCTTGGTAAATTAAAGATTTACATAAAAAATGATTTTAGGATGCACCAGAAGAAAATAGAGATGGCTGTACTGTTGTGGTATAAGAATGATTTCCAAAGCTTTATAAACTGAGAATGAAAGCACAAATTAATTAAATAACAGCAGCATCATATTTTTTTCCAATTGTGCACATCATCATAAAGAGTTTTCCTTCCAGTTATCTACTTCTGAGAGGGAGAATCTGAAACAGAAACTCAATCTCTGTAGAGCACATATGCAAGCATAGTCTGCATACTCCACAGTATGGTACATGTATGGCGTCCAAGGGCCCTAAGAAAAGAACTTCAAGGGTAGAAGAAGAGAAATAAAGCAGCCAAGAAAAGACTTGGTAAGTGAGCTTAGTCATGGAAGATTTCAGAAGCACCAGTAAATGCACACTTTCTGAAGATGAGAGGCACAACAAAGGTGAGGTATCTGTTTCCCAGTTTTGAACAGTAGGAGCAGAGATAGAGGTGAATTGCTTCCAGCAGGAATCCTAGGCTCAGTTTGGTTTAGAGAAGCAGAGAAAGTAGGGTTAGCATGCCCTACCGAGGTCCTGAGTCACACAGAACACCCTGAATCAGCCCGCTGCAGACAGGCAGGCCTGTGCATGCTCTACCAAGGTCCTGAGTCCCACAGAACACCCTGAATCAGCCTGCTGGAGACAGGCAGGTCTGCCCACGCCCTACTGAGGTCCCCAGTCATGCAGAATATGCCGAATCAGGGTGATGCAGACAGGCAGCCACCTGGTTCCACACTACAAATATGCAGAAGACACCAGACCACCAGACCAAGGTACTGAGTCCCACTGTTCCCGGCCCAGAGGTAGAGGCTTCTGAGCCATTGTCCCACTGCTGCTGGTCCAGAGGAAGGGGCTTCCAAGTCACCATCCCTCCCGCTGCTGCCAGCCCAGAGGAAAGGGCTTTTGGGCCACCTTCTGTCCCGCTGCTCCTG
>NW_004624730.1:25229309-25257557 GCF_000247695.1 Heterocephalus glaber | reverse complement strand
CATTATGTAAAGGTACAATTCCCAATGAGAAATGTAATTGTGTTGTATACCTACAATGTACCAATAAAAGAATTTAATAAAAAAAAAAGAAAGTAGGGTTATATAAATAATCTCAGAGAGAATATGAGGCAACAGAAATAAGTTTATTTTAGCATTACGAAAATGAAGGGGCTGGTATACTACTAAGATACCTGTCTGACCAAAGGAATCTCTTGTAATACTAGCTGGTTCAGGAAAGACAAACTAATTTAATAATAGGTTTTTTTAAAAAGATACTAGCCAATATAAAAATCACCATAATAATAAAAAATAAGCAGTTATGATTTTTTTCAGTGATGACATCTATTCAGCCGATATATGCTCCTACTCACATGTAAAAATAAATATAAGAAATAGTCACTTTTTAAAAAATGAAACAAGTTCCTCCTTTTGTCCTTTTCTATTCTTTTTTGTTTTGTTTTGTTTGAGACAGGATTTCACCATGCAGTTCAGGCTGGCCTTGAACTCACTATGTACCGCAGGGTGGCCTCAGACCCCTGCCTCAGCTTCCTGAGAGCTAGGATTATGGATATGTGCTACTATGCCCTGTGCCAGAAAATTCTTCTTTGAAAGAAGACCTGAAAGTAGAAACACAAAAATTCAGGGACAAAATGGAAATAAAACAAAATAAACAAAGTGAAATGAAGTTAGGAGCTGTCAGGTCCAGCAAAAGAAGAGGAAAATAATGAAATCATAAAAAGAAATGAGGAAAACAAAGGAGAAAAGACATCATAGAAATATCATAGGAGACTAGAGAATTTAAAAAGTGACTATGTTAAAACAGATTGAAAAGAGCTAAAAAGCTTTAGGAAAAACCTGATAGCTATAGCAGAGAAGCAAAAGAGATAATCAGTACAAATATAGATTGAAAACAATCCAAAATAAGGAAACAAAACTTCTAACTATTTAATTCACAAAATTTTCTTGAAGTAAAGTAAGACTTTAATAAGCATAACATTTCTCTATAAAAATGTTTCATTATAAAAAGATTTTTTTAAATCTCGTCCATAAATAAATGCTGAAAAACAAAATATATGTACATATAATTCCACCACATATATTAATCATTATTGATATTTGATATACCTGTTTTGATTTCTCAGTACTTAATTAAGATTAGCATTCTCAGACATGCTATTTTAAACAAATATGTTAATATGTTGCCTATGTATTTGTATATCACTGTTTACCATTTAGAAGATTATGTTGAAAAATATTCATGCCCATGGTAGAAAAAATTATACATAAAAATTTATGTAGAATGAAAAATTCATCATATTCTCATGTTAAGGGATCTATATGTGCATGTGTCTTTCCAGAGTCTTTTCTACATTTCTACACAAATGAAAACACACTAAAGACAAAGTTTTGGACATTTTTTTTTATTAATAAAGCATTTATATATAGATCCTTCCCCACTGGCAGTATACATCTATCTGCTCATTTTTTTGCTATATAGTATCCCATTGAAAAGTTATACTACAATTTACCTAAGTATATTGTCTTTTTTCCATCTTTAGTTTTATCAGCAATGTTGTAGCAGATATTCCTGCATATAAATGTGGACTATGTATTAATGTATATGGAAAGAAAATATTTAAAAGTGCATTTCTGAGGGAAAAATAAAGCTCCATTTAAATTTTTTACAACTGTTCCTATATAGGTCTCCTATGCTACCATTTTCCCTACCAAGAAGGAGAGAATGAAACCGTGTATATTTTTTTACCTTCACAATATTGTTTACCACTTGTTAAAAATATACATACTGTATATCTTTCCTGTTATAGTAGGTGGCACAGTGACAATTTATAGTTTTAAATGAACTTTTTAAATGTGACTAAGTTTGAGTATTTTTACATCCACTTGCATCTCTTTGGAAATTGCTTATTGATGAATTTACTTCATTTTGCTGTTCAGTGTTTAGTTTTTTCTTACTTAAATAAAAGAAATCTTTACATACTTGTCAAATAAAACAATATTTGCGAGTACATATGTCACAATTAATCTTCAGATTGCCATTTTTTCTGATGTTTTATTTCTGTAGGCAAAATTTTAAAAATTTTAAAGTAGTGAAAATTATTTTATAACTTAATTTGAAAGGCTCTCCCCTCTATGATTTAGATTTTGCACAATTTTCTCTGTATTTAAATATCTTTTCTTAAAACTTAGATGCAGTGTTACATTATATCAATATATAAAAATTTGTTTATCATTTATTATTTGTTTATCATTTATCATGGGCTGTTGAACATACATATATTTTTCATATTCTTTTCACTCATGTCTGGTTCCTTGTGGTAGATTATTTTATACTGTGTTTACAGGGTCAAAGAGCCTTGCTATTATTGATGTTTTACGTTGGTAGCCTTGCTGAATGCCCCTCCTGGACATGAGAACAGTTTACATGCCTAGAAACAGTGTAGGAAATGCAGTTCTTAGCACCATTATGAAGGCTGATGAGTATTGTTAGACTGAGATACAATTTCCAATTGTAAAGGTTTATGCTCACACTTACCTCAGAATCTATAGAATTACATTATTTATTTCTGGTCCTATGCATCTTTTTCTCTAGATTTCTTTTCCAGTCTTCCCCAAAATTACTTTGTTTTCTGTTTCTCAGAAAATGGACTTTCTGTGAGAAGAAAGGTTCCCTCTGGGCAAATAGTAGACATAATGTACAAAAGAAATGCAAGTTGCTACTTCTCCAAGTAAGGGCACTCTTTTCTAGCAATATATCTAAAGGCTTCTTTTCTCCAAACTACAGCTCAGTTTATCTGCTGAAATCAAAACTTCATTTCAATTACACTACTCTTGCTACCACAGCCCATTTAAACTTCCACTGTTTTCTATTCTTGCTGGTGTATCTGAGAGGCTGCCAAACGCTCCAACTTCATATCAGTTTCCTGTCTCTCTATCATCATGGGGTGGTGACAAGAGGAGAGCAATCCAGCCTTTCTCCCTGGAATCCCTTCTTCCCTCAAGTCATGGTGCAAAGCTCCAGGCAGACAGGCTGGAGACTTGCATGTCCTCCAAAGACCGCAGTCGTAAAACTACTCCTGCAAGATCAGTCCCTTGCTAATTACTATACTAACATCTATTAACTTTTTTCATTCATCACCAATTGTCATTCATTTCTTAAGGCTAATACTAATTGCAACTTTAAAAAAATAATACTGCTAAATAGGGCAAGCAGTCTGGGAACCTAAATGGTCTATTCCTCTCCTGATATATATTCTCTCATTAGACACAGCCACAAAAGAAGGGGGAAATTTCCTCCAAAGAGCTGACACTGAGAATTATTTTTTTAGATTGTATTTGTTCTAGGGTTATTGACTATACTGTTTTTTTTTTTAACTTATAAAGTGAGATTGTTAGAATAATTGAGTCAGTAGAGAATAAAATGAGAAAAAACATGGTGATGAGTATATAATAAGGGAAATAAAGTACTAAATCTTGAAAAGTAATCTGGGATAAGCTGAAGAGTTTTAATAAACATGATCTTTGTTAATGTTTTTTGGATATTGACAGAAAAAATTCTAGAAATATTTTGCTAGTTTAAAAAAATAACTGCATACCTAAAATGACTTACCTTCCTGACCCAATATTTATAGTCTAAATACAATTATCATATCAAAATATTAGCTAAAATAAAAATTATACTAATTGAGTGAAGAGAAAGATGAACTTTATTTTTTCATTTATTTGACAAGAATTTGTTGACTTGTTCATCCTCATAATCAGTAATATCCTGAGTAAGAAATATAAGTAAGAAATCCTAAGTATCTTCATTTGCATGTATTAACCCCTGGGACTCCTGGTCATAGAATTCACTTCTAATATGATTTACATCTGCATCTTGGGCATCTACTTTTAAAATCATGCTTTGTTACCATTATCATAGACTAGGTCAGAATTAATGAACTCTGTAGTCAGATGTTAGCTACATTGAAATTGTAAGCATGTTCTTTGTCCTTAATGCAGTGTTCAGGAGCATCTGCAGCTATGAGCTTGTGACACCCATATATGGGACTTTGTCTCTTATGTTTAAGCACAGTTACATTCTGAATTTGACGATGAGACTTGGAAGTTGAAATGACCTACAGCTCTGATAGGGATAGAGATGGGTTTCCCTAGCCCTTTTTCCAGGCCTCCTTAACCTCAGTCCCTCAGTATGTGATTCACAGTATTTCCACCAACATCCCACCCTTTTTCAGTTTTGCCACAGATAGTAGGAAAGATCCGATTTAGGACAATCTGACCATCCCTTGAAAGTTCAGTGCCTTCATGTGGCAATTTCAGAAGGATGCTCTGCTCCAGCTTGTTTCTCTTATAAGCAATAAAAGTGTTTGCTTCAACAGACAGTAGAGTAAAAGAGAAACAAAAGGTACTTTTATGGGTAGTACTGACCTCATAAGAATGACAAATACAATTAAATCATAGTTTTTATTACCTAATACAAGAATTCATAATTAAATTTACTTAGAACCAAGTTGCTTATCAAATATTGCTTCTGAAGTATGACAGAATATTGAAATAGAACATGTCTATTGATCAATGACTTGATCAAAGTAATTCTACTGAAAAAATTTGTTCAGTGACATGGCCAAGTAGTTTCCCAGAGGGCCCCTTTCTCCATACACTGATAACCATAATTACTCAGAGTCTGTAGTTTACATTACAGCAGCTCTTGGTGTCGAATATTCTATGAATTTATACAAATTTATAATGGCATGCATCCACCATGATAATATCACATGGAATGCTTTTTCGGCCCTAAGAGTTCTCTATACTTGTCTACTCCTCTGCAGAAGAAATCTCCTTCATAACCTCCTGCAGTTGGGCGATAATCACCCACAATCCTGCAGTGTGTTGGGGAGGAGAGGAACCATTGGCTCAGTCACGATCATGTGACATTCAGCATCACATACTACATGTATTGCAAGACATTGCTCCTTTATCAAGTTAAAATTTATTAGAAATATTTGCGCACCTTGTTGGACACTCACAGATCAAGTTACTTTCAACCCAAGATGTTACTGTGCGTTTATTTATTCTTGATATAGGAAAATGATTGAATTTCATATATTAACATTCATAATGCAGTCTTCTGGAAATTATCAATTCTTTCGAATTTGTTACTTGTGCAACCATGTTAAATACAAATAAAAATTTATTTCTTCCCTCCTGATCTGTATGCTTTTTATTTCTCTTTCATTTCATATTGTGTTTGCTAAGATTTCCAATATAATGTTGAAAAGTAGCTAGACATCTTTGTATTTTTTTATCTTAAAAGGAAAGCGTCAAGTTTCTCTCCATTAAATACATTGTTATCTGAAGGGTTTTTGTAGATATTTTTTACCAAGTTGGAGCCAGGGATTTAGCGCCTGCCTCACAAGTGCAAGGTCCTGAATTTGGACCCTATTACAAGAAACAAACAAACAAAAAACAAGTTGAAGAAGTTCCAATCTTTCTTAATTTACTGAAACATGCTCAATTTTAAAAATCAACCACATTCGTAAAAAAACCTAAGATAATTACAGTCTTAAAATAATTTTTAATATACCTGGAAGAGACTGACAAAAAATATTGAAATAATTCAAAATAGATTCCATACAAAAATTAAATAAGCATGAAGTATATTTAAATTGATAAAATCTCATCCAGCCAAAAATATGTATCTTTTTTTTTTTTTTTGGTACCGGGGATCAAACTCGGGTCCTTCTGCTTGTGAGGCAGGCGGCGGAACCACTGAGCTAAATCCCCGGCCCAAAAATATGTATCTTGAATGTTCATATATATATTCTAATTAATAAGCACCAACTACATGTTAATATCTAACAAAAATATAAACCTCGGCTGATAAAAACTACGAGGGAAAATTGTCAGATTCTCGTTATATCATAGGCCTAAAGTCATTTAATTCAATAACTGCCAAAAGAGCAAAACATGATAGGACATTGAAGACTAGAATAATCAGGTTGATCTAATGTAGAGTTTGTATACTGTTAAATACAAATAGAACTGCAAATTTCAAAAATTATAATGTGTACAGGCTACATTGTTTGACTATATGACTACAATGAATTTAACAGTAAAATTTAATCACAAAATGAAATGTCTCCACTTGGATAATAATGGAATGGTAACATGGCCTTGAAATTATATAAATTTACATAATTAAAGGAATTATGACTATTGAGAAGCAGATACACTGTGATAGTGAGCACATGTATACCTTACAGCTATTAATATCCAATCTAAGACTTGCAGAAGAAAAGAGATACATTAAATAGTAGGATATTATAGTTGGGAAAAATATGCTGCAACCTACCCCAGATGTCTCTGTACTATTTCTTATAATTTTGTGTGAATGTAAAATGATCTAAAAATTTAAAAGTGTGAAAAAACCCCAAGATTATTAATTCCAAAATTGAATCTGTTTTCTGTACATCAAGGGATCTTATCGGGAAAAAATTATAAGAGATAAGAGTTGGATCTAATAACAATGATTATGAACAGATAAAACTTACTGAGAAAGAATGTTAGTATGGATTATAAAATTTGCAAGGAAAAGAAAGGAAATCAGAATAGCTCTGAAAAAATACATTGTGAGAAATCAGTTTACCCAATTTCAAGATATTAAAAGTCTGATATTAGTACAGAAGTAGACACATAAGTAAAATAAAAATATATACAGCAACACAAAGAACTGGTCTGGGACAAAAGTGAAAAAATAAGTTGGTGGAGGTTATATAGCTTTTCCAATAATTCATACTGAAACAATGGGATTACTTTTGGTAAGGCTATGAATGTTATATATACATTATGTAAAAATTAGCTCAAAATATGTCACAGATTTAAATGTTAAAATAAAAAAGTGAAACTTTTAGGATATAGAAGAAAATATTCAAGATCTACATTTAAGTAAAGAATTCTTGGACTTGATACCATAATTATGATTCATAGAATGAAAAATTGATAAACTGGATGTCATCAAAATTAAAAACTTTTACTATCAACTAGCTTGTTAGAATAAAAAGAAAAGAATCATTGTTAGAGAAAATATTTGCAAATTACATGTGCAACTGAAGATTTTTATCTAAAATTCACAAAGAACTCTCAAAATGAAAAAAAATAGATAAATAAATAAATAGGTAAGTAAATAAATAAGCATTCAGTTTAAAAAACGGGCAAACAGCCTGACCCTTCACTTAGGATGTATTGACTATAAAAAAACAAAAAAGAAAAAGAAAACATGTCCAACCTCACAGTCATCAGAGAAATGTAAGTTAAACCACAATGATACATTACTAGACACCTATCAAAATGGATAAAATTTAAAAACTGAATAACAACCACACCAAATGCTGGTGAAGATACAGAAAAATTGGACTTCAGGACAAGTTGTAAAATGGCTTAACCTGTCTGTAAAAGTTTGACGGTTTCTTCAAGATAAAAATCCCAGAACTCCCAAACAAGTAAATACACAATTATAGCTTAAGTACCAGTAGTTGAAATTCCAGGCTTTTATTCTAGAGAGGAAAAAAATACTAATTTTTACACAAATGCTTGTTATATGTTTATAGTCTATACTGGATATGACATATACCTTTCAAAAGATGAGTTGTGAAACAAATTGAAATATATCCACACTGGAATATTACTCAGCAATATAAAGGCAAAAACCATTTACAAACACAATTACCTCGTTGAATCTCAAGCTAATTATGGTGAATAGAAAGAATCAACTTCAAAAGATTGTTTGAACATATCACATGATTCCTTTACAAAACATTACTGAAACGACAAACACAGAAATGGAGAACATATTATGGTTAATAGATTTTAAGGAAATTGTGAAATATGAGAAAAGATACTGCGACTATAATGAACAAAATAGGGAAGTTAAGTTTGAAGAAAATATTTTTGTCTTGACTATCAGTATTGATACCCTCACTGTCATATTTCATATATTTTGCAATACATAACCATTGAGGAAAAATGGTTAAAATGTATGAGAACACTGTTAGTTTTATAACGGATAAAAAATATGGAATAAACTCAATCTACTCAAATTGAGTTAATCTCAACTCAAAATTTAAAAAGTATTTTATATTTCAATAAAGTAGGTGGGGAAAATACAAAATAAATAATATGATGATGAAAGTAATGCTAGACTAATAATCATTCCATTTAATATGTAATATTACTTTTAAAACAAATATAAAACTAGACAAAATAAAAACAAACTTAATTTGCACATTGTTTAAATGTCTTAAAATTGAAAAATATGTATTAAAAAGTAGAATGGTACAAAAGTTATACTACAAAATATTAACTAAAAGGATGTTTATATCTTTTGTTGGAAAAAATTTTGAAACAAGAGTTATTATAATGAGCGACAAATGTTTTACATAATAAAAAGTTTAATCTACTGAAAAGGTATAACAATTCTAAAAGACTATGCACCTATTAACATAGTCTCAAGATTTAAAATAAAATATGACGGCTTCAATAGAGAAACTGACAAATTTAGAATTGCTGCAGATTTTAATATACACTCTAATTTTATGATAGAATTGTTAGAAAAAAGAAAATAGCCAATTATATGTACAGGTGGTACTTTTTTCTTTAAAACAACTTTCATACACATAAAATCACACAATACAGGAAAAGGATATGGAACTAGAAGGCCATCAGAGAGCGTTAACAGTTTCTCTGCATTCCCTGAATTATTGCAATGTTCTTTTAACTGTGTGTTAATTTTATCAAAAAGACTAAATATGATTTTCCACTTTTCCTACTTAATTTTCTTAGAATTTCAATATTTGTAAAATCAATGATACCAGAAGCACACGGTTATGAAACACTGGAGTTTTCTTTCCCATTGTTACTCACATCCTACTAATGTTTGTTTGCATCATGTTTGTCCAATTTGACAATATGCCAACTGAGTCAGGACCATGTCTAATTCTATAATTGGAGGGCTGTGCCCACCATTATTGCTGCCAGGCAAATGTTGTGATACAATCAGAGTAATAAGATGGGTTGAGTTTCCACATCTGTTAAAGAGATACAAGGTGATATTGGGCCTGTGTGTTTCTAATGCATTTGAACTTTGATATCCTATTGGATTAATAATGTACCAGGTGGATGTACAAAGGAAGTTAATTTTCTAAATGACTACATGTGTGAATATAGTAAAGAAGCTGTATTTGTAGGTCTAGCATTGGTGTACGGAAAATACAGAAAAGACTAATGTGGAGAAATTATGCAAGAGGCAACTACTGTGTAGACATAAAGCCAAAAGAAAAATGGATGACTATCATCCCAAAGCTCTCTTTTTCTTTCTTGTGCTCTCAGCACCATGAATATTATCTATAATATAGCAGGTGCACATTGTTGGTTCAGTTGTGCTTCTTAAAAAGATATACTGAGGTCCTGTCCTTCAGTAACTGTGAGTATGACTTTATTTGAATATAAGTGTTTTACAAATATCATTAAGAAAAAAGTTGATTAGAATAAATCTTAATCCAATATGATGATACCTCTATAAGAAGAGGAGAGAAAGATTGGCTGTGGAAATGTCATGTGACAATAGGGACAGAATTGGAGTGTGTAGTTTGAAGCCAAGAAATGCCAAGAAATTGATGGCCACCACCAAATTGAAGCTAGGAAGAAGCAAGAATTCTCCTGAGTCTCAGAGGAAACACGGCTCCACAGAGCTCTTCGTTTCAGTCTTCCACCACCCCAAACTATGAGACAATATATTTCTATGGTTTTAATCCCTGTCTGGTTTATGGTACTTTGTCATAGCAGGGCAAGGAAACTAATACAGGGCCCAATAAATAGCAATTTAAGACAATATAGGATAAAATTAAAATTTATTAGAATATCATTATTAATAGGTACAGGGTCCAGTGATGGCAAAACTTTTAGAGTTTTCAATGATAACAAATAGCTGGCTGCAGCATGCACACTGTAGGTTCACCACCATAAGGGACTATGTTTACACTGGAAAAAATGAAAAGTGGTAAAAACAAAAGGGCTCTCTTGTTCCACTTGTATTTTGTATTTTGGAGAATTTGCTCTTTCTTGTGATTCTTCTATACCTAACCTCAAATTATTTGCAAATTGTATCATAGATGAAATAACTGCAGAGATACACACTTTGAGGGAGATAATAATTTCAACAATACAATAAAATAGTTTTGTGTGTGTCCACTAAAAGTATCATTTTAACTTTAGTATCATTAAAACTTTGTCTCATTGGTTTGCTAGGCATTTTGAGTTTTTTTCACATAAGGCCTCTTATTTAAATTTCAATTCTTTCTTTTTCACACTTGTTGACATTGAAGTATAAAGTCTTTCCCTCCAAAATAAGAGTCTGGGCATGAATCCCAAATTAGGTGAATCCCAGATCTAATCCAAACCTCTTATTATATATAATTGATTTGGTTGGTTGATTCAAATATTCATTTATATTTCATTAATTAAATATTGATTGGGTCTTATGATATATACATGAACT
Source organism: Heterocephalus glaber (assembly GCF_000247695.1). The sequence goes on along the minus strand of NW_004624730.1, from coordinate 25,246,987 downwards.
TTTCTTTAAAACTTACTGTAATTATTTTTCATATGTCACTGTAAACCTTTTTGAAAAGACGTAGGCTTTCAAAAAATTAATGAAATTTTTAAATAAATCTTCATTGAAAGGTTGTTTTTGTGCCAATGTATTGGTCCAAAGATGAAACAAATGCAGATTCCAGCTGCAGCAAGAATCTGACAGAAGCAAGAAGCTACAAATACGAATTAACAATAATGTAATGTAGATAATGAAACAGCCCTAAAGAATTGCTAAAGCAATTCTGAGGAGTAGTAAAGACTTGTCTGTAATAACAAATATATTCTAGGCACTGAGGTAATCCACTTTAGTCACTCCCAATTTCTGTAGCAGATATTTATATTGTTCCATAGTAAAGATGAGGCTACTGAGAGAAGTGAAGAAACTTGCTCAAGGTAACATTTGTAATAAAAATAGAGCTATATATGAACCCAGATCTTCCTGACTTTAGCATTCATGTTTGATCCATCTTTGTTGTTCTTTACTATATAAAGCCTTCTTTGATTTCTTTGGGTTTAGGATTTGATATTGTGCGCTCCAATATTTTTATAAATAGACATACATTTAGATGTATACTAATAGTCCTTCCATATATCATTTTGTCATTTTGATTCTAAGTGTATAACAGATGCAATGGATGTTTTTAATTTGGAAAGATTCCATTTTACCAATAGATCATAATATATTTGGAAAAATGTGTATTCCTCATAGGGTGCGGTAAGTATGGAACTTCCCTACTAATTTGTTCTTGTTGTTATTGTCCCTCACATTGTCCTTAAGAAGACCTGGCTCCAATATTTATTTATACTCCAAACCCCTTATTGAATAAATGTTTTTTAGACTCACATTTCTTGCAGTCTGACTGAATAAGGAAAAAAATACAACTGGTTCATCGCAAAGGGTGTCTTTAGAAACAATGCTAGTGACAATGTTTCATTAGTGGCAGCATAAAAGGTTCTCAGGACTTTTCCTTCCATTATTCATATTTCCAGCTCCAGTTTTATACCTTACTCATACTTATCACAAGACCCATTCCCAAGCCACTTGCCTACACCTTAAACTAACAATTGCTCCTAAATGGGGTGGATACTGATGAACATGTATTTCCGGGAATCATTATATGAGTGTCTGTCATTGGTCAGGTGGCTCCATAACTTAACTGACATTTTATTCTTCTGATTCTCATCCCCAGTTTGCTGAGACAGACACAAATAACAGAATGAGAAGAAACACACAGCTTCTTAAGGTCATTTCTAGTTTCCATTTTGGTGTATACACAGTTTTGATCATGACTGACTATAGGGACTGGAATGTGCTTCTCTCACACTGTTACTGTAATATAAAGAAGTAGGTAGGCAGTCTATATTAGAAAAAACTGTATGAGCATAAGCTTTTATTTAGGAAAGCTTGGAGAAGATACCAAGAATTTCTATTTCTGCTTTTCTAGAATAGATAATTCTATGAAATGAAGTATTTTTAAACTTATTCAAGAGAATAAAAGGACATTTTTAAAAAGAATTACATAACAATTAAATATCAAGGTGAATATACTCTTACTATTGATGAGTTTGCCTAATACTGAATGATTATCCACTTGTGATTTAAATAAAAGTTCCCTCGCACAATGTCTTACATAAAATATTTGACAAATCTTACCAGAAAATATGAGGGAGTAAAAAATATAGGAAATTAATGATCAATGTAGGGCTGTTTTCTACCAACATTACTCACTAAATTATAAAATACATATATCTTTGTGAATTTATTAAGGGGATCTTTTTTCATATACAACAAAATCCTAGAGGCCATTTATAGTATTTTAAATGCTATTATGAATATTACTGAAAGAAATAGAAAGCAAACACTTATTAATAATTCAGAAATTGAAATAAAAAACCTATTTTCATTATAAGACAAATATATCTGCTACAACTGGGTATAACTATATGACCTTCAGGCTTTTTCAGAATTCTTAAAAATCTAAAGATTGGAAAACTGTTCATATGCTGTATGAATAGAAATTCAGATATTCAAGGTAAAGTATTATATTTCTAGTAACCTAGATCATGTACAAAAACAAATGGAGAATTATCCAGGAATTAATTTGCAATGTAATGCTATAAAAAATGGTGTATTTCTCTAAAACCCATAAGTAAATCTCAATTATTTTTTTAACTAGAAATTAATTTTCTTTAAACTTACTGAATTTTGCTTGTCTATTATGTCGGTAATTTTGAGAAAACTAGTTGAATAACTATGATGAAATATTCCAGTGTATATTTATTACCCAAAATATCAGGAAATACCATAAAACATAAGACTTCCATAAAATGGCTATTTTCAGAATTTGAGGTAATTATTTTTAAAGTCCCCTATTGCTGAAGACTGATATGGAATTTATAAATCCTAAAGAAGAGTCTCCTATTTCTCAGCTCTTCAAAGATTTTTTTTTTATATTTTGGAGAGCGATAATTAAAATTCTTTATAAAAGTATATTATATTACTGGCTTGCATTCTTGTAGTGCTGAGAATACATTTTTGGAATGAAATATTAATACAATATTAAAACAATATATGAAATCTCCCAATTCCTGATATAACTAGGCTGAAAAAGTTGCTTACTTACAAAATAAGTTAGACTTCATCCTCTTAAGAGGAAATAGATTTTAAATGTAGGTATATGAAACCTTTGTACTACCCTTTTAGAAACTCTTAGTCTTTCATTGGTTTCAAATATTTCTGAGTAGGCCAAATCATTAGATCTTTTACAACAATTTCACCATTAAAATCCATATGTGTGATTGGGAAGAATGCCTGGAGAGTCCTCAGAAACTTGCCCTGTGAAGGATGAAGGATAGGTCGTGCTCAGTTGATGGGGTTTCTGGGACAGTACAAGGCACCATGGCAAGACAGATAGAGGTGTGGGCAGCAGAAGAATATGGACGCTTTAGGATGAGAGCTGGTAGAGAAAAAAAAATAGGCCTAATGAGTATAGAACAATGAGGAGAGGGAACCTGAGTACTGCAAACTCTCTCTAGTTGTATAACTTCTGATAGAGATTTCATTTTATTTACTTTAGACACCCAGTCCACAAAGAGCCACTTAATTGGGGTTGGCATACATTCCTACCAAGTTCCTTTGTATCACCTGTAGGAGGACTGTATTAACCAAAACATCTCTTTAGTAATTGTTTTACCATTTTTAAATATCTTGTTTAGTCTGAGATTCCACATAATAGTAGCAGTCTTTTCAAACAGCCTTCCACCATAGTCACAGTTTTGTGAGCAGCCAATATCTTTTTCCTTAGTAAATAGAATCTCTAGTTTAATGTTTGGCTTTGGTATGCAACCAGAGAGGTTTTGCCAGCAGAGTGTGAGAACTCTTTCATATCAAAACCTGATGCCATGCTAAATTTTTTTCAATAGAATTGAGAGAAAACTATAAATCAAGCTGTTCTTTATGAGTTCTAATTCAAGACACCCTTGCGTGGTGAGAAAACAAGGATGCTTATGTCTAATGGAGGTTATAATAGTAACTATATCAGATGTAGGCTAAGAGAAATTGCTTGATGGATTCTTTGTGGGAGAAAAGGTACTAAAATATTTCTTCAAAATTTGCAAAAGAATATAAACTACTCCAAATCAAAGCATGAACACTCCAACAGAAATAATTTAATTCTACTAAATTTAAATATTCTTACTTTAAAATCTAAATTGCATTTGCTCAGAAGAACTACTAAGATAAATATACCATGTGTGTGCAGAGAAACATAAATAGGTCAGCATGATTTGAAGCCTCTTCAAAGCAGAAAATGCAAACAAATTCTTTTTTCTATCTCCTCAAAACTCACAGTTCTTACCAGACTGAAAGCTTATTGAACTTGAGTAATAGCTCCATTAGAACTCTTTTCTAGGAGCAGGTTCCTGTGGTCTCCCTGGGTCCAGCTGCTGATGACTCACAGAGGAAATGGTAGAGATTAGGGTGTATGGGGGAAAAATGTGAACAGCACAGAAATAAAGCAATCAACCAACCATCACCTTTTGTGCCAGCCAGAACAATGACTTAACTACTGTGGTTCAGAAGGATCCATCCTATTCCACTCATTTACGCTATTCCTGTTGGAAGGACCACCAGGAAACCTGTGAACTGCTATGGAACACAAACTGGAATCCATGGCACATCTTAATTAATATTCCCTCCTGACTCAACTAGAACAATACAGAACATCAAGCAGTTTAATCTCTGGCAATAATTCCTTTTGTTAGGTTGAGAGGTTTTCTCCTTGAATTAGGTTTTAAGATTGGATTTTCAAAATTAGCTAGTTAGTCTATGTAGTGTAAAGCAGACAGCCTAGATTTTATAAACACATGCCCATGTCTGGTAGAAGGTAATGAAATCTGTATGCTATTTGGTATTTTGCTGCTATTGGTAATTGCACCATTGTTAAAACTCTTCTTTCAGTTTTCCCTAAAGGGTTGAAAATGTAAATGGTCCTTAAATCACCCAGTAGAATTAAATTTGATAAGGAAGATTCTTAAAGCTTCCTTTGCAGATTCTGATCTTAGTTACTGATGAAATGAAATATTTCAGGGGCTTGAGAAAGTTTATATTCTCAAAGGCTTACATGTCTATGAATAAGAGAAATAAATTTTTGAGGAGGTATTGTTTTATATTTGGCTTTTATGTTTTATGTTTGGCTATAATGACCTACAAATATTTTCTAATACAGAAAATAACATAGCTTCTTGTGACTGGTTAAAAACAAATAAGCATAAGGTTAACATCATTAGTCTACTCACAATATGAGCAAATTATTTACAATTTTGATGATATTTAGAATACAAATTTTTAAAATACAGTTTTCTTTTTAATAAGTTCCAGAAAGAGGTATTCATAAAAAATTATCTTTAAACTATATAAATATTAGAAATATTTGGTCTAGTTGTATTATTTGTTCTAATATTAATTAGGGTTCTGGCTGTACAATTATGTGGTCATACACTCTGGAACTATTGGACTGTATACTTTAAATGAGTGAACTATATAATATGGGGATTTTATCTCAATACAATGTTTTAAGAATAAAAAAAACTAATGACAATTTCCTAACAAAATCATGTGGCTGGATTGTTCAAAATAAATCTTACAAGATATTTGCTTAGAGTTGGCCTAAAAATGTATTTTGTTTTTTAATAATATAATAGGAAAAGCTAAATTTTACTGAGAATTTATATAATATAAATGTTCTAATGGATACAATGATTCATAGGTAAAATGTTTAAGATTCATGATTTATTATCATGTATATAAACTATCTGTTTTATTGACAGAAATAACCTTAAAATATTTTATTTTGCTAATTCTAAAAAACTTTTATTTAATATTCAATCCACAAAATTTTAATACTAAAAGATTTTAACTTTGGCTTTTTAGGTAACTTTTATTTGTAAATAAATCTGTTTAACTAGTATCATTCAAATGGGTCATTCTTATTTATAATTTTTAATTTGTTCATTGATCTTTCTAAGGCTACTTCTCAGTACATTGTAAAATCAGGAAAAATAGAAAAATAGACTCAGATTGGACACAGTAGTCATATTATTTTGAATGAACAGGGAAAAACATTTGAGAAATTTTCTAAAACTAGAAATCCAACTGAGTCAAGTTTTTAGGTCTAATTTGATTGTCCATCAAGAAATATGTCCAAACAGTAGAATATCCTTCACTAAAATTTATAAATTGAAAAATATCTTAATGCTTTTTCCCTATCTCTGGACTTCCATTTGATGTAAGCACAGTGCAAAGTATGAATTTAATGTTTATGTGAATTGATTTGCTCAAAGAAACTATTCATCAGAATCTTCAATGTGTCATTTATAAAAGCATTTCCATCATGACACTCTATATTATACCAAGTGCTTACAACCTTGGCCTAGTTTGGACACCACTCCGAGCTTTCTTGAATGCTTTGCCTGTGCCTATTGTAGACTACTAGTTTATTTTTTGGGGAAAAGAGGATTGGTTTGAGCTATTTTATGAGCTGTCTATCAGCTGTATCCAGCAAGCACTATATTCTCCAAGAATGAGGCTCTGAATGGGAAGAAGATAGGCAGCAATGGGAAATAATAATGAATGAAGAATGTTGTGCTAATAATCAAGAGTATTCTGTGCCTTGTCAGAGGCCACCTACAAACTCCAAGCCTGCTCTGTGTTTTGTTTCCCCTCAGCTGGGGCAGGAGAAGTGACATCCAACCAACATACCTGATTGTGAAGGAGACAAATATTCTAGGGAGAGAAGGACATTTTACCTATGAATCATTGTCCAGTAGGACTAGATCCAATAAAGGCCCATCACTATTGTAAACTACAAAAGGATCATGGTATAATTACTCCAAAAGTGACACCTTCGTGGCAGGCTAGATTTGGAGAGGAAATCCAGGGCAGCATTAGCCATATTGCTAAGCAGTGTTAATTAAGCACCATTTTGTATAACTGCCCATCAGGGTTTCCAGTGTTACTCTCCACAGTGACGCTGAGAGACAGCCACAATAGGCAGCTTCAGAGAGGGTGTAGGCTAAACATAGACCCACTGAGAAGTTGAAGCTCAGGCCACAAAGGACACACACCCATGCCTCAATAGCAAAAAACCTGGCCCAGCAACAATGGCTTTCAGAAGTGCCTGAATCTGAAAGTGCTGCCATTGAGTCCAGAAGTCTGCTTGAACCCCTGATCTGCTGCCCACATCTAGCAGAGACCAGTGGTCTGATTACTTTTCCCATTTGCTAATCTGAGCAGGGACATGCCTTTGCTTGGATAGTTCTCACAGTCCATGGTGCAGAGACAAAGGGACCTCTGGAGTTTGTGGGGGATCACCTCACGGACACACAGGCCAAAAGCTATGTGGAGAAAATCATGACTTGCTAGAATTCAGGACAGAGAAATTTCTTTTTAACTCAATGTATTTCTCTTTCCTTATTAGTTCTTTGGTTTTTTTGTGTTTTTGTTTTTGTTTTTCTCTTTTCATTCCCTTTCTTTTCTCTTAATTCTTTTTTCAACTATTTTTCTTTTTTCCCTTTATTTTGCTATTTTTTTCTTCTCTTCTTTTTCTTGTTTGGTCTTTCTGATACTTTTATTTAATACTCTATTAATTTCCTTTTACTCCTCAATAGGATTCTTTATTTTTACTTTTCTCTCTTCCTCATCCTCCATTGGTTAATAGTTAAATTCTATATATTTCCTTCTCTGCTTCTTTGCTTGTTTAATCATGAGCTTTATGAATCTTTAGATACTAGTCAACTTTATACTATTACTGGTGAATACCGTTCTGTTGTTAGTAGAGGTATGTATAGTTGCTGCATTTTGTGGCTATCTACTGTATGTAAAATTTAATTTATTACTAAAATTATTGATTTCTTTTCTCTAGCTACTTCTAATATGCTTCTTTTCTAATGTACTTCTTAGTACATTACTTATACTTAAAGTATGTCAATAACTACTTTGTCTTTGATATCATTGCTACCACTGATTTTATTCCTATTACCAAAGTTGCTATTAATTGGTTTGCTCTGTATGCCACTATCTACATTGACTTTGTGTCATTAGCAATATTGTAGCCCAGTTCTGGAGAAATGGTTCATGGGCCAAATACATGCAGTCTCCACTACCCCTCAAAAATGTAAGTGGTTGGATCTATGGACAGAAGCAAAGACCTATAGTTAGTCATCCTCAGAGTGCAACAATAAAAAGCAGGCACTAACTAAAAAGGTCCCCATACTATCAGCAAAGTCTTCAACAACCTGCAAATCTCAATATAAACAAAACCAAACAAAAATAATACAAGCCTGAGAAAACAAAGGAACAAAATGCCTACAAAATCTCCTAACCTAACTCTCACCATGTATCATCAAAAGACACACAGACAAATTTTTTGAAGTAACAAAGGAGATTAAAAAAACAACAACACGATGATAATGTCCTTAGTGAGCTCAAGAAAGATATAAGGAAATGGATAATGAACTTAAAAACTTAAAAGCAAAACAATCAGTGAGATTATAGAAGACACTACAAAAGGGTAGCTGAGGTAAACAAACAAACAAAAAAACAAAACAAAACATGAATAACCAGTTTAGCAAAGTCTTAGAGTCCATAAAAAGGTATAAAACAGAAATTCAGAAGATTAAAATTTCTGCTAACAGTGTGGGCAGCAGAAGTGACCAATGTGAGGACAGAGTGTCAGAACCAGAAGACAGAGCTATTGTTGGAAACAAATCATTTAGAGATACTTTAAGAAACAGAGAACATGAAAAATGAATCCAATATTTTCTATGTGAAGAAAAGAAGACTGTGAGATTAATTTAACTAGTGAAAAATTAGAAGACAGCACAAAAAACATAAAAATCTTTTTACAGAAATTATAGCAGAAAATTTTCCAAATATGGAGAAAGATTTTAGCATACAGACACGCAAGGCACATATCCAAGTAGCAGTGATCAGAAAAGAGCTTTCCATAGCACATTATAGATACAATCCCAGAAGACCAACCCAAGAACAGAATCTTAAAACCTGTTAGAGAATTTCGAGTAATCACTTATAAAGGCAAAGCTATTAAAATTATAGCAAGCTTCTCAACACAAAATTTAAAGGTCTGAAGAACTTGAAGTATAGTATTTAAAGCCCTAAAAGAAAACAATTTCCAACACAGACCAACATAGCTTGCAAAACTATCTTCCAAAATTTTTGGAGAAATAACATATTTCCATGACAAAAATTCAAGACCACTAAACCAGCACAACAAAAAGTTTTCAAGGATATACTAGAAAGAGATAATGAAACTAACAATACCAAAATGTCTAATAGGAATAACCAAGCAGGCTGAGCATTTAATTTCAAGGGGGTGGGGGAAAGAGAGTCAGCAACAGAAAAATAATGCAATGATAGGAATAAGTCAATACCTTTCAGTCATAATTCTCTATATGAATGGTCTCAATTTCTTGATAAAAAGACATAGACTGGCAGACTAGATCAAGAAACAAAATCCAACATGAAACACATTTATCCCCCCCCCCAAAAATATTCACCAACTAAAAGTAAAAGAATAGAAAACAATATTCCATGCAATAGAATGCTGAAAACAAGCAGACAAAATAGACAATTTTCAGACAAAGTAGACTTCAGGCCAAAACTGATCTGAAGAGACAAAGAAAGTCACTACATATTGGTTAAGGTAGAGAAAAACTGAAATTATCTCAAGCATATTGTCAGATCACAGAACAATGAAATTAGAAATCAATGGCAAAAGAAATCACAGAAAATATGCAAACTCATGGAAATTAACCAATAATCAATGAGTCCCAGAAAAAAAAAAAACAAGGAACAAATTAAACAGTTCCTAAAATCAAATGTTAATTCTAGCACAACATACCAGAACTTATGGGACACAATGAAAGCAGTCGTACGAAGGAAATTTATAGTTGTAAATGGTCACATCAGAAAAATAGAATGAGACCAAATAAATAACCTACGACACACCGCAAAGTACTAGTACTAGAAAACTACAAAAATCCAAATTCAAAGCTAGTACAAAGAAGGAAATTATAAAGATCTGAGTAGAAATTAATGAAACTGAGACTTAAAAAGAATCAGTGAATTGAAGAACTGGTTTTTTGAAACAATAAAAGAAATAGGTAAATCCTTAGTTAGAGAAATCCTTAGTGAATCTCTTTTACTTTACTTTTCTTTCTTTTCTTTTTTTTCCTTCTTTTTAAGACAGTGTCTCACTATGTATGCACTCCAGGCAAGCCTTGAACTGACTATTTGGCCAAGATAGCCTCAAAATCACAATAATTCTTTTACCTCAGCTTCCCAAGTGCTCAGATTATAGATGTGTGCCACCACATGCAGCAATAAAGTCTTAGCAAATATTACAATAAATAAATATATAAATACCCAAATCAGTGCAATTAGAAGTAAAAAAGATAAAATCAAACGAAATACCACCAAAATCCAGAAGATTATTAGCAACTTTATAAACCTATATTCCAATAAATTGGAGAATTTAGAAATAGAGTCCTACATACACATTAATTACTAGAATGAACCAAGAAAAAGAAATATTGAACCTAATAATCCAATAACAGGCAATGAAATTGAAGAAGTAATATAAAGCCTATCAAAGCAAAGCCCAGATCCCCATGGATTCACTCTTAAATTCTAAAAGAACTTCATGGAAAACCTATAACCAATATTCTTCAAACTCTAACAAAATGAAAGGGAAGGAGTACTCCCATAATCATCCCTAGAAGGCAGAATTACTCTAAGTCCAAAACCAGAAAATGATCTAACCAAAAAAGAGAACAACAGGCTAAGCTCTTTAATGAACATAAACATAAAAATATGCAACAAAAGAATTACTAACACAATGCAACAAATTATCACAAAGGTCATAGTCATAACCATGCAGGTTTCATCCCTGGGATGTAGGGTTGGTTTAACATATACAAATCAATAAATGTAATACACCACAAAAACAGAAACAAGAAAAAAAATCACATAATCATCTCAATAGATGAAGAAAAAGCTTTTGACAAAATTGAGAATCCATTCATGATAAAAATCCTGAAGAAAATACTTTTAGAAATACCTTATCTTAATTTGATAAAAGCCCTTTCTGAAAAACCTACTTCCAATATTATATTAAACGGGGAAAAAAACCTGAAAGCTTTCCCTCTAAAATTAGCAAAAAAGCAAGTCTATACACTAACATCACTCCTGTTTAATATAGCACTCAAAACATTAACCAGTAGAATTAGGTAAGAGAAAAATAAAAATGATATGTACAGGAAAAGGAGATATCAAATTATTCATTTCAAATGACATAATCCACTATATGAGACTTAAAAATTCCCCCAAAATACTCTTAAAATTCATAACCAAATTCAGCAATGTATCAGAATACAAAATTAACACACACAAAAAATCAATGCTATTCCTCTACATCAATGATGAACTCACTGAGGAAGGAATTAGGAAAACAATATCATTTGCAATAGCACTGAGAAAAATTAAATACTAGTAATTTGTCTAACCAAGGAAGTAAAAGGCCACTTCAACAAAAATTAATGTATTCTGATAAAGTAAATTAAAGCAGACACCAGAAAATGAAAAATTATCCATTCTTACTAGTTAGGCAGAACCAATATAGTCAAAATGGCTATATTCCAAAACTGACATACAGATTTAATTCAATCCCAATCAGAATACCAACATCATTCTTCACAGAAGAACAGAATAATACAATTCTATAATTCATAAGAAACCACAAGAGACCCATAGTAGCAAAACCAATATTGAGAAACATGAGTAAAGCAGAAGACATCACAGTCCTGTATTTCTTGTTATATTACAATGCAACTCTGGTAAAAACAGCATAGTACTGGCACAAAAACAGACATGAATCAGTGGAACAGAATAGAGGAGGCAGAAACAACCCCAGGCACATTCAGTTTTCCAATTTTTGATAAAGTGGCCAAAATACATTAAAATAACTAAAATTCTAATGGATCAGATATCTAAATGTCAAAACAGAAACACAACCTACTAGAAGATAAAATAGGTAAAATGCTTGAGACATAGGTACAGGCAAGGACTTTTGGAACAGAACTCCATTTGCACAAGAAGTAAAATCAAAAATCACCCAATGATACTATTTCAAAGTAAAAACCTGCAGAGCAAAGAAAACAAACAAAAAAAGTGAAGACACAAGCCTCAGAATGGGAGAAAACACGTTTTCAGCTATTCCTTGTACAAATGGCCAATAAATATATTTTAAAATGTTCATTATCTCTGGGCATTACAGAACTGCAAAATTGAAACAACACTGAAATTTCATCCTACTCCAGAAGAATGGCTATGATCAAGAAATCAAGTAATAACAAATGTTGGTGAGAGATTAGGGCAAAAGGAACCCTTTTACATCATTGGTAGGAATGCAAGTCAGTATAATCATTATGGAAATCAGTATTGATGTTCCTAAAGAATCTAAAACTAGAAATTCCATTGGACCCAACCATTTTCCATCTACATATCTTCCCCAGAGAGTTAAAGACATAATATTATAGTGATACATGCACACCAATGTTTATAGTAGCACAATTCTTAATGACTAAAACTTGGAAGTGGCTATATGTCCATAAACAGAAAAATGAATAAATAAAATGTGGTACTTATACACAATGGAGGATAAGTCCATAAAGAAGGATAAATTTAAGTCAATTGTAGGAAAATTGGTGCACCTTGAGACTATAATTTAAAGTGAAATAAATCACACAAGCTTAAATACGACCATGTGAGAAACTCAAAATATAAATAAAGAGTAAAATAAAAGATTGATGATAGGAAATAAATAGATCCTTTGAAAATGGGAAGAGAATCAAAAAAGTGAGGATGGGGAGAGGAAAAGTAGGGAAAAGGAATGAAAAAAGTTGAAACATGTTATGTACTTGCACTAACTCATTATTTACTGCAAGTAAGCCCTAATAAAAAGTGAAAAAAAGTCTAGCTAAAGTTATTACGTTTATACAAGTGAAATGAGGAGAAACTAGTCTGACCAACAACCTATTCATAGGTCAGATGCCTCCATCCTAGAGTGCTGGAGCTGATATTAATGGGCAAGTTTTCTGAGAATTACAGAGTTCAAACTCCTGCCACAGACTAAGCTGTTGAAGTATCTGTCAACTTTTCTGTTTATATGTATAGTAAGTCCACCAGTTGAGGTCAACAACTCCCATACAAATTTTGATAAAGTTTGATAGAACATTCAGCAGGACAAAGGAGTTCATTAAAGTTCTCACATTTGAGAGGCTGGTAATGGGAAAAATACACTCCAAATTCATGTTACATACACCACACCATGCATCACACACATAACAAAGTATTTGTGTTTGAAATCATTTCAAATTCAAACCTTTAATGTATACTGACTGAATATAAATACATGTTAACATCTCAGTAAAAAAGAAAAAAAACCTATGCCTCTATGTAAGGTGTGTGCCTTTTCACACACATCTGTGGATCACATTTCAATTAAGCATGCTTCACATTCATCTTCAGTATATTGAATGAGCAAAAAACCAATTGTCAATATATTGAATGTGCAAAAGACTAAGCATTAATTTGGTTTAGTCAAATGCTTGAAAAAATGAATTTTTTGGCCTTAATATTAGTACATCTACCTGCACTCACATAGTCAGTCCTTAATATATGTAGTTTCCAAATCTGCAGATTCAACAAAGGGCAGATTGAAATAATTTTTAAAAATATTTTCTATACTAAAATGTCCAGAAATTTTGTTACTCTTCTTTAAATAGTACAGTTTAATAAGTATTTACATTATACTACATTGTATTAGGTATTGTAAATAATCTATAGATATTTAAAATATGGGAGAGGATGTATGTAAAATTTTTACTTAAAAACTGAAACATTTTAAATAAGGGACTTACACATCTACAAGATTAGCATACAGGGAAGGTCTTGAAATCAATCTCATAAATACTAATGGTTAAATTCATATTTTTATTGGCATGTATGTATATTCATTTTATTAGGATCTGTAGTAAAATTCTTACAATGAAATGAATCTAAAATAAACAAAAATTTAAAATATCGATGTCATTTTATTTATTAATGTTACAAATCTTCTGCCTACCACTAAATATTTGGCAAAGATAGTGGTAATTGTTATTATTCATTATTTAAAATTTTTCATTTTGATATTTTGAAATATAGATGTGTATTTAATACTAAAGTTTTAAATTCAATTTATTTTGATACTTGTTTTATAATTATCTCCACTGTAGCACATACTTCCCAAAGACAAATGGTTCCAAATAGAAATTCCTGTTATGAATTAAATCAAGATACTAGTTTTTCAAACTCATCTCCAATTATGCAAAGATTTTTGTTAAAATTCACTTGTATTTGCATGTTGAGTATGTTCAGCTCACTTTCTTTTTGAGAATTTTATAAAGTCACTTGTCAATTCTGTGATGGCTATTTTAATTAAACCAAATACCATAATTCACAGAATAATTTAATTTAACTGTACATCTCATAGAAATACCTTGAAAACAAACACGTTCCTTGATGATCCCCGCACTGATTCTGGCATGCTGTGAATGTCCCCGGTTGCCCTAGAACACATTGTGCACTGCATATGACATATGTCCTCTGGATGGGCTCTTGACATAGGAAAGCGAGAAGACAGGGATGTCAGTTTTATATTAAATGTTATTACATTTTTATTTTTACATGCAATGTAAGTGAAAGTAAAATTTGAACTTTTTTTTTATACTTAAAGATATTACCTAGTTTTTCCAGGTGGATGCATCTCACTTTTAGGATCATGACATTAGACTTCAAGAGCCTACCAGATAAATAAATATCAAGTTCCCCCTTTATAAACATAGAAATCATTGTAAAGCATTAACTTTCTTCATTTTAGTGAGTTTAGGAAGGCTAAAAAATATAAAATAAGTATTTATTTAATATGTCCAATAAATGTATATATAAATCAAACATAACATTAGGTATTCCTATTAACTTAGTTGTCAACTTCAATTTCAGTGTCCATAACATAATAATAGAACCTAATTTCCAATTGATTACCAATGGAAGTGTTTCTTACAATAATTCTCAAATTTTTTGTATTTTGTACAGTTTATTAAGAAAGAAACACTAATTTTATCACCATACTTTATATTGTTTCTATTCTCAATATCATTAACATTATTATTAATTTGCATATGGTAAGGTGAGTCAAAATAATGTTTCCTCAAGTCTTTTAGTTAAAATTTAAATATTTTACTTCCTATTCATCTACACATTTTTTATCAAAAAAGAAAAACACACAGAACTCCTGCACATTAAATATTGAGTTCCTCTAAGTTATCTTCAATTGCTGCTGTGCTCACCTCTGACAATTTTTAATTAATTTTAAATGCCATCTAATAGCCATTGTCCAAACAAGTTCAGATGAATTAAGAGACACAATGCTCTATTACACAAAGAGTGGTCTGTGTAAACTCTCAAATTAAATTTACATTACAGTCAAATTTCATTTGATGTTTGCATTTTCTACCCTGTAGACAAGATGGTCTCAAAAGGCAGTAGAGGCTAAAGATGTGTTGGATAACTCTATAAGTACAGTCTCCAGACTCTTGTCATCTTAGCTGTCTAAATTACTTCAACAGGACACAAGGGAATTTAAAGGGGAGAAATGACATGACAAACAATTATATTCTAACACTCTATTTATAACAATGCCCTTTAAGATTATTGTTCCTCCAGACTGACATATCACTGTAATCCCAGGAATGAATCAGGGGATTTAGAGCAGATCACACACAGCTTGTAGGCAAAGAAAAAAAATATGAAGGAAGAACTGACATTCAGGAAATATAGAGTGACTCAAGGATAAATTCAGCTGGGATGAGCTTAATTTATCAATGTCAATAACAACGGTGAACACATCGCAAGAATACATGCATATTAATTGAAAATAATTCAGATTAAATCACTGCTATTTGACATTTTGAGATAGGCACTTTATCTTTTCAAGAAAAAGAGCACTATAAAATCTTTAATCTGAAAACACATCTTAATTGCATGTTATCACCTCCTAATTGCTTCCATATTATATTAAACATTTTACTAATTACTAGCCTGATCATGGTGTAAATAGCTTGAGGCAAGAGCTCATATCCAGCTGAAGACTACTGGGCACAAGAGAGCCAGGAGGAAGTTCAGCATTCAGTGGATTAATGGACTGGTGTCTTCTTCAGGGGCCATCAACCTTTAATTCATCTCTCTGGTGAGATGAAGAAACAATGGTCAAGATGAGAGCTGTTTTATGCAGCCGTCAAAGTCTAACATTATTCTTAGAAAAAGATGGTCTTTCTGAAATTACAGATAGGCTCTTTTACATGTGGCATGTGAGTTCCTGATCTTATGAAAAAAGCAGTTTCAGCAAAAGACAAAATTGTATCTATTTTTAACCTTGATTTCTGAGATTTTGTCAGGATAATATATCACAAAATTACAATTCCATATATATGGGATCTTTAGACAATACATGTGTAAAATGGTTTATGCCTATCTACTCACCTGTTCACTGATTTATCTAACAATTTAAAGTCCTTCCTCAGTATAATGAATAATTTACAATGGGAAAAAATGTTTAACCGAAGGACAAAAGTTTCTTTGAGAAAAAAATTAACCATAATAGTGACTAAATTTTCCATACCATCAAAAACATATGTGCTTAAAACGATAATAATAAACTTTAGTGACAACAAAATTTTTAAAAATTATTAAGGCAATAAAATGGTGTTTTTGACAGTATGCTTGGCAAAGGCTTTTCCCTTCCATTTTTCTTCTTATCCTCCTCTTCTTAAATATTAATGGCTAACTTTCTGCAGGAGAAATTTGAAAGACACAATAAAAATGGTCAAAATATTCCAAACTTTTTAATATACTCATTCCCTTCCAAGAATTTTTCTTGTAGAAATTATAAAGGAAGGATATGTTTTAGAAAGTTTTATATATTTATCATAGTGATATAAATTAGATTAGTTATAAAAACAATGATACAATAGCAAATTTTATTCATTGTGATAGTCGTGTGTGTTACTGACATTCCAGTTTTTTTTTTCCACAGGAACTTTGCATTTCTCTTTCCCTCTTGAAGTTTATGGTGATGTGACTTTTTAGGCAACCATTATTTATTCCTGTAATCCCAGCTCTACAGGAGCTGAAGTAAGAGGATTGAAAGTTCAAACCCAAATAGGGCAATTTAAGGAGTCTCTGTCTCAGAATAATAAAAAGTAGGAAGGCTGGAGATGCAGGTCAGTGGTATAGTCCCTGGATTTTGTCTTCAGTACAGGAAAAAAACTAATCAGGAAAACGAAGTTAATTTGAACCCTCCCTTATTTTCTCCAGTACAGTAGTTTGCTTTTCTCCTTTGTGTGTGTGTGTGTATGCACACATGTTGTGTTTGCATGTTGTGATGAAACCGTTACTTTCCATATAAACTTTTACTATGACTACGTTTCTATTTTCGCTGATACTGATCTGGGTGATTCAAAACATTTATTCACTAATAACTTTATAAAGATTTTTAAAGTGATTCTTTATTTTCTTTTTTAGTTTGATGACATTCTACATCTGGTCTATTGGCCTCAACATTAATATTGGTCATTTTTAATTATCCAGAAAAGGAGAAAATAATGAAAGAAACTACAAAACTCTGGAAGAAAATTATTCCCTTCTCTTTTCACTGAATATCATTTAAATAATCTTTTCCAAGTATTTTATTATTTTTATCTTTTTACAAACAGTTTAGGACTGTTTAAAAAATATTTCTTTTATCATTGGTCTCTTTGGCTGAGTTTTGTCTATAACATTTCTTAATGTAAGGGAGAGAAAAAATTACATTTCCTAAAATTTTAATATTTTTATCCCTTTGTAAACAATCTACTGTCTTTACCTATGTCCAAATGTATTCATGTACATCTCTAGTTTTAAAATATGGTTTCCTATAATTTTGTCACTTGTAAATTTAATCATCTATTTAAATATTTATTTGATTATTACTTTTATACCAC
>NW_004624730.1:25193625-25215712 GCF_000247695.1 Heterocephalus glaber | reverse complement strand
ACTGAATTTGGTTATTAAGTCTAGAAGACTTTTGGTGGAGTTCTTGGGGTCTTCTATATAGAGTATCATGTCATGTGCAAATACTGACAATTTGACTTATTTCCTATCTTTATTTCTCTTATTACTTTCTCTTGTCTAATTTCTGTGGCTAATGTTTCCAAGACTGTATTGAACAGGAGTTGTGAGAGTGGACATCCTTGTCTTGTTCCTGATTTTAGTGTGAAGGATTTCAGTTTTTGACTATTTAGTATGATATTGGTTTTTGGTTTTCCATAGATGGCTTTTATCAGTTTGAGGAGAGACCATCTATTCCAATTTTTTGTAGGGTTTTTATCATAAATATGTGTTGGATTTTGTCAAATGTTTTTTTTTTGCATCTATTGAGATGATCATATGGTATTTGCCCTTGTCTCTCTTGATATAGTATATTACATTTATTGATTTGCATATGTTGAACCATCCCTGCATCCCTGGGATGAATACCACTTGGTCCACAGAGATTTTATTTAGCAAGTAAAAGATCAAGACTAATCAACATTTGTCCAGAGTAAAGAATGAAATATATATATATATATATATATATATACACACACACACACATGGATACCATATGGTGTATATGCATATAAACAGTTTAATGTCTTATTAATTTAATATAAAATAATATAGGGTAAATATCAAGACTGCAACACAAGTTCTAACATGATGTTCCAATGATGAGTGAAAGTTCCAATGATGAAACTGGTTTAATTGATGATTCTCAGGAAATACAAATTGATATCCTGCTTGTAGCAGCACTTCCCCACATAGTCCTACAAGATTTTTCCAGAGTCTGCTAACTCTGCACTTCACTTGGTGCCTTATGAACATCCATATTATTGCCAGTTATTCACTTATTATGTTACTTCATGCTCAATATAAGGATCTTAGTCCTCCAGCCCTTTGTTGTAGAGGTTTATTTAGAAGAGCTTCTGATATTTTATTTTATCTCTTTTAACAATATAGCTGTTATGCCCCTTTGGAAAAGATGTGATGGAACACTAGTCCTGATTTCTGAAATGCCTTTCTTCAAGGACATCTAGATTTTTATAAACATAAATGGGAAAATGCAAAGTATAATCAAACATTACAGGGAATGTATAAATTAAAACAAATTTATTACAGGGAAAGACATATTGCCATTAATCCTCTTCAAAATACTGCCCCCTTGCTTTGAATACACTTATCCCACATCATTTTTGCACTTTCTGAAACAGTTCGGAGAGTCTTTTTACATGAGTATCAATAGTTGCCCTGTCATAGTTGCCTCAAGGTTCTGAATGGATGAAAATATTTACCTTTATTGTTATTTTGAGTTTGAGAAAGAGCCAGAAGTCACAGGGTGCCAGATCCAGTGAATAAGGTGGATGAGAAGACTGTAGTATTTTTATTTAACAGAAGTTATAGTAAATGTTTTGAATACATTCAGGACCTCAAAGCAGGCACAAAAGACACTCACTAAAAAAAAGACTTCCAGAACTGCTCCAAAAGCTGACAAGAAAGGTGGGATAAGTGTGTGCAAAGTAAGGGGGACTATTGTGAAGGGGATTAATGATAATGTGTCTTTTATATTAATAAATGTTTTTAAATTTTTTCTTTAAACATTACCAGTGTTTTTATCACATTTTGATAAGCATTAATCCATATAATACTAGGAATTAAGTATTAACAGACACGGTATAAACTTGTATCCTATTTCTTCTACTTATCTCAGAAAATTATAAAGCAAAACCAACAATTATAATGCTAAATCAACCAAAAAGCAAATGTATTGAAAGATTCTAGTGTATGTAGATGATAAAAAGAAGGAAGAAAAACAGAGAGTAATGGAAAGAATGTATTTGGAAGAATAGACATACCTTGACAAACAACAGGATTCTTGGAAGTCTTAAAATACCCTAAGTCTACAGGTGACTATAAACAATACTGAGGATAGTTCCTTTT
This sequence comes from Heterocephalus glaber, assembly GCF_000247695.1. The sequence continues at coordinate 25,213,729 of NW_004624730.1, read as the reverse complement.
TAGATTTCATAAAATCATGCTCTCCAAATAACTACAAAGATTCTAAAAATGTAAAGACATACAATGAACACCTGCCTAAAGAGGAACCTTGGAACTGTTAATCCTAAATAAGTACATTATAAATGTAGTTAAGAGTTTTTAGCTACACACTTATTTGAATTTGAAAATTCTACAGTTCAAATCTTGTTTTGTTTGAGAGCGAGCCTACGAAGGCAATTTTTCTATTGGTCCTCTTTCTTTGAAGGAAGAGCTCTTTATGGGATAATCCAAACAAGTGAGTAATCTAATTATTATTACAGAGATCTACTCAACAGTACTGCCTGTGATGACAGTATAGTTTTGTCTCCTTTCAGCTGTCTATGTTAGCAGTTCTGACCCAATCAAAGAACGTGCAGCCCATTGTTGTATGCAAGGTTAACATAATGATAATATATATGTCATGAATGTTACTATGTCAGGCAATAGGCTTTCTTTTGTGGGTGATTTAGAATTAACATAAATTTGTAATGTAAATATTATCTAACTTTACAGTGGAAAAAATTAGATGTTTAAGGAGGACATGTAAATTGGCCAAGGTCACACTGACAAAGGTGGTTTGCCTGAGCCCAACTAACTCCAAAGTTCTATGCTAAATAATTGTATTCTCTTTCACAGACATCCTGCAATTATTGCTAGATTATTTCAGTGACTGAAAATTACTACAGCACAAAACACCAAATGTGAAGGCAATAATGAAGTTTAGATTATTTTCTTTTGTATTAATTATATATCTTTTTTCTATTATTTCAACCATGTTTTTTAACAGAATTTTGAAATTAAGGAGATTTTACAGCTTTAAAAATTGACCCCATTTATATAAAACTATATTTGTTTCTTTGTTTCCATTTTAATCATTCTTTTTCAATTCTCTTCCTGTATCAAAGTTCCAAGCTTAGCAAAATTATATTTTGCCTAGCTTTTAATATGCTCTGTCCCATGAAAACTTTCCTTAAGTGTGCTGTCCAGATAGGACAACCTTTCAGCTAAAGTCTGGATTACTGAAGAACTAGGCAAAACTCATGCTTCTGACAATATAGACTTTTAGACTTTCCCAATTAACTAATGAAACCAAAGCATGTACTGGATTTTTGACGGACATTACAATTATGGATTCTTTTGAATATATGGGATACCAAATCATCACATATTTACATATTTATACTTGAAGATTGTTTTCTCCTCCAGTAATAAACCAAATCTCAAAATTTTTACTTTTACTTCAACTTTGTAATGCTGCTTCAATCTACTGAGAGTTTTTAAATATTAATTGTGCTACCTAACATGCTAGTGATTGTTTTCCATTGAGAGATATCCAAACATCCACAGAAATATTTTGTATATTCATATAAATTATTGACAAAATAATGTTAAGTTTGACTAACAAAAATACAAGAAATTAAAACAATTATTTTTATCTGAGGAAATATTGAGTGCTTTTTTATGTTTCAAGCAGTATTTTAAAACACTATTTATGCATTGTTTCATTCAACCTTCAAAACATCCTTGTGTGGTAGTGTTATACTTAATCATGAGAGATTATAGAGAATCGCCACCACTCTGAGCCAAATTTGAGTCCTTTATTGTCAGCCGGCATTCAAGAGTAGCTTGAGCCCAAAAGCTCTTGATGAGGAAAAGCAGCTTGTGGGGTTCTTTTAAGCAGCTCTTTTAGCTGGGGAGGCCTCAGGGAGAGGGGGAGTGCAAGCATAATTTTACGGAAGTAGAGCTTTGCTAAATTGAGGAGGTGGTCAGGGGAAGTTTGATACAGTTTAGTTGAAATGAAATATCACACAGGTCCAGAGTATCCTGTTTACAAGGTTGTAAAGATAACATATAATTGTAGACTGCAGAATGCGGCAGCCTGTCATGCATTAACTGAGGGAACTCCCAAGGGTGGAAGGGGGAGGCAAACACCCGGAATCACTGGACTCTACAAAAAATGGAGTCAGGTTGTCTATCACAGTAAGTCCTATTTTTGGGGGGTTTGTCAATTGGCATGAAATTTTTTTTAAAAAACAACCATTGTAGAGCGTACAATTCAGTATTGTTTAATGCATGCACAACGTTGTACACCCACTAACCCTCTCAAGTTTCAAAACTTTTTTATCACCTCAAAAGACTACTCCATATCCTTAAAATGTCATTCCTCAACTTCTTTTCCATTGTTTTCTAGAAACCACTAATTTCCTTTCTGTCTTCATGAATTTGCCAACTCTGAGTATTTTATTTAATAGGAATAATAAAATACTTGTAATTTTGTTTTAAATTCTTTTACTTAGATTAGTGTTTTTGAGATTCATCCAAGGTATAACATGTATAATTCTTTTTTTGTGGCTTGGTAAAATTCTGTTGCATGTATATTTATTTATACATTCATTTGTGATGGGTAACTGAGCTGAAGAACATGTTTATCATGAGTAATGCTGCTATGTATATTTTGATGCAAATTTCTGTATGAATTTCTATCTTTATTTCTCTTGTATATATGTCTAGAAGTAAAATTCCTGGATTATGTGGTAATTATATGCTTATCATTTTGGGGAATGGGTAAGTTGTTTTCCATAGTAGCTATGCCATTTTATATCCACAGTAGCAATACATAAGTTCCAATTTTATCTATCTTTTTTTTCTGTTTTTCTCTACATCTTTTTCAAGACTTATTTTTATTCTAGTAGGTATAAAGCAAATTTTCAAGGGGTTTTGATTTGCATTTCCTTAAGAAGCAATAAAATTGAACACATTTTCATATACTTTTTGACCATGTTTTTATCATCTTTGGAGAAATATCTATTTAAATTCATTTCCCATTTTTGTTTGAGTTTTTTTAGTGTTGTTGAGTAGTAAACATTTTTTATTTGTTCTAGGTATTAAATCCTTACCAGATATTGCAAATATTTTCCCTACCCTATAGGCTTTTATTTAACATTTTTTATAATGTTCTTTGACCTCAAAAAGTTTTCAGTTTTTCTGAGGTACAATTTATCTATTTTTTTATTATTTCCACTTCTGGTGTTAAAAACTAAGAATTTGTTGTCAAATCTGAGGATCTGTATATTTACTCATATGTCTTCTTTTAAACTTCATAGATTTAGCACATATGTTTTTGATACATTTAATTTTCATATATGGCACAAGAAAGAGATCAAACTTCATTCTTCTTGAGCCTTGGGTTGTAGCTTAGTGGTAGAGCAATTGCCTACCATTCAGAAGGCCATGTATTGATTCCCTGAACCATCGTACAAAAAGAAAAATACACACAAAAAACCCCCTCCATTCTTTGAAGTAGGTAAATCCTGTTTATTTAGCATTATTTTTTTATAGAAAGTACACTGTCCAAATAGAATACCACTTATGTTTTTGTCAAAACTAGTAATAGATTTCCATGTATTTCTGGAGTATCAATTCTGTCCCATTGACCTAAATATTTATCCTATACTAGTACCACAATGTTTTGATTATTGCAAATTTGTAATAAGTTTTGAAATTGAAAAGTATGTCTTTCAACTTTGTTTTTTGTATTTTAATATTACTTTGACATTCTGTGACCCTTTTAAATTCCATATTTTCTATAGAGTAGCAGACTTTCAAATTTAATTTCAAAAAAATGATCTTTGCAATATTAATAGGAATTGTTATATATATTATTATTTATATATATTATATTAAGGTAGCATTGACATTTTAAGAGTTTTAATCCATGAATATATAGTAATGTATTATTTAACTAGGTATTCCTTAAGTTATTTTGACAGTTTTTATACTTTCCTGTGTACAAATATTTAATTTCCTTAATTAAAGTTTTTCCTAGTTTTCTTATCATTTTGAATGCTATTTTAGATAGAATTTTCTTAGCATGACTTTTGGTTTGTTTATTCCTATTATATAGAAACACACCTGATTTTATAACCTATAACTTAGCTACATTTGTTTATTAGCTCTAATACTTTATCATCCTTTATTTGTAGTTTGACTTTCCATGGTTTCAGTTACCTATGGTCAAGGGTGGTTTCAAAATATCAAATGGAAAGATCTAGAAACAAAGAATTTATATGTTAAATATCATCTTCACAGTATATATTATTATCATTATTATATTTAATTATTATTTGTTAATTTCTTCATGTACCTAATTTATAAATTAAACTTTATCATGAGTATATATTTATTAAAACATAGCATGTATAGAATTTGGTACAGTCTGAATTTCAGGCATCCATTGGGGTTCTTGCCATGTATCCTCTGTGGATGGGGAAGAGGGGTGCAGTAATAATTTTGTGGGTTCTTTGGGATTTTCTTTGTATAGAATCATGTCACAGCAAATACAGTTGAAAAACAGTGACAAAAGCCAGAATTCTTGTTTTGTTTGATCATAGAAGCTAAGAATTTTGCCTTTCAGCACTGAATATATCAACTGTGGATCTTTCCTAAATATAAGTTTTTCATGTAAGTATTGCAGTTCTTTAAAAATTCCCTTCCATGCCTCATTTGTTGATTGTTTTTATTATGACAGGCTTGAAATTTTAATATTTTTCTTGTGTCTATAGAGATGATCATTTTTTCCTTTGTCATAATGTATACCTAAAATGTACCAATAAAGTTAATTTTAAGAAATATTTATATGGTATATTACATTAACAAATTTTCTCATATTGAAACATCTTTGCATTCCTGGAATAAGTTTAATTTGGTATGAAGTATAATCTTTCTAATGTAAGCCATATTTTAAAGTTTTGTTCAGAAATTTTGAGTCACTACCATTAGAGATATAAGTCTGTAGTTTTCTTGTGGTATGATTGACTGTATTTCATATTAAAGTATTGTGTTTAAATAATTGTGAGAAGTCATCAGTGCAGTCCTCTGGTTTTGAATTTTTCCTTTCTAAAGGTTTAGAATTATTGCTTTAATCTCTTGTTATATGCCTGTTTAGATTTTCTGTATCTTCTTTAGTCAGATTGGCAATAGGTGTATTTCTAAGAATTTTCCCGTTTTATCTGTATTGCTAAATTTGTTTGTCTCAGTCACTTTCTCATTGCTGGAAAAAAAAAATACTGGATACCCACCAGTTAAAGGAGGAATGGTTTATTTTAGCTCACAGTTTTCAGTCCATACTTGACTGCCTCATGATACAGTGGCATGACAGATGATCATGACATAAGAGATCAAAATCCAGAAAAGCAAATGGTAATTTCCATAATTCCATGTCTAGCACCTAGGGTAATCTGTGGTAAGATGCAAATTTCAAAGAGCTTGGGTGGTTCTGCCCCTATGGCACTGCTGGTGCTTGTACCTCTCACAACCTGCCTCTGAGGCCAGTTTGCTCCTTGCAACTTTCCTCAGATAATCCAGATTCCTGGCTTCCAACCTTCTGGGATCTCCACTATACTTTACACTTCACACTCACAGCTTTATACCCTGCTCCCTCATAATCACAATGCCTAGCCTACCAGACCTTCTGAAATCTGGGTGGGCATCCTTCCAGATACTACAACTCTTGGATTCTGTGTACACCTAAAACTAGTACCTTGTAGGTGACACCGAAGGTCTGCTGCCGCTGGACCAGTAGACAGGCTTCTATCTCTCTTGAATGAAAGGGTTGAGTGCCTGGATTGCTATATGCTGTGAGCCCAGGCCCAAGGAACAAATTCCCTAGGCCATCACTATTCTGAAACATGTTGCCCTGTAGTTCTTGGCATAAAGCGAAGTCTTTCAGTTTTACAATTCTGAGGCTAAAAAAGGTGGAGTCTTATTGATTTTGGTGATGCCCTAAGGCCATCTTTTCTATTGTCCTGTTCCATATTACTCGCATTTTTAATGCTAATCTTTTCAGAACCAAGTTCTGAAAAGCTCCACCCTTGCAAGCCACACATTCGCTGCTCAAAACTTTTTAAATCATTTGGCTGGGAGATTTGCTCTTGATTCTCAAGGTACAGCTGGCCAACATCCCCCAATGGTAGCCATGCCACTGCCTCAACATTAGACTGACTTGAAATTTCTTGCACCAGATTAGTTAGTCTACTGCCCTTAATCTCAGTGTCCCACAATGTGTCTGGAAAAGAGCAAAATACAGACAAATTTTTCTGTCAAAGCATAGCACACATGGCCTGGAGTCCAATCAGCAATGAAGTGTTTGCTCTTAACTGTAACCTCCTTCCTGAACCTGGTCTTTGCCAGATATTTTTCTATCTGCACTGTGGTCTTCTGAGTTCTGATCAGAATACCCCATTAAGCTTGGCTTATAGCATTCCAGGGTTGCATCTGCAGCCAGCATTTCTAAATATTTCAAAACTCTTCCTGTTAGGCAATTCCAAAGGCTTCTGAGCTACATGGTCACATGCAGTCACAGCAATGACCCCACAAAATCAGTCTTAGCTACTTTCTTGTTGCTGGAACAAAACAGGCTAAAGGAGGAAAGATTTATTTTAGCTCACAGTTTGTAGAGATTTCAGTTCATAGTCAGACAGCTCCAATGCACAGTGGCATGGCAGAGAGGCATGGCAGAGAAGAAATAGTTCATGATGTTGAAGACAAGAAGTGAGATATCTTTCTTCTTTCACTTTTTATTTCATCCTGGCTGCAAGCTTATTGGTTGGTGCCACTGACACCCAGGGTGGGTCTTCCCTCTCAGTAAGTCCATCATTCACACCCAGAGTTATGCCAAACCAATCAGTGGACTCATCTAGTATTACACATATATTATCCAGTCACTCTCAAAAGCCCCACCTATGAGTACCTGAGACTTTGAGGTGACATGTAGATATAAGCTATAGCATTACAATTTCAATCTGCTATGTTTGGATCTGGAATGTTGTGCAAAACACATGCATTAAGGGTTTCATACTCTACCTGTGGAACTATAAGGTGGTAATGGAACCTTTAGGAGATGGGTTCTAGCGGAAGGAAGTTAGATCACTGGAGATATACTCTTGAAGGCGAGAATGTGATACTAGATTCTTCCATTTCTCTTTGCTTCTGGCCTGCCATGAGGTGAGACTTCATCTGCCACATACCCAACTATGATGTACTGTGCTGTCACAGACCCAAAGCAGTAATGTCTAGCATCCATGGCTTGAATTGTCTTAAACTGTGAGCAATAATAAGCCATTTTCTTTATAAATTTGATTTTCTCAAGTATTTTTTCAGAGCAATAGTAAGTTAACAAAAATAGCTTTTCAATTTCTATAAGATTGGGAATAAAGCTCTTGCTTTTGATTTTTATTTTAATGATTTTCATATTCTCTCTTTTTAGGTTTGGTAAGGGTTTGTCAATTTCACTGACTTTCAAAAAATCTACTTTTGGATTTTTTTGGGTTACTGATGTTGAGATTATATCTTCACCCAGTAAGATAAGTAAAATTCAGGAGTAACTGTTGGATGCTTGTTAGAGAAATTAACGTTTGGAGAATATCAATTTTGCAGCTGTAAAATCTGAGTCAATTACTTCAATAACTGGTATAACATCTTTGTTAGTTTGTAAGTAGTGATTTTCTTCTCCTATTTAAGTACCCATCAGCCTCTTTACAACTGTCAATAGGTTGGAAGATAGTTAAACATGTTAATGAAGCTGAGATATTATAATTAGGTGTACATTGTTATTAAGGAAAGGCCTTAGAGTCTGATGGTGTCAGGGAGATAGTATAAAAACTGTAGCTTTTGCCAGCTCTCTCTAGTAATTTACTCAGAATGATATTGTTCCCTTGGATTCCACTCCTTTGCCAGAGGTAGATAAAAGTATTCTAAATATGTGTGAGGCTTATAAAACACACAAAAAAAGAAGACTCAAACACTTCAAAGCGGACACAAATAAGAAACCAAGCCAGCTGGTAAAGCCAACTAGAAAGTGTATTGATGTATATTTCTTGGTTTCCTTCCAATGAGAGTTCTATTTTGTTATCTTAGGTCTGTGGTTGTTGGATGTCTCCCAGCTGTCACTCTGAAATGGAGATGGGCAATCCAGGAAGCTCAGTCCCAAATTACCCACAAAGCAAATAAGATTAGAATCAAACCTTTTAGGAAGCCGAGAAAAACAAAAATGAAGAATCAGATTAAAATATGTACTTTTCATTTCAATAGGACTTTGTTTTTCTGACTTCCACTGGGGCAGATGTGTTGAATTTCTGAAGAGGGTATTCATCTGATGCATTATCCAAAATATCTATAAGTCAAATTATAATTTTAGAAGATGTCAAAATCATAAGTGCTCTTCAAAGAATTACAGTCTCCATCTTTTATGAAAAAAAATCTCTGGTTTGAAGTTTTGATTATTACTGCCTACAATTTTACAAACTTTTAGAAGTTAAACATTTCTAATTTATTCACTAAGATATTTTTCAAAACAAATTTTAAAAAACAGCATGTTTATGTTCTTTTCTCATCTGTGTTGCTTTCTATTTAATTTTTTGCCTTTCACCATTCATTAATATGTCCAGTAAAACAAGAAAATGAAACAAAATAATGCTTCTAAAATGTAAGGACTTTTCAAAACATTCTAGGAAAGAAAAGTTTTAAGAGATAGTATTACTTTATTTGCTCGTGCTGGCCTGAAGCTCCTGGGCTCAAGCAATTGACTTACTTTAGCGACCTACCTTAGCCTCCCATAGTAGCTGGGACTACAGGTGCATGTCACTACACACAGACCTGTGAATGAAATTTTAGGGTTAGGTTTTTTCCCTTTCGTGTGTGTATGTGTGTGTGTGTGTGTGAGAGAGAGAGAGAGAGAGAGAAAGAGAGAGAGAGAAAGAGAGAAAGGAGAGAGACAGAGAGAGACAAAGAGAGAGACAGAGAGAGAGGATGTGTGTGTGTGTGTGTGTGATGAGGTTTGGACACAAGCTCTTATGAATACTGAGCAAGGACTTCTAATACTGAGATACATCCCTAAATCCAGAAATTTTAGAACAGGAAAGATATTTATTGAATATTAAGTCAAACTTATTAAGTTTGTTGATGAAAAAACTCAAGTATCGAAATGTTAAGACTTGGTCAAGGTCAGTCAAATTTCCAATGGCTTAGTCAGGATAAAAAAAAATTGATTTCAGGTCTCCCAGACAAGGGAAGTTTCTGCTTATCCTCAATTGTATTCATTTTCATTTTATGTCTTATACAACTTAAATATCCATAATTGATAGTTTATCTATTTTGCTCTTTTATCTATAGTTTATCTCAGTGATGATATAATTTCCATAAAAAACTAATTTCAACATTTATATCACTTAAATAAACACTTTTAAGACAAGTTAATTCTTTTAAATTTATTCTATTTTCCCTAAAGTACAATGACTTATTCACCTTTATTTTGAATTAATGATATAATGCATTATCTGTCATTTATGTTCTGCTAACTTTCAAAGAAAATATAAGATAATTGATGATATTAAATATACATATAATAAAATAGCAAACCAATAGATTATAAAAATAATAGACAATCCAAGTAGTAAAGGAAAAATGTAGAAATAATTATGCTAGAAGGAATTAATCTTTTGGAAGTTATCCAAAGAAAATTTCAATATGATTTTCCAGAGCTTCAAGAAGGAAGCAAGAAACACATGATTTTAAGAGACATAATTTGACAAAAAAGAGTGTGTCTCCTTTTATTTTGTCTTACAAAAGTTGAGTTTTATGATTTTCCCTTTTCTTTTATCTATTTTTAACATAAATCTCACAAGAGGAATAATCATATGAATCATAGAGCATATGGCATGTTGTCTTTTTGTCATTGTATTATTTTATTGCTCACTTATATTTCAGATTGTTAATATTTCCTATATAGATACTATATGCAATGTGTAGTATAATTTTAAAATCAAATTATTGCATATAATCTGTAAAGGAATTTTGAGAGGAGTCATGATAATAAGATATTGATTTGTAATTTTCTGATGCTGTATGATGATTAGAATGTATGTCACAAAGAATAATTAGATTACATAATATTGACTACAAAGGCATAAGTAAAATACACAGTTTTTTTAACAAACAAAAGATATTTTTCTGTCTAAACATATTATAAAACTTGTTAGCTCTTTAAAAGTAGGAAGAAACTTTTTCATTAATAGTTTAATATTTGCAACTTTCTCTATGTTAACACATTCAGGTCATTTATTATAAAATGGAGAAAATGACTTTGTATAACCTTTTGTACAACAAAAATCTGTTCACACATTTTTTCCCAAAAGTTTAAAACCAATTGGCACTGTGACACAAAATGAAGGATATTAAAAGTTATTTTTTAAACTGTTACCCAGAAAGAGTTTCTGGTTCCAGAACCCGAATTTTCCAAACTTTTGTATGAGCAAAACTCTTTGTCAGTCTCTCACATGCTGTTTTATAATTGCCTTTTAATCAGAATACAGCTAGGCAGTTTTCATTCTCACTACTTTGTCAAACATTTTACAGTTTCTTTCTTTCCATTTATTACCTCACTCTTGAAATGCAACCCCTTCATAACTCCCATCACTACCAGCACTGCTCTCCTTCAGGCCTCCGAGGCCCTCTTATAAAGTATTTTGCCAAGTTCCAGTACTGCCCTTGATTATGCTGATTCCCTGATCTCTGGGTTTTCTCGATGCTTCCCCTTCATAACAACTCTTCTCTGTCTCCATTCATGATTTTTTTCTTGTTTACTGCTGCCTTCCTGTTTTGGAGGTTCACATTTTCATTCTTTATACCTGAGATTTTAGCTTAGCAATTAAAAAAAAAATCATCCAATTCTGTGACTTTTCCTTCTTTTCTGATTATGTCTAAATATAGAATCCATTCATGAACCACTGCTTTTTATTTGCTTCTATTCTCAGCAGCTTACAAGTTCACATAAGGAGTCCACATACACAATCATCCATCAAGAAAATTACCTCTGTCCCTCCAAAGCAAATATCCCTTTTCAGTTCCTTCATTTCAGTCAGATGTATGAGGATTATCAACTTTTTAAACTGCAAAGCCCATATCATGGTTTTTTTCTTCATCTCCTGTATAAAACACAATTGAATTGTCATCAATTCCTTTCAAATGTATCAGAAATAAGAAAATTCATATTTAATTGTGAGAGTTAGGCTTAATTGCTCACTTGCTGATTAGCGAATACTGACAAGGTGATTGGGTCATGGGGCTTTATGCTTATCAGTTAATCCACTCAAGTTCATAGCTGAATGTGCTGTTGTGAGTTAGAGCCCAGTTGGAGGTGGATCACAGGGAATATAACTTTAGAAAGTATATGGCTCATTGGTGATTTTTTTCCCAGGTACCGTGACGTGAGCAGCTTTGTTCTACCACACCATTCCACCATGATGTTTCTGCCTTGCAGCCAAATGATCATGGCCTGAATAGTTTGAAACTCTGAGCCAAAATAAATTTCAGGTCCTTAATATGTGGTTGTTAGGTATTTTGTCCCATTGAAAGGAAAGTGACTAATACAGAAAATTGCTACTGACAGTAGTTTGATCGCTGTAACTATACCTGACCATGTGGTTCAGAACCCTTGAAACTAGTTTGTGGGAGAGTTTGAAAAGGTTTGGGAAAGTGGACTAGAAGATCACTGAAATGATGTAAGTAGAATCTGATTTGTGATTCTGGTTAGGGTTTGGAAAATCAGAACGCTGAAAGGAATATGGAGAGTAAAGGATAGGCCTATGAGGTTTTATTTGGGAAGGAGGATTCTATTGGGGATTAGGTTAAAGGCCAAACCTATTACACTATAGCCAGACATTTGCTTACACTTTGCCAATATTCTGGGGGAGGCTGTGTTTAAAGGGTAAGGGCTAATTATCAGGAAGATGGAATTTCAAAGCAGCCAAGCATCCAGATTTTCGCATAGGCACTTCTGCCTGTTTTTAGCCAGAATTATGTTCAGAATCAGGAGCAGAAAGCAGATGAGAGGGATTTGAAAAACTTAAATTTGGCACAAAAACAACCAGTAAAAATATGGAGGCAAAGGGATTACACTTGCTGAAGAGATTAGTGCCATAAAAAAGACACAAAGTACTTCTAATCAGTGCTAGAAGACACTCTGAGGACATCTCAGGGATCCATAAGACTATACCTATCACAGGCTCAGGGTGCAAAAATGCAAACCATTCATTTGAGAAGAGAGTCCCTAGCATCCCTGATAAAGAGGTGTTACCTAAGAAATTGGGTCCTCAGAATTGAGTTCACCATGATCAGCTATTACACACAGAAAGACCACTCTAGGCATAGTCCAGGGGTGTCTAGATACTATTCAACCTGGTGGCATACGTTGGCATTCTCCACATGGCGATGGTTTTAGTAGCATAAAAAATGCAAGAGTTTTGGTATCAAAAAGACTTACACCCAGATTTCATAAGAAGGCCTGAAGAACATGCCAGCAGCCCCAGAGGGGGCATTGCATAAAGCTGTAGGAAGGAAGTCAAAGTTACAGTGAATACCCCAGGAAGTTGGATATTCCAGGAACATGGAACATGTGCCAGGGAGGATACAGGTAGCAAGTAGAGAAGTAGAGCCACTCCATGAGGGAGGCCACGTGGGCTAAAACCAACAAGGTGGTAATAGTAGAGCCACCCAAACACTCTGGAACTCACTGCTTTTTACCACACCACCATTTGCCTTGGATACCAGATCTGGATTCAAGGGGTTTAATGTTTTCTGTGTTACACTGGTTACACAGTATTCTTTTCTATTCCCCTATTCCTCATTTTGAAATGTGAATGTTTAATCTATAGCATTGTACTTTGGAATGTAATTGTGCCAAAAATGACAGGTAACAAGTTTTTTTGGCTGGAAAGGGTAATAAGTCATGGAAAGGGTAGGTGACAAAACTGACACCTGCAAGTTCCAGTTTTTGCTTTGAGAACCAAATAAATGATGCATACCAGGACAAAACTTTCATATCAAAATGCACTGAGTGGGAAATTTGATGAGTTTTAAAGCAGTTGAGCACCAAGATATGTATATAACTTGCTTTTTGAACTTTGTAGATGTTCAAAGCTATGAATTTGCCTTGAATCTCAAAGGAGACTGACTTTTACTTTTGAGAAATCCTAGAACTGTTTAGACTTTATTAGTGAATTTTCAGTTTACACAGAACAGTTACATAACATTAGGTGGAATTATGACCTTATTATTATCTGTATTTGGTAATGAAGTATGGTTTAAGGAGATATATTTGGGTGTCAAGTTGACAAGGGCTAGAATATAATGGTTCGGCTTAATTGTTAGACTGACTGAAGTCAACTCCTGAAGAAGTGATTTGATCATAGGGATCCTATACTCATCAGTGGTTTAAACCACTAATAGTCATAGTGGAATATACTGTTAGAAAATGAGGCCCAGTTGGAAGTGATTCACTCTGGCTTTCTTTCAGAAGGTTTGTCTCTCATTGGCACTCTTTTCCTGTGCTCTGCTTCTTGGTTTCCATGAAGTAACCAACTTTGCTCTATCGTCCCCTTCTACCATGACTTTTCTGCATATAAGACCTCTGATTGTGGGCAATCCCCTCTGAAAATATGAGCCAAATGTTTACTGGCTCTCCTCCTTAAGTTGTGAGTATCAGGTATTTTGTCCCAGTGACAAAAAAAATAACTAATACAATAATTTTACCAAATTGCACTTGAAAACAGAATTCACTTCTAAAAAATAATAAAAACTGGTTTACTAACTTCCTAGTCAACTAGCCCATTTTTGCACTTACTTATGTCTCTATTCATATTCCCATAGAAGTATTTTTCCCTGTATACAATCTCATAATCTGTCTACCCCATTTTTCATTTCGTATTCTCATATATTAATATGTGGAGAAAATTAAAACAGGAAATCATTAAAGAAATAATGACTCAGACCCTCTTAGCCATTGTCACAATTTACTAATCAAAGACTGGACATTGGAGCCATACATATATTTAAATAATGTTAGCTAAGAAAGCTTAAATATTCTTATTTGCAAATCAGTGGATTTTTTGGTGTCATTCCTCTCACCAGAATAGCATATATTTATCTATATCTATTAGGAATGTTTGTGGCAATAAGCAATAAATGGAGTCTTAGAAAACTAAGGGTTAGTTTTTACATAGCAACAAATCCAGAGATGAACAGTTGCTGGTGCTGGTTTTATGTCTGAATGAAAGGACCCCTGACTTTAGCATTCAATCATATCTATATTCCAACAAGAACAGGCAAAGTGGAGAAGATATCCAGAAAAAAATTAGTCTTCTTAGAAATCACACAGCTGATTTTCACTTACATGTGTTCCTACAGAATAATCTCTCTTCCTTTATGGGAGATACCGGGGCTTGAAGCAAGCGTATTTTCACTGAGCTAAATCTCCAGGTCTTTTTTTTTTTTTTTTTTTTGGTACTGGGGATCAAACTCAGGACCTTGTGCTTGCGAGGCAGGTGGCGGAACCACTGAGCGGAATCCCTAGCCCCAGGGTTTTTTAAAAAGATTTTCTTTTCTTTTAAATTTTATGAGAAATTAAAACAAAATTTCATAACCAAATAATAGTGAATAATAATAGTTAATACACTGTATATCATTATCTTCACAGTAGTTATTCAAAGACAAAAATATTCTCTCCTACAAGGAAGAAACAAACAGATGATAGCCCAAAACTTTGTTTTCAACGAAGTATGAAAAAATAGTAGTACAAATGAAGTGAATTAGCAGATATATTAAAATATTCTTGCTATAGTGCAAAAGGTAATTTAGGGAATTATTTGAACTTCTCCTGACTTCCTATTTATCTGTCTTCTATTTTGCCCTTTTGTTACCCAGGATTACATTGCTCTTCTGGGTCACTTCTGGTTCTATATAAACTTCAAGACTGTTTTCTCTACATCTGTAAAAAATGCCATTGGTATTTTGATTAGGATTTCAGTAAATCTGTATATCAATTTTGGAAATATAGCCATTTTGATTATATTAATTCTGCCTATCTAGGAACAGAGGACAACTTTACATATTCTAATGTCTTCATTGAGTTCATTTTTCAAAAAGATGTAGTTTTCATCTTAAAGGCCTTTCACTTTCTTGGCTACATTAATACCAAAGTACTTTTTTGGGGGTATGATGTTCTGAATTGTATTGTTTTCCTAATTTCTTTTTCAGTGAGTTCATTGTTAGTGTATAGTAATGCAATTGATTCTTGTGTTTATTTTGTATCATGC
The DNA here is from genome assembly GCF_000247695.1 of Heterocephalus glaber. The sequence continues at coordinate 25,198,565 of NW_004624730.1, read as the reverse complement.
TACTTTGGTGAATTTAGTTATCAATTCTAGGAGACCTTTAGCCTTGTAAGTAAAGGATCATATCATCTGCAAATAAGGATAGTTTTACTTCATCATTTTCTATACACATGCCTTTTTAATTTCTTTTCTTGCCTGATCTGGCTAATGTTTCAAGGACTAATTGAACTGGAGTAATGATAATGGACATCTTTGTCTTGTTCCTGATCTTGGAGTAAAGACTCAGTTTTTCATTATTTAATATGATGTTATCAGTAGGTTAGTTACCTGTATTAGTTACCTGTATTCTTCAGGGGTTTTTTTTGTTTTTCATGAATGGACGTTGGATTTTGTCAAAGGCTTTTTCTGGATCTATTGAAATGATCATGTAATTTTTTTCCCTTGCTTCTTTTTATGTGATGAATTAATTACGTTTATTGATTTCCATATGTTCAACTATCCTTGCATGAAGGATGAAGCCACTTGGTCAGGCTGTATGATCTTTTTGATAATATGTTGTATTCTGTTTTCCAGTATCTTATTAAGGGTTTCTGTGTCTGTGTTCATTGGCCTGTAGTTCTCTTTTTTTGGTTAGACACTTATTTGATTTTGAGGTCAGAACAATGTTAGCTTCTGAGGATAATTTTGAAAATACTCCTCTCAGTTTCACTAAAGAGTTTGAGGAGTATTTATGCCCTGAAGTTCTGGTAGAACTTGGCTGCGAATCCATCAGGTCCTGGACTTTTCTTAGTTGGTAGTGTTTTTATTATTGCTTCAATTTAATTTCCTGTTATTGGATTTTTCAAGTGTCCTTGGTTTAGTTTTGGCAATTCATATATATCTAGGAATCTCTTCTTTCTTTTGAAATCTCCAATTTTCTGGCATATATGTTTGTGAAGTACTTGCTAAAAATTTTGTTGATTCTGGTCTTATTTGTAATGGTTTCACCTTTTTCATTTTTAATTGTGTTGATTTCCTTTTTTGTTTTTGGTAAGATTACCTAAGGGTCTGTCTCTTTTGTTGATTCAAAGAACCATTTCTTCAGTTAATTAATTGTTTGTAGTGCTTTTTAGTCTCTATTTCATTGATTTCTGATCTTTGCAATTGATCTTTGCAGTTTCCCTCCCTGTACTAACTTTGGATTTTTCTTGTTTTTCTGAAACCTTGAGATGCATCATTAGGTTATTTATTTGAGCTCATTCTGTTTTTCTGGTGTGGGTATTCACAGCTAAAAACTTCCCTCATACATCTGCTTTCATTGTGTCCCATAAGTTGTGGTATGTTGTACTGGCATTATCATTTAATTCTAAGAACTGTCTTATTTCTTCTTTAACTTCCTCTGTGACCTATTGATTATTCAATAGTGTGTTGTTTAATTTTCATACATTTGCATAGTTTCTCTGGTTTCTTTTGCTATTGATTTCTAGTTTCTTTGCACTGTGATCTGAAAATATGTATGGTAAAATTCTAATTTTGTGCTTTATTAGCTAGTAGGTGGTCTATTTAGGAAAAAGTACCATGTGCAGTCAAAAAGAATATGTATCCTCTTGTTATGTGGAATATTTTGTATATATTTATTAAGTCCATTTGTTCAAAGATTTGGTTCAACTCTGATATTTCTTTGATAATTGTTTATTTAGTTGATCTATTTGTGATAGTAGGGTTTTGAGGTCCACCACTATAATTGTATTGATGTTTATCTGATGTTCTATGTCTATCAGGTTTCATTTTATGAAGTTGGATGCACCATGGTTTGGTGCATATATACACCTATTTATAATTGTTATTTCTTCCTATTGACTAATTCCATTAAGCAATATGTAATGTCCTTCTTTGTCTCTTTTGACTAGCTTTGGCTTAGGTCCACTTTTTCTTAAAACACATTAGCCACTCCTGCTTGTTTTCAGGTTCCCATTCCATGGAATATAGTTTTCTGCCCTTTGACTTTTTAGTCTGTGAATTTCTTTTTCTGCTAAATGTGTTTCTTTTATAGAGGATACCCTTGGATTTTGTTTCTTGATCCATTCTGCTAATGTGACTATTTTGATTAATGAGTTGAGTCTAATTGCATTGATAATTGTAATTAATATATATTGCCTTATTCCTGTCACTGTATTATTTTCCTTTTGCTCTTCTGCTTTTTACCATTTTACTTTATAGGTGGACCTACATGCTGCATTCATTTTATTGGACCTTTTGTCATGGTTAGCTTCATTGTCTCCTTTGAGGATATCCTTGAGAATTTTTTGGAGTGCTGGTTTGATGGTCATAAACTGCTTTAGGTTCTCTTTATCATAGAAATGTCTTATTTCTCCATCAATTTTGAAAAATAATTTTTCAGTATGGGAGGGAAGTTGTTTTCTTTTAGCTATTTAAATACCTCATTCCATGGTCTCCTTGTCTCTAACATTTATGTGAAGTTTCTTGCAATTCTGATAGATTTTCCTTTATAAGTGATTCTTAACTTTTCTCTAGCAGCCTTTAAAATTCTGTTGTGTTGTATTTCTTGTATTTTAATTAATATGTGGCATAGATTTTTTTTTCTGATCATTGTCATTCAGGGTTCTATATGCCTAGTTATCTCTATGTTAAGTTCTTTTTCCTGGTCTAGAAACTTTTCTGCTATTGCTTGTATAAACAGCTTTTTTTATGGCCTTTGTGCTGTCTTCTAATTTTTCATTAATTTCTCTTACTCTTATTTTAGTCTTCTCTGAGTAATGTAAGTAGTTCTTGGATTTATTTTTCATGTTCTCTTATTGTTTCTAAGGTATTTCTCATTAATTGATCATTGAGTATAGCCATGACCAGTAGATTTGACTCTGTCTTCACATGAGTTATTTCTACTGCCCATACTTTCAATCTTATTTTGAGTTTTCTGGATTTCTGTTTAGATTTTTTTGTCAATTTTCATATTTTCCATGCTGGGTATTCACGTGTTGCATCTTTTTCTTTAGCTCTAGTAGATTGTTTTTAGTGTCTTCTCTAGACTTGTTGATCCTTTGTTTCATTAGGGTAATTATCTTTTTAGTTGAATCTTTAAAATGGCCACACACCTTGCTGATGTATTTTATTTTATTTTTTTTACCCTTTTAGACCATTCTATGGTGTGGCTTACAATTTCCTTCCCCATAATACATCCTCAAACTGGTTTGGGGGTGGTTGGGAATTTTTTGGAGGCATTTTGTTTCCTTATCTTTTCGTGTTTCTATGTTTCCTTTGTTTATTTTTGTTCTAGAGTTTTTTACTTCCTTGGGGCCTGCCCCTTGGGAATGTGCCACAGTACTGTTTACGACCCACAGGCAATCCAGTATTAGCATACAGAAAAATCCAATTAAGCAACCAATATGTTACCTTGGCTATATTAGTTAAGCCAGTACAACAATGGCATCAAATGTCAACTGGATATTGACAAACCTTAACAACAACTTGTGAACTATCCTTAACCAGCAAAAAGAGGTGTGTTATTTTAGCAAATAACTTAGGCCACCCATCTAATAACTACTAATTTCTGTGGGATACAGGCAGTAGTGCAAGAATTCAAGCATACCAATAGATTAAATGCCTTCTCCTTCAGGATCCCCCTCTGAAGATGACATCCACCAACTCTGGTTTTCCACAACAGAATACAGCTTCTGTGATCTTACTAGCCCATGTCTGGACCTCCAATTGGCTGCCAGGAGATCCCTGTTTAGCTGTTACCTTCTCCAAGCCTGTCTCGCTGGCAGTCTGTCATCTGGTCTCTGTAGTGGGGTGATAGTTCAGTCCTTCAGTAAAACTTCTACTGGGTGTGTTGCTTATCACAAACATTTACATTATAGGATTAATGTTTTAATACCCTAATATTTTACACTTTACGTTTCCTCAAAATTTCAATGTGCATTGAGTGCAGACACTATTTTATATTGCCCTTTTCTGTCTGCACAGAACAGTGCACTGTGAGACATGTACAGTTACCCATACAATTTGATGTGTTCTATTCAGGCATATTCAAACCTGAAATCAGGAACCACTAAATTCTTATTGTGTAATCCTAATGAAGAGAATTTAAATTTTTGTTTCTTGATTATACATGTATAAAAAATTAATAAGTTACAAGGAAAATATAAAAATTTAATATAATAAAATACATGGAACCTGGTATGTGCCTATTCCACATTATCTTTCTTTATATATGCCTGATTATATTTGATAATACAAAATATTTAAAATTTCTACATAATGCAATATGCACTATGAGCCAAAGAATCAAAGCTTTAAAAACAAATTTCCATAGAACTTGTTACATGAGAAGAGAAACACACTCTTAAAATAAAAGGTATTCCAGCTTCACTTACTACTTCATTCAAGACTATTAAATGTACTCCCTGATTATACTGATAGTAGACATCTAGATAGCCATATAGCAATCTTTAAAGATAATATCTTTCCATCTTTATAGTTTTGTTACAATGAAATCAAAGTGACTATATCAATTAGTTTCCCATTGCTGACAAAATACCCAACTCTCACAAATTAAAAGATGAGAGGTTTATTTGACTCACAGTTTTAGTGAAGAGTTGGCTGGCTTTAAGCAGAAATGTCATGGAAGATGGGAATAGCAAAGTAAAAGTGCTAAATTCATGGCAGGCATGAGGCACAGAGAGAGACTAGAGAAGCATCAGTTAAGAAAGCACCCTTCTAGGTCACACATCCAAACAGCATAGTCAGCTATGACCTCATCAATGGACTAATCCATTGAAGACTATACAGCACCCATGCTCCAATCATCTTCCAAGCACTTGATAGTTTTGAAGGACATTTTAGATCTGAACCATAGTGGAAGACTATCTGGAAGGTATATATGCCAAGAAAATCCACTTTTATTCACAGGACATGTTTATCGGGGACATTGATAAAGATTTTGATTTCATGAGACACCTAATTTTTGCTCTAAGTTTCTTTTTAGTTTTGTCTCTATTTAAAAA
>NW_004624730.1:25168500-25188146 GCF_000247695.1 Heterocephalus glaber | reverse complement strand
ATAGAAATAAAATCTTTGTAAATAGGGAAGGGTGGAGGGCGTGAAGGGAGGGCTAGGAATGGGGAAAAAATAAGAACCAAGATGCATTATGTAAAAGTACAATTCCCAATGAGAAATGTAATTGTGTTGTATACCTACAATGTACCAATGAAAGAATTTAAGAAAAAAAATTAAACTATTAATAGTTACATTTAAGTTATATTCTTACAAGGTAAATAAAAATACCAATTATTTTTCAAAGTTTTATTATAGCATTATTTAAATATACATGAAGGTAGATAAAAATGTTACAGTGACCAATGAATAATGCTTTTATTATCCCGCACCCAAAACTGAACAGATCATGAATAAATGTCGTGCTTCTTATCTATTGCTGGAAATGTAAGAAATGAGGGTGGCAAGAAGGAAGAAGATAAATGTAACACAGAAAACAAAATCTAACGGCTTTAAACAAGTATCTATGGTTTAATTTTCTGTGAGTTAGAAATTTAGGAGTAGCATAGTCATGTGGTTCTGACTGAGAGTCATTCACAAGGTTGCAGACAAAAAGCTGTTTGAGTCTCAGCTGTCTGCAGGATGCTAGGATTGGAAGCTTCAGTCCTGTGGTGTCATTTTTAGGTGGCCATTGGCAAGAGGTCTCAGTACCTCAGAGGCTGTGGGCAGGCACTTAGTTCTCAGTGCTGTCCACTGCTTCCCACAGAGAAAAGATTTGTGAAAAGGGACAGAGAGGAAGCCATCAAGACTATTATGAACTTACTTTTGAAAATTGTACACTGTTGTGTCTTCCACATTCTATTAGTAGTTCATTAGTAGTAAGTCATTACACAGTTTACACTCAAAGGGAAAAGAATCCATCTCTACTTTTTGAAAGGAAGAATATTGAATAATTTTTGGCAGTTTTAAATCACCACAACATTTCTACCCACTTTTCACTTACATTACATCATTCAATCAATAAATACTCCTGTATACATTCTTTTTTTTTTTTTTTGGAATTGGAGATTGAACTCAGGACCTTGTGCTTGCAAGGCAGGTGCTGGCACCACTGAGCTAAATCCCTGGCCCTCCTGTATACATTCTTAAATGTTAAAAACTTCTAAAAAACAAAACCACATCATTCTCATACCTTAAAAAATTTAAAATTTCTTAGTATCACCAAATGTCTACTGCTCAATTTTTTTCATAATTTTTTACAGTTGGTTTAGTTTGAATCAGAATATAAGCACAGACCACCTATTGAATTTAACACTTTTAAAGTGGTGTCAAATCTTCCTTTGATCATCCAAAATGAATTATACTTAGAACCAGACAAATTATGAAAGTCTTTCTAAGTGTTCTCATTGATGACATTCATCTATTATTGTTCCTGTGTTCTTTATTGTTCTTTTTATAAGGAAATGAAATAGGAAAGCAGATTTTCCTAGATTAACTTTGAACCTGTAATGTGTGCTGCCACTTTGATTATAATCCTAATATGCCACAGGTGCATACTACAGGAGCGAGTGGAAACACAGACAGGGGTACAATGACAGCTAATTGTCCATAATCTATTTATCCCAAGGAACACTTATACATCTGGTGCATATTTAGGTATTTGCTACTTGCAGTATTTTTTGTGATTTCTGAGCACAGAAACATCTATATCTAAATCAACATAAACAGGAAAAAAGGCTATCAAGAGGCTTTAAAGTAGCAAGACAAAAAGTACAGGTTTTTGTGTCTTGGAAGTGAATGGTTCCATTCATGTCAATAGCGATTTTGTTTTATATGTACTGTATTAGGTTTGGGCACCAAGTACTTGACTCCCATTTCAGAGTGAATTACTTTGTTAAATGCAGGTATTTAAACAGGATAGGTACTTTAACAATTTGTTTCCTCAATAAGTACTTCTATCTTGTATTGAATATTTCATAGTATTATCCTCTATTTTCATTAATATGTGTTTATATGTGTGCGTATGTATATCTACTCAGAAAATACTAAAGTAACTCATGAATTTTGTCTTATACCCTGATTTTGACTTTTATTTTGGGTCAAGTATGTTTCAATCTGTTTCATAATTAATGATTTTTTATTCCTATTTGCAACTGACATTTTTTATAAGCAGAATTATAGCTAATTTTGCATAAATGATATTCTAAATGTTCAAAATAAAAAAGTGAAAAGTTCATAACTGACTATATCATATCTGCATTAAAGAAATAGAATTAACATGCAATAAAATATTTAAATTAATTTATTTAGAAAAATGTTTTGAAATAGTCAACATTCTTACTAAGCTGTTGAATATTTCTTCAACATTAACATTCCTGTTTTCATAAAAATATTAAATATTTTCACTATATGTATTTTAACATTAATGCATGGCTAATAAATTGCTTTATTATTCATCTATATGAATTTGCAAGCATTTATGAAAAATTTCTGTAGCTGATTTTTGTTATTTAATGAAATGTCAAGAATATAATTACTTGTAAATTCAAACTATTGTTCAAGTTTATTTCACGAGGCACAACCATTTATACCAAGAAATGTACACAAACAAGACTTCCTTTTATAGCAGACATTAAACTTTGAGAGCAGTTGACTTTGTTATCTCGATCCAATTTTTAATGCTTACTATTAAGTTTTCTTTCTTTCCTTCTTTTTTAAAAATTTCAAACCACCAGAGAATGATTTCCTTAAGAATGTTCTCTCAGGTATGTTCAGAATATTAATTAGGCCCATCTATTTCTGTCCAGTAATAACAATGCCCAAGGGTTGAATGGATGCTGTGACCTGTGAAAGAACTATTCATATGCTTTAGTCTGCCCTAGCACATTCTTTAACAAGTAAACATAGACGTTTTTCACAGTGCTCTTAAATGTTTCAACTGTGTGTTTCATGTTCAGTTCTTGCATCTCCAACCATACAGCTTTTCTTCTTCTTTTGAGGGAGACTTCCTTGCGCTACTAATTTAAATGCTTCTGCCTTTATGACTATTTTACTGCCATACCTATGGGGCTTCTTACTGTATTTGCCTGTAAATGAAGGAGATTTTAAGGGAATTAAATTTATTCAGACTAAATCTTCTGGGGCATGCAAAGTCATCTTAAACAATTAGCAATAATTAAAAAGCATCTATTCAGACTGGATAAAAGGTAAATAGATTTCATTTAAATATAGTAGCTAGTTGGTATAGTTTTCCCATTTGCATGTGTTTTTTTTAACCTCCCGTTGGCAAATGACTTCAAATAAAAGAAAGCATTGAGTTTGTCACTTTGTATAATTTTTTTACTCATGAGTGCCATTAACAAATTGCTATACTAAAAAATTTAATTATCTTTAATTTAGGTGGTGCAACTAGCACTGAATATTATAGCATGAACATTATGCTTGAGTAAAATCTAGGTGGTTGTTGCTTTTCTGTTTGTTTTTAATCTTAATGTAGATGTGACTAAAACTCTATGGATTTTCAACTTCTTATACTTTCCTATAAAACTTATTCTTACATCTACCTGCTTCAATTAACTATTCTTTAAACGTATTAAAAGGGTTAAAAGCATAACATGTTCTTGAAGTTCTCCTTACATTGTTTCAACTTAGGACAGGTTTTATGAGTAGTCAGAAAAGACAGATTGTATTTTTATTCAGATGCATTTACAAACATCTGCTACTATGTGTTTAAATGCTGTGATGTATAAAGGTAGATTTTTGTTTCTTTACATGTGCATATATGAGAGCACACAGAGATTTATACAAAAAGAAATAATTTTTTTTTCAAGAAATTTACAGTTTAGCCCATGCGGCAACACATATGAGATTCTGTGAGGGGATCACAAAGGAAGACATCTAAAATCCAAACTCTATTATTTGATATTTTAGTAGTATAGCTCCATTTTCAGAATTTTTAAAAAATCATATTTTCTTATAAATATGATGTTACTATACTAAACAATTATAATTGTTTATCTGACAGAATAAAATAGACTGGGGAAGAGAAAAAAGAAATATGAATGGGTACAGAAAAGACTGAAAAATATTCAGTGTAAAGATACTTTTTTTTAAAAGGCTGTCAAAACACAGCCGTTCTATGCCAGGAAAAAAAGTGTGTAATGATTTTTGGTGTAAAAAATCTACAATTAAGGACAGACTATAGTGTTATTGAGGTTAGGCATGCAGATTTGATCTCTTATAAGACAGACAATTTTACTGATATGTAGCTGCCTACTCAGCCATTTACAAATGCATTATAAGAAACAAAAAATTAAAATAAAGTATAAGAAATCCATAATAACCATTGTAAGAAAAAAAACTGAAATTGAATTCATTTTATAGTGATGGTGGGTTAGTCATTTAACTTTAACACATATTAAAGACTGCATTACTTAAAAGCATATATATCCTCAGCTTTTGGAAAAGAGAATTTTTGGCAAGCCAATAAATTTCAAAGAGGAGGGCTGTAGTAAAAAATAATATGGGCTTCTGAGAAGAATGTGGTTCTGCTAATATTCAGCAGAAGGCCCTATATCTTACCAAGTACAAATGTATATAGCAAGGGTAATAATACATTCCTTGATGGTAGTTGTGTAGATAAAAAGATAGCTTTAGAGTAATAACATAATGAAATAACTGTCTTGGGGAACTAAAAATACTAAAATCTTCCTGTAATTTAGTCTCATATAATATTGCTAGATAGTAAGATTATTATCTTCTAAATACAGAAGAATGTTACCCTTAAGATATAATAAAGACATAATAGAGAATTTCAAAGAACATCAAAATATACAGCAAAAATATCATGTATACAATTTTTGGACTGTATTTAGAATGTGAGAATCCTAGGGGTACTTCAGCATGTAAAGCCCTTGTAGTATACAATTGTCCCTGAAGGTTACATTTCTCTGGCTGACATAGAAAATGCTGTTGTATTGTATTGCTGTTGTGTTGTATTGTATTGTAATGCTGTTGTATTTGTCTTTCCATCTGGAATCCACTGCTTGTGTTGACTTGCATCTCTTACCTGATCCAAATTAGATGTACTCATCAAGATGCATAAGAGAATTTTCATAAAAATTGCATCTTATTCTTAGTAATATTTCTTCTCAAAAATCCTTATTAATAATTCTTAAATCTATATTACTATCAAATCTTTGCATTCAATAGTTTAGCTTTTTATTTGTAACAGTCTAGGCATGTTATATTATTTACATTAGTGGGAAAAACATTTAATTGTATTTTGACCTTTTATAATTGCAGATTTTGAAAATAGGTTTAATGTATATAATAACTAGAGATGTTTTAACTATAAAAAGAATGGTTTTAATATATTATAACACTCAGGATATTATGATATCAATTAGAATGCTTAAAACATAAATGAATATTAAATATGAATAAATAAATAAAAATGTACCAGTTAAGGTCCACCAAAGGAACATACTTAATAACATGTTATTAACAATATGATTATACACATATACATAATATATATAATATATATATATTAGAAAGAGAGAGGATTTACAAGGTAGGCTTACAATGACTGCCTACAAAAGGATTGTCTGTGTGAAGGAAAGAAGAAAATCCAGTCAAAAATTGAAGGCCCAAAACTCACTGCCGTCCCCTTGTGAGTCTGCATCAGGAAGCAGAAGGATCTGTGTTGGAAGAGTCTGTTCTGAAAATACTGAGACAGACATATAAAGGTAATGGTGAAGGCTGGAACACTGAAGAAGCAAAAAATCAACTTCCTTCTTTCCCTTTTTATTCCATCCAGGCTATGGACTTATTAGTTGGTGTTACCAACATCCATGATAAATCTTCTCTCTTTAGTAAGTAATTCATGCAGACAAACCCAGAACTGTGCTAAATTAATCCACTAGGCATTTCTTATTCAAGTTAACAGCACAGTTAATTATCACAATCCATCCCTTGTCAACTTGATAGCCAGACATATTTTGTTAAATCATACTTAGTCTCCGGATACAATTGCAAATTTGTAATTATGCCTAACATGATATAACTATCCTGCATACAAGTGGAAGCCCACTAATTCCCTCTCCAAAATAGAAGGCAAAGTTTTTCTTTTGGCAATGTTTCCTCCTAAACTTTTATGACTTAAACATTATAAATTTAACAATACTTAAGAACCAATATTAAGTCTATCAACATTATGTTAGAAAAGAAGAAAATAAAGATATCTACTTGCTTAATATATGTGTATATATTCACAAGCATATTAATAAAATAGGAGAGAATTATTATAATTACAATCCTTTTTCTGTTACTGGTCACATAGTCTTTGTTGGTATTTATAACTATCTTCTTTTATTATCCATTCTGTGTTCCCATAGCCTTTAGCAAGCACCTCAGCAGGTTTTCATTCTTTTCCTGATGGGGAGGCTCATGATTTAATTTTTAAATGCTTTTTTCACCCTGCCTGATTGGTTGTTGTAGTTCCTCATTCACTTTAATAATAAAGAATAGTAAATACTGAAAGGCATCCTAAGAGATATCCCACACTACAAATATATCCTTCCTTCCCTCCTTTATGAATTAATAGTGCAATTCCCCCTAGACAGTGTGGATCAATAACCCATCCCAATACCATAACTCTCTTTTTAGCTTTTATTTAGAGCCATGAGAAAATGAAATGACCAGGAATAAGTCTTAGCTTCCAGTTCAATGAAATCACTGCTGTGCTTCCTGGTAAAAACCTTTCTCTCTCTGAAACAGGAAACAGAAATTTTGCTAGTGGGTCACTAGGGGTAAAGGTGAGTGGTATCATTCCCACTTCCACACATTGATTTCTGGACCCATGAATCCTGGCTATGGATTGCTTTTCACAAAATGTGGTGTTCTATCCACTTGATTACTAAAGTCCTCTTCTGCTGAGCTCACCTTTTGGTGATCTGTAGAAACCAGCCTATAAGCTGAGCTCAAACCTGACCAAGAGGTGACAAATATGAAAAATAAGGAGACACAGAAACAAGTTAAAATCTGGGAGGCCAGCACATTCATGTCTCCCTTCAACATAGAGCCCCAAATGACTGGCACACCTTAGCTTTATTCACTCAGGCACGGGCATAAGCAATTAAGGTTCCATGGGATTCATCTGTCTTCCATTTTTCATGGTACTTCTCTGGGTAAACAACTTAACCTCAGGTGTTTTTACTTTTTCCTGTAACATGTTAGCACATTTGTATGCTCTCTTTCTCCTCAGTGCTCCCCAAGGAGGCCAATTAAGCCTCATTCTTTCTATCTGATTTCCACAGTAATAATTTACATGGAACACAAATATCATGTATCCTTTACCTATATAGAGAAGACTGTCTACATAACTCTACCCCAAATATTTTGTCAATTTTCCAGTCATATTCCTTCCAAGTCCCTGACCATACAGCCAGATCATTGGCTGTAGCCCATGAATCAGTATATAATTGCACATATGACCATTTTTTCTTTAATGTAAAGAGTACAACCAAATGTACTACCCACTGTTCAGCTCACTGTGAAGATTTCCCTTCACTGTTATTCAGGGATGTCCTGGAAAAGGGTCGTATTGCTACAGCTGTTCACTTTCCTGGGTGTTTGTGTAACATGAAGAACCATCTGTAAACCAGACTCTAGTTTTCTCCTCCTCTGTCAGATGAGTTCATAGGTGCATGCTGGTAGACAGGAGCCAGTATAGCAGGAGTAGGAACCATGGGCATTTGGACAAATTCATGTAACTTACTCGTGCCCTCCAGACTTGCTCAGGTTCAACATGTGTATACCACTTCCATCTAATGATGGACTATTATTGTGTATGTTCAACTTCATGACTCAGTGGATCAGATAATATCCAGCTCATGTTAGTTAACTTGGGTCACATGGTAACCAGGTGTTCCATGGTCAAGCAAGTGTTCAGTTTCCACTAAGGCTCAGTAGCAGTTCAGGAGCTGCTTTTCAGAGGGAGAGTAATTGTCTACAGATGATGACCGAGCCTTGTTCCACAATCCTCAAAAAGCCTCTGCTGTGATTCACCAATGAGATCCTGCCAGAGACTCCAAACAGCACCTCTTCTCGCTGCTGACACTTCAAGTACCATTGCATCTGCTGAATCACATGGCCCCAGTGGCAAAGTAGCCTGCACAGCTGCCTAGATCTGTTGCAGAACCTTCTCTTGTTCAGGATCCCACTGAAAACTAGCAGCTTTTGAGTCATTTGATAAATGGGCTGGAGTAACACACCTAACTGAGCAATGTGTTATCTCCAAAATCAAAATAGACCCATTAGGCCTTGTGTCTTGTTTTTTGTTGTAGGAGATGCCAGAAGCAACAACTTGTCCTTCACCTTTGTAGGAATATCTGTGCATGCTCCACACCACTGTACTCCTAGTAATTTCACTGAGATAGTTCTCTGACACACAAATGATTTATTAGCAAGTCTAGAGTGGTTGCAAACTCCTGCACATTTGGTCCAATCAGCAAAATATCCAAGGAAATGGATCAGTGTGATACCTTATGGAAGAGGAATACAATCAATATCTCTGAAAATTAAGTTGATATAACTCTGAGATAGTACCGTGAAGGTGTATTGCTGGTCTTGCCAACTGAAAGTAACTGGTTTCTGGGGTGTCTTATGGATAGATATGGAGAAAAAGGCATTTGTCAAATCAATAGATATCAGGTACCAGGAGATGTGTTAATCTTCTCAAGGAAGTCACATCTAGTATAGCAGTTGCAATTGGGGGTCACACTTGACTACATTTATGGTAATCCACTGTCATTTTCCAAGACCCATCTGTTTTCTGGTCAGGCCAAATAGGAGAATTTTATGGGGATCTGATGGAAACCACCACCTCTGCATCTTTCAAGTCCTTGATTAGTGGTAGAAGTCTCTGTAACCCCTCCAGGGATATGACATTGTTTTTGGCTTACTATTTTATAATATAAAGGCAACTAATGGCTTCCATTTGGCCTTTCCAACAATAATAGCTCTCACTCTACAGGTTACAGAACCAATGTAAAGATTTTGCCAAGTACTAATTATATCTACTGCAATTATTCATTCAGAAACTGGGAAAATAACTACAGGATGGATTTAGTGACACACTAGACTCACTATGAGTTGAACTTTTGCTAAAACTCCACTGATCTCCTGATTTTCATAGCCTCTTACTCTTACTGGAAGGCCACAATGATATCTTGGATTCCCTGGAATTAGTGCTTGTTCAGAACCAGTGTCCAGTAGTCCCTGAAATGTCTCATCATTTCCCTTTTCCCAGTGTACAATTACCCTGGTAAAAGGTCATGGTTCCTTTGGGGAAGAATGGGGAAAGACTGACAGTATAAACCTTGGTCCTTCCACAAGGGGACTTGGCCACCCATTTGTTCAAGGGGTTCTAGGTTTGTAAACTGGCTCAAATCTGGGAATTGGTTGAGGGGCTGTGATTTTCTGTTACTATGATTTGAGGTAGATTTCTGTTCATTTGTCCTTAAATTTTTCTAATTATAGATATATATTTTATAGTTTGGGTCTTAATGTTCTCTCAAAGCCTCATGGAGTCATAAGTGGCTGAATCTAGAGTGTGTGATGCTGAGAGTAAGGATGTGTGATCACTAAATCAGTACACTGGTTGGTTTGGCACCATCCCAATCCCAGTAGCCTGGATAAAATATAAGGGACAGAAAAGGGCTCGTGTTCTCCATTGTTGATTTTGCTACTGTGTGGGTGCCGTGAAATGTTGCTTCTCTGCAATGCCTCTCTGCCATGTGCCACTCTGCTGTGGAGCCAGACTGAAAACTCTACAAACTGTGAGCTAAATAAACTCTTTCCCCTTTAATTTTGGGTGCCAGGTATTTTGTCTCAGCAAGAAGAGAAAAATAACTGAGAAACACTTCATGAGCTGCAACATTAATTCATAATCTCTCCTTAATGAGTCTATATGTACAAACTCAGCCTGATCCAGGTGTATGTTTTGCCATTATTGTCCCACACCCTTAAAATCCATTCCTGTACTTGTTTTTCAGACCTCTGTTTATAAGAGCTGGACAACTCAAGAAGTTCTTTGGGAGGATAGCAGACCTCCTCATGAGTCATACTGCTCACCTCATCTTTAGGAGCCTTTGGCAACTTGAGCCTGGTTATAGGTCTACAAGTAAAAGTGGGTGCCAAGGGTGGGTCCTGAGGAGTGTCAGCATTACCATGCTTGGTAACTGGATCAGACAACACAGAATCAGTCTCCTCAGACCAACACCACAGAGGGTGGATGTTGGGATGCCTTCACCACAGAGAGTGAGGAAATATCTTCCTCTTGCAAAATAATCACATTAGGACCTCAATGTTTCCAGCCTTGTCAGGATCCTCCCTAGTATCTCCATCCCAATTATTATGTGTTTGGGTTTCTGCAATCTCAGCCCTGTGGCTAAAGGAGAGAAGGTTCTCTTTCAGGACACCTTAGAAATTTTTAGATTCATCATGTGTATCTAGAGCTGGGAATTTGAACCTTTGAGACCCTAATTTTCCTTTATTAATTTGTCTTCATACTTAGAAGACCTTTTTATGCATGTCTGGGGTCCATGATGTTCCTTTACTAGTTTGTCCAGAGACATTGAGAGCAACCAATTAGCATCATTATATTTCTCATTCTGCCAAAAATATTCCAAAGTATTGTATATAGAATCACTAAATTCTTTTCATCTCATCAGTGGTGAATTAGGATAATCAAATGAATTTACAATGCATATTAGTTTAAATGGTTCATATCACTGACTAACAGTACTCTGTACATTATCAGAAGAAGAGATCATGGCATCTTTAGGTCTCATCAAATTAGTCAAGTCTAGGAACCACTAAACTCATTACAGAAACTCATCTTTACACCTCCTTTTCTCTAGAGCTACTCCTGGTACCAAAACCTGTATCATTTAAGTTTCACTAGAGGGACAGATGTAATAGGATATAATATACACACACATGACATACATGACACAAAAAATTATTTACAAGATAGGCTTAAAAATGGTTGCCTGCAAAAGGGCTGTGTGCTGGAGAGTAGAGGACTCAATCAAAAGTCAAAGGTCTGAAGCTCACCATCACAGAGTAGCCTTCAAGTGTGGATCTAGAAGTTAATGGGTCTGTGTTGGAAGGCTGAATAGTCTGGGAGGGTGGAGACAAATGTCAAAGTCTATGGCAAAGACACGAGCTCTCCAAAGAGGTAAGAAGCAAGACTTCCTTCTTCTTTCCCTTTCTATTCCATCCAGGTATTTGTTGATGTCACCTATTTCTGGGATGGGTCTTCCCTCTGTAGTAAACCAAACATCCACACACACCCAGAACTGAGCTAAACTAACCCACTAGGTGTTTCTTATCCAAGTTGAAACCACATAGTTAACTATGGCAATGAATAAATGCTAAAATTGAATTATTGTCATTTGATAGGACAAAATAAAATATCTGACTTGAGTGTTTTAGAAAATTTTATGTGCATAATTTTAAGGAGGGAACCAAAAAAAAATAAAAAGAAAAACAAGTTGACATTCCTATGGTTTTGATTATGTGGAGATTTTTCCAGGATCATTTTACAAATGAGACAATAAATAAATATGGTAACAAAAAATTAATAATATTATTTATTCAAGTATTGGTGACCAAATGTTTATTTTTCATAAATGAGAAAAATATCCTACAAAGTAAACATCAAATCCATCTGTTGGATGAAGTGACATTTGAAGAATGTTTGTTGGGGGCTAGGCCAGTGAAAGTAGCATTAAAAGGTTTCCCAAATTCTTCTAAGTTTTTATAGAGAGTATTAGCTTCCCTTTGGGAATTTCTAGCATTATTATTAAACAGTATAATTCCTATGATTTTTAGATAAGCTTCTACCCTAAAGAAACTTCTGCAAAGGTGAAAACGCTTGGCTTTATTAATGAATTACTTTAATCAAACGTTAATGTAATTCCATGTCAGTGATTAATCCTGCTCTCTCATGTTTACGAATTTGTTTTAATAGCTCCACTCTGGAATATACAAATTATCATATTATCTTATTTTATGTCAACCTTTTCAAAAAGTTAACAATTTTAAGGTAAATATAACCCAAGACAGATCACAAGCCTGAAGATAAGGTGACAAAATGAAGACAAAAATAAGATTTCTTTTAATTGTGTGTCATTTTCTTAAAATTAATGGAGAAAGCCTGTGTTTTCTCACACTTTTTTATGAATATCTTAATAGATTGTCCTCATGTATAAATATATAATATGACACAGAAGAAAGATTTAAAGTAGAAACTCTAGTTTGCCATTCATTGATTTTATGATTTGGGGAATCTTGTTTAACTTTATTAGCCTGTTTTTTTCTCTCCAAAGTGAGACCAATATTACTCATATTTCCTTGACTCAAAAGATAAATAGACAAGTTACTTAAATTCTGTGTAATATGAAAATTATAGTATTTGCCTTGCAGAGTTGTTATGAATATGCAATAAAATGAAGCACCTGTAGCAGTGTTTGAAAAAAAGATACTTGGCAATTGTTATGTATAAACTGCTGGTTGTTACTTTTCCTGTTGATAGGTCACTTTAGCTAAGAAATTGTGTTGAAGAAAAGACTTAATGCATAAAAATAAAAGGTATCAATCAAAATATGATCCTAGAAAGTCCTTTTGAGATTTCAAAATTGCCTGAGGCTTTGAAAATTATATTGGCTTCTGTTGTATGTTACCAAAGTACCTTGAACTTTAATGTAAAATTTATTACAAAAATAATTTTGTACTCTATACTCAACTAATAATAACTCACATGTGAGAAAGGCCAGGGCATTGAACATTAAGATGTGTTTTTCTGAACATAAGTGGTGTCCTTAAGATCAGGACACAGAACCTGTAAGCAATATACAAGAAGCAAGTTAAAATCATATATGTAGCTTACAAAATCAATTCATCACACACATACACACACACTCACACACTCACACACATGCATATATGTCATACAGACAGCATACATATGTAATATGTAGTCCAGTCCTCTTTTCCATTATTGCTTCCAGTCAGTCCCATGATCACAAGGTAAACAACTGATACTCTAGTGCACTGTGCTGCTAAATTATGTTTGGTAGGTTAGCTTTATTAAATGAATTTTCAATGTATGATAGTTCCAATTAAGGATGGGTTTGTTAGGATGCAACACCAGCATAATTTGATTAGGAAGGAAAATTTGGAATAGTTACCAATCTAGATTTTTTTTTTTATATATTTTTGTAAGAATGTAAAGAAATATAAAGGCGGAACTTCTGCTTCTCATAATATTGGAATAAGCCAGTTGAGTACATTCTTCCATGAAGAAAAACTAGAAAGACTAGATAAAACATATTTTACAAACATGCTTGAATACATCCAAGAACAAAAGGGTAGTGAAGTCTCAGTAGGGTACCATTCAGGAAAAGAAGGATTTCTAGAGTAATAAGCATTATCTTCTAGGAAGCTCTTTTTCAGTAGTAGCATCATTTACTGATGAGCTGAAAAGTTAATAATCTGATTAATACTTTTAACGGCTTCTGAACTAGGAGGGTCAATACTGGATTCTAGAGTCTGCTAAGAGATTTTTGGCAGATATCCTTTATAAGTAAAGTTTGCAATATGACTCTACAAGGCTATTATCTAAGAGAAACTCTACTCTTCCTAGAAGGTGGTAAAGCTTAGCTTTAAAACAACACAAACTGTGGGAGCAATTAAATTATCAGTGATTGCAAATGTCTTAATCACCAATCAGGAGGAAATGCAAATTTTATCTTGAAGTTTCAGCTACTACAATAACATTTAATAAAATTGACTGACTTTAAATAAAAATGAATTATAGATACCTTGAGCTAAAACAAATGAGTGAAAACCAAGAAAAAATGAGTCAAAAAACCCCAGAGTCTCAATGTGAAGTAGAGAGATGCATACTACAGCATATCTATGGGATATAGTTAAGTAAAAAATTAAAAATCATATTAGGAAACTTAAAACTCCAAAAAAGAACAAAATCAAAATTCTAAATATAAAAATTATAGTAAGTTATATTATTAATTTGATGAAAGCTTTATTAGTAGCTAATATATTGAAGAGAGAGCTCAAAAACTGGAAGATGAATTAAAAGAAAACATTAGGAATGAAGTCTCAATGAAGAGAGGGGCAAATGGAAAAACATGATTTAGGTATAGATATGGATATATGCAGATACATATATATGTATAAAAAACAAGATATATCTAATAAGCAGAGAAATGAAAGAGAGGAAAGGAGGCACAGGGAGGGAAGGGGAGGCTCTAGAAGGGAAGAAGGCTAAAGAAACATTTTAAATGATAATTGTTGGAAATTTTCCAACAATTGGCAAAAAACTTCAAGTCACAGGTTCAAAAATACTTCATAAATTATTCTGGAATCACATACATGTACACACACACACACACACACACCTCTAGACAGTCATATTAAATGTTTTGAAGCCAATAACAGAAGATAAGATCTGAAGTAGCTGGGGAAAGGGAGAAGGGACATCATATAAAAAACAACAATTAGATCTACCGCTGACTACTCAACAGAACAATAAAAGTCTGAAGATAATAAAACATAACCAAGTACTGAATAAAAACATATACCTACCCAGAGTTCTATTCCATGGAATATATACTTAAAAATATAAGAAAACATGAAAATATTCATCATCAGCAGAGACTCACTTCAAGGACTCACTGGAGATGTAACTCAAATATGCAGAAAGGAATTAATAACAAAGAATTAGCATAGGATGCCCATGACCATGAGTTCAATCTCTAACACTGTAAAAAACAAAAAAAAAGAGCAAAGTTAAAACAGGATGAGAGTATAAAGTAACAAAAATACTATTTAAAATGTAGAAATTGTGCAGACTGTTAAAACAAAGAATAGCATATAACTTGGGAGAAAGAGAAACAAAAGTTTTTTTGCATTGTCCAGAAAGAGAGTGAATATACAGACTTTCAAAGTTAAGAATAAATTATTTAACCATAGAGTAAACACTAGAATTCCATAATGAGTATATATCATATACGTTAATAAGATGTAAAATAATAAGACATTCAATCAAAGGAAAATAATATAAGAAATGAAAGAAACAAAAGAAGTTGAACAAATATAATACAAATATTCAAGTAAACATTGAAATATCATTTTTAATGACAATTACATTGAAATAATAAAAAGTCCTCCATTTCTAAGCTAAAAATTGTCACCTAGTATTAAAAATAAAATGAAGGGACCGGGGATTTAGCCCAGTGGTTTCACCGCCTGCTGCACAAGCGCAAGGACCCAAGCTCGATCCCCAGTACCAAATAATAATAATAATAAAAATAAATAAATAAATAAATAAAATGAAGAAGATAGGCATAGTGGTACATACCTGTAATCCTGATTACTGAGGAGGCCAATGCAGGAGGATCCCATGTTCAAGGCCAACCTGAGCAACTTAGCAAGATTCTGGTCTCAAAATAAAATTTTAAAAGGCTGACAGCATAGGTCCATGGGAGCACTTGTCTACCATGCACAAGGTATTTGGTTCAGTCCCCAATAACTAACACACACACACACACACACACACACACACACACAAGAAATAGTAAAACAAAGTAAAGTAGTAGCAGCATGCACACTGAGCACTCAGAGCTTCACTAATAAATACCTTTCTCCAGTAATGAGAACTAATTCTCCTTAGAGAAATGGCTGATTCTATGGGTAAATCACAGAAACTGCCATCTGGAAGAATCCTGATTTGGCTGAAAGTAAGAAAGTGTTCAAATCTCAAAAAACTATGATTATAAAAATAAGGAACAAAATGGTGTTTACCAAAGGTAGTGGGATATGTTGGCAAAAGGATACAAAATTTTAGTAAGGTAGTAGAGACATATTCAATAGATTTATTGCACAACATGAGACTATCATTAATAAAAATGTATTTGTTTTCTAGAAAGTGGATAGTACAGTAGTATTCTCACCACCAAAAGCAGAAAGTAAATATTCAAGAAAATACATATATTATTTAGCTCAATTTAGCCATTCTACAATATGTAGATATTTTAGAATACTATGTTATACATAACTTTTTAGAACATATATAGAGCCAGAACAATCTATGTGTTTCAAATGCTCAAAACTGGAATAAATTGAACAACAAAATGAATAACTGTATTGAATTATAATTACAATTTTAAATGAATATTGAGAATAAACTAATCAAATGATTAAACAGAAAAGATAAAATTAATCTTTTTTAATACTGGGAATTGAACCCATTCCTTCACATATTCTAAGCATATACTATACCACTGAGTAACATGCTAATCTATTTGCCTTCATGTAATGTTGGGCCTGATGAACTTGGTTATGACTATATTTTTATTCCTGGCAATTGAATTTCCTTTAACTATCTCTTTAACATTCACCCTCCGCATTCCAAGTCCCAGCAAAAAGTTTCTTAATGAATTCTAAGCATAACAATGACTATCCATATATTTGGTTTAATTCAATATATTAAATTTGATTCTATTAAATAAATGACAATCCATGAACATGTTTGAACTCTACTACAGTCTGATGACTTCTTGTGAATTGTGCTTATTTCTATTACTATTTAACAACCTGCCCCAAAATTATTTATATAAATTGAATGAGCTCAGGTGTATGGTTCTTGCTTGGGATCTCTTTCTCATTTATTAACTGGCAGATGGTAGCTGGGAATGAAATGATCTGAAGGCTCAACTGGGCTGTATTTCTGAGCTACATGGCTTCTTTTGTCATATGTCTGATGCTTCAGCTAAGAAGGCTAGAATTCTAGGAAACAGGATGAACATTTCTCTTGATGCAGTTTTTCCATGGGGCTAACTTGAACTTAACAATATGGCAGTCTCAGAATAGTCAGTCTTCTTGCATAGTGGCTAGCTTCTCCAAGAGTTCTTCTAAGGGAATGAGAAGTGGATAAGCTTAATATGACCTTCATTTAGAAGTCTCTTGAACTTACTTCTGTTTTATCATATTGATTATATTGGGCTTGCCCAGATTCAATGTAAGAGGGAACCTCAAGGAAGTATTGATATTGAGAGGCACAGTTCACTGGGGCCATCTTTGAAGAGGCTATTACTCCTTTCATACCTTCTCAAGGGGAAGAAAACAGACAATTTACAAGATGTATATTTTTACCTTTGCCTCTTAATATTTCCTTGATTGGGCTGTGGTTGTAGCTCAATAGTCGACTTGCCTAGCAAGCACCTGGCCCTATCTTTGATGCCAGCATGTCCCTTCACACTTTTAATTTTTAGAATCTGGTTTCAACAATATTTATTGCATATAATAAAATGAAATTTTCACATTAGGCACATAGAGCTACGATACATGGGAGAGAGCCTCCTTTTAAGCTTCATGTGTAGTTTGTGTTTGATGTTCTGGTTTCACACACTCACTTCTGGAAACAGTCATGGTATCTTAATTAAAATCTAATATGGAATAGAAAATATGTATTTGGAGACACACTTACTGAATACCAGATATCATGCTAATTAATGAGAGAGTTTAGCATGAGTACAGGCAGAGCATGTAGTGTTCACATTGCAGTTTTCCATCAAACAGCTCCTCATATAGTTATCCAAAAGTCTTTTTCTCAGACTCACATTTCATTTCAAATCTTCATGGTGAAAAAAACCTATCTTTCAGGTTCCTAGAGTTTAGCAAATCAAACAGTCCAAAGGATAAATGTTAACTGCTATTCCTTCTTTCCTGCCCTTATATGATTTCAGGTGGGATTTATTAAGAGAAGATGTATTTCTTCTTCTAGGTCATGAAGAACATTTTTTTCTTCATCTGTATCCTCCGAGGAAGCTCATGGTGAAATAGATAAAATGTCAGAAATAATTAAGAAAAATGTGGGGGTATCATCAACCTAAAATTATATCTTTGGTGATCCCTACTTTTCATCTTCTTGGTCCCTTGATAGATATAAACACCAACTTATCATGTCCCTGAGATGGTGTTGTGTTAAATCAATGCTGATAAACACATGGTGCAGTAAAAGGGGCAGATGAAAATGCAACTCTTTTAGAAAACAGAGCTCATGGTGTCCATGAGATCAATATACACTATGCATTTCATAGGGGATCTAAAATCCTTCACAATTGTTGCATAAAAATTCTCCTAAATATCTATTATCATTTATGTTACTTTAAATCATACTTCTATTTTATCAGTTTTTAAACTTTCTATTTAACCACAACAATGCTTCTTTGAATGTTTCTGTTTTCCTGCTTACCTTTCAGTAATGGACATTTAGGTGAGTATGTAGTAAAATCAACACACAGAGAGAGTAGGCCATTGGTATCAGTAATAGGGTATCTCATAATCATGGGGCTCCACTTAATAAAGACCCTCTGTACACTATATTTTCCTACTTTGGATGATGTCATTTTTTTTCTGCTGGTATTGAAGAGTAAGCACAGGCTTTTCCCACTGAGCTACATCTCCAGCCTTTTCTTGCATGTTTTATTCTGAAACAGGTTCAACTAATTGGCTAAATTGCATGGGCTGGTCTTAGACTTACAATCCTCCTGCTTTAGCTTCCCAAAGTCCTGAGATTGCAAGTATGCTTCACTATGGCCAGCGTAAAATCCTCTTAATACACACACACACACACACACACACACACACACATAGATACACACACCCACACCACACATAAACATGCATACACACATGCACGCGCACACAAGGTTTGGTCACAAAATATGGTGAATGATTA
The DNA here is from genome assembly GCF_000247695.1 of Heterocephalus glaber. The sequence continues at coordinate 25,169,380 of NW_004624730.1, read as the reverse complement.
AAATTTAAAAACTATTATAGTGATAGACACATTTACATTAAATACTCTCAAAGTGCTTCCCCACACTTTGAGCAGGCTTATCTCATTATTCTTACCATTTTCTGGAGCAGTTATGAACATTCTTTCCTATGAGTGTCTTTAATTGTGCTATCTGTCATAGCATGGTTCCAGATCTGGAAAATATGAGGTGGATAAGAACACATTGTAATGTTTTTACTTGAGAGAATTTGCCATAAATGTTTTGAATTGATTCAGCACATTGAGGCAGCCAGGAGAGCACAACTAAAGACACTCACAAAAGAAGACTTCAAAAACAACTTCAGAAAGTGACAAGAAAGAAGTGTTTTCCAAAACAGGGAGAGGATTTTGAAGGAGATTAATGGCAGTGTATCTTTTATAGAATAAATTTTTAAAATTTAAACATGTAAATATTTTTGACTACACATCATCCAAACTAATGAAACAAATTTAAGAATCAGTTTTTTTCTCATTGTCCATGATACACAGAAATAGATCATGTATTACATTTCTATGAGTTATTTGAAATATAAGCTATTAAAATCTCTGAAAAAGTCACACCCTGCTGAGGTCCCGAGTCACATGGAACACACCTAACCAGCCCACTGCAGACAGGCAGGTCTGTGCACGCCCTACCGAGGTCCGGAGTCGAGTGGAACATGCCGAATCAGCCCGCACCCCAGCAACAATCCACTGGACCCTCCCCTGCTCCTCTGTACGGCCACCTGGTTCCACACTACAAAGAGGCAGAGGACACCAGACCAGCAGGCCATGTTACCAAGTCCCCTGCTGCCGGCCCAGAGGTAGGGGTTTCTGAGCTGCAGTCCCACTGTTCCTGGTGCAGAGGAAGGGGCTTCCTGGC